>CM029358.1:5237617-5293909 GCA_017140985.1 Hormaphis cornu
CCGTGACCACCGCTGCGACCGCGACGAGCTCTGACTGCTACGGTGATATTATAGTAAAATACGACCCCGCGCGTGACATCGACGCGACGTGTCGGTGGTCCGCGTGGAAACGCGATAAATTCACACGACAAACTGCTTTATCATACACAACGCGTTCGGCTCGTGATTTTCTCGAAAACAGCAGCGGAACAGAAACACAGCGCAATTTACGAAGCGAAGCCCAGAAAAATAAATAAGGATACCTACTTGGCGCAAAAAAAAACTTTGTTTCGACTGGCAAATCTTTTTTGTTTGGGTTTTTTTTTTTTTGAGTGCCACGGTTAAAACATAGATTTAACGACGGTTTTGTCAATCACTTCGGGGCCCGAAACGGTCATTTTTCCCATACTCGTCCAACGTTTGTGTTGACTTTCGCGCGCGTGGACGCTGCGGTTTCCACGTGATTTGTTCATTACGGTTTCTTCAATTTTCCAGTTTGTTTTATTTTTATTTAAAAAAAAAAAGATCGAAAAAAAGGAATTCGTACAGTATTACGCAGCTACGAACGCAATAACCTCTAACCATATTGCACAATGTGTTTGTTTTTCTACAGTTTCTATCTTTCGGCTCGTATTTACACGGGGGGAACGACCGGATTGAATACTTTGACAAACATTTTAAATTTTATATGCGTTCACCTGTATTTTGCCAAATCGTCGATGCTCGTCAGTAACGTGAAAACGATTTACGGGAAAACGAATAATTGTTGATAATATATAATGGCCGTATTGTTTTTGGGACTAAAGTCGACGAACCGTATCGAAAACAAAATTCGTTTTTTTTAAGATGCCGTAGCTTAATATTATTATTTTTTTTTTTTTGATACTCAACTTTTTCTCTTACTTCATATAGTCCGTTCGTGTTTATCCGTTCCGGTCAGCGCGGGACAATACGACGGCGGAAGAAATTGTAACTGTAACGAGCTGAGCTGCTAATATATCCGAGAAATTTGTGCTACGCACAATTTATGAATTGCGTGTACCGGAACGCCTAAATAAAACGTGTAAAAATATTACTCGTGTATGCACAATTTGTCGATCGCAGTGCTTGGAAAGAACGGGTTCAAATGAACTTGTTCACTTACTACCCGTCAGAAACAAACCAGAAACTTGCATGTTAACTAACGGAGTGTTGTTGAAATTTTCTGGAGGAAAATGAACGATTTTTTTTTTTTTTTCGTTTTTCCGTTTCGTGTTATACGTTTTTGAATGCGTTATGCGTTATTTACAAGTTACAAATTAGTCCAAATTAGTCAGTCCGCCCCCCGTCGAGGACGTCAACACGTCGTACGTTTGGTTCGTGCAAAAAGACCGTTAGTGAATTTAATTTAATTTTGACAATTTTCGCCAGAAATCGCGTTTAGGACCCTTTTCGCATCGTGTCTGTCGAGTCTATAGTGTTAGTGTATATACAGGTTACGTTTTAACGAGACTAACGTTGTCCATTTGAAAAGGAACTCTCCGAGCACCGGTGACGCGACCGTTTACTTTAAGGGACTTTAAAATTATTTTCTCGACACCTCGATCTATCGATTTCTTCGTAAATTTTTCACTCGGGCACGCTCGCGGCATTACGATTTGTGTGTGATTCGATAGTTTTTGGCCGTTTGACACGTCGTGCAGGCGAGCGAGAGTTGGAGAGAGATGACACACCTGAAAACTTTTGACGATCGATCGACGTCGACGAACGCGGCGGGAAAAACGGTTTCATCGAAATATACGTATTACCACGGCGACGACGCGGTCCGTTGATGGATGCCTCGGGACTTTTAGGACGGACCCTCTCGCTGTATAGACAGATAGTCACATCAATATTCCACCCTCACAGCGGCCATTACACCCGATCGATACGATACGAATATGCTTGTCCGCATTCCTCGGGGACGGTGCGGTCGGGGTCGAATATCGCGAATAGCTGGCGACCCGGGGGCGCCCGAAGTGCCCTCCCGGGATTGTTCGAACGAAATTTTAAACGATTTGTTTTTCAAACATTGTTGGCGACCGGCAAAAAAGGCTCAACAGAGATGCTCGTCCGGGACCGGGGGATTCGTGTCCAGACCTACCACGCGCGGGCTGCACGAGCGCTGTCCCATCGAGCCACCCGACGGACGTCTCTTGTCGCCGATTTTCCACGCTATTAACTTACGAACCACTGTTGCTAACAACATTACTTTGTATACGGTTATCACTCGTCAACGATGATGCACTTTCTTTTCGGCCCGTCGACTGCTGCTGCCTCCGAGAGGTCTCGCCGTCCACATCTCAGTTGTGCAGAGTCGACACAGAGGTCACATTCTGGTCGCATCATCCCTTTCAAGTGTCAGGGTTATCGCATCAATCCGATGGGAGCTCCGGGTCTTCGCACGTTGTTTTGTTCATTTTTCCGTCGGGTGTACCGGACTTATTTTATCGGTTTCCCATCCGCTCTCGCAGAGTGCGTCCGAACCACTCTGGTTCCTAAAAACCGTTAAGATATTTCCGTCGGTTTCAGTGCGATTTCTGTAATTATTCCGGAGTATTTTTCTCTCGGTTTCTTTTGTCCAGGACCTATCTAATCACGTAGTTGTTGTCGCGGCGCCCAAGTATAAGTAGTTTTGATATCTCAGTAGTTTGACTGTATAATATGTATACTATAATAAAACCCGATCTCACTCACGCCTTCGTTCGCTTCCCGGTGCACATAATGTTCTTATTGTTGTCATAGTTTACTTCTTCTAAGTGTGTGGTTAAATTTATCCACCACACCGAATTTCATCTTGCTCACCCGAATGGACGGAGATGACCGCGAGAGAAGAAGAGAACTGTGATGGACTCTACAACATAACATCATATTGTTCCGCTAAAGTTTGTCTCTGACAAAATCACTATTAGGTGTGTTACGATAATAGGTAGAGAAGGTACGTGGTGCAATAAATAAACGTCAGTCGGTTCGCATAATGATTATAATTTTGAGTGAAATTTTTATATTGATCAACTGTGCAAACAGCCTCTAGGTACCTGTCGTAATATTATAATATTACGCGCCACTGTATGCAGCTGTCTCGAACACAAGCCTAACCGACGACGAAACATTTTATAAATTTGTATTTTACAATCGAGGTTTAACGATACGCGCAAACGGTCTGTTACATTCTTAGGGTCAGCGTAGAGTGTATGTATTGTTTTGACAATGATGTTTTTTTTTTCTCTCTCTGTGAACACTTTTAACGGAATGCTCCGATTTTTACGTTTAAAAAGAAATAGGTTTTTGGGACTCAAAGTTACAATCAAAAATGTGGATGAAATTTGACCACAGCCGTTAAAAATTACGGTTTTTTGCAGACACAATCGATTTAGTTTGTTTAAACATGACTCCCAAAACAAAAAAAATAGACGGAACTAGCTGAAACTTCTACACAACATTGAAATCGGGTATATAATACAGGTTAGGTCCAAGTTTAAAGTGATTTCTAAAACATTTGAGCTAAAAGTACAGATCGTTTTTTGGTTCGATAAAATATTGCACTTTCAACAAAAAGTTTTGAAACTCACGGTTAACACGACAAGTATGTGCATGAGATACTAGAAAAAACGTCACGTTTTTTTTAATCGTTTAGTATTTTTTTTTCTCAAGTTGTTCTAGCTGTTCAAAATTGACCTCGTTGTTGAAAATTATTAATTTCATCAATATTTTTTGAAAAATCAAAATTCCAACAAAAAATAAACGCCAACGACAGTTATGCAGGTGTTCTGGACCGCAAACATTTTTCAAAACAAAAATTACTTAATTATTGTTGTTTCATCTGTGAACGAACTAAAGGTTACACTACTATACTACTAGAAAGCGTATACAGTATACAGAACGCGCTCCGCAGCTGGCGGATTTCGATAGTAACTCTTTCGCTATCTGAACTTGATTAAAAAAAAATCAACTTAACTTTCTAACGTTATAACTTCAACGGGTCCGGCCTTGGTCGTCGGATGAAAAATCTGCGCGCGTTTCAATCTAACCCGGTGGATCAGCCAGCACACACATCCGTTGACGAAGCGATACGATCTGCGCGCGGCACACGCACGAATGAACGCGCGCGTGTAGAAGTTATTGTTTTTTTAGATTCAGCGAGGGAGCTAGTGGTTTTTTAATGACGTATTTTTTATTATTTTTTTTACTGTTAACAAAATTTCTACCGGAAAGAGTGCACCGATTTCTACATACATACAGTGCCTATTTGTGGCGGTTAAAAGAGGTAATTTTTTGATTTTCCCAACGTCGGGTTTTTTAACGCGACGGGCAAAACCGCCGAAAAATTGCGCTAAAAACGGCATTTTGTTGGTTATTTCTCCACAATTTCGAGAATAATCGAGTCTTGAAATTTTAGACAATCATTGTACTGTACAACATCAAAACATTATCCGTTAAGTTTCGTTTATAGTTTCAGGCGATTTATAGCCGTTCATAGATTTTGAGGGTTTTTGAACACGACAACATCGGTCACTGCCGTGTTACTGCTGACTGCATATACACCGATTGAAAACCGCGCAATTTTTCGATCGACCGATATCGTTTTTATGATTTTTAACGGCGTCTCGCCAAAACCTCGCGATTTCGATAGCGATCGTGATGTCGATGAAACTTTTGACGAAACAGACGCATATCCTTGTACCGTGGAAATAGTTTCGTTCCGAGTTTTTTTATCGATAAAATTTTCGGTTCACTCGATGCATTACGCCGCGCAAACGGCTCGTTTTTCCGAAACAACGCCAAAATGCTTTCGGACGTTCGACTCCAACTCTTCCGCAGCGGCCCGCCCGGAGCGCAGTCGTCCAACTGCGCCCATGTGGCCGCGATCTGGAGTGATCCCGACAAGATCGTTGTTAATTTTTACGCGTACAGGTACTCTCTCCGGCGATACAGATGAAAGAGAGTACGCGTGGAATACATCGAATCGTCGTCGTCTCGTATCTGATGCACACGGAAAAACGTGGTGCTGAAAACGGCGTAGAAAACGGTACGCACAGAAACCGGGGATGGTGTAGCGTTACTAACGCGCTCGCACACACGTTGACGATTTCCTGTTCGCGATAAACGTACGGAAAACAAATTTTACAATGCGAGTACACATTATATTGTACACAATAGTGTTCCGGTGGCGAATGAATCTAAAAATAATATCGGCGGCGCTCTTATAGACCGTGTGTTATATTATAATAAACGGTTATGCGCGACGTATTTGCCGTCGGACGGTGGTGAACCGCCGGTGAGACGAGACACAAATCCCGTGACGCGAATTTCTTCCGTCGTGAGATGTTTTTTTTTTCTGAGCGACGATCGTTTTTTAAGCCGGTAAAGCTCTGGTTTGAAGCATTTTTTTTTTGTTGAAATTTTCCTCGCCGTTTTGCCACGAAATATAAAAAATCCTTTCCGGACTGCAACGACGGTGTTCGGGTAGAACTCGGATCGTTACGTTGAACACCGCGTGAATGTCGGCACTTTCGATTCGAATTCTACGCGAAGCGTTTTTTGACAATTTGTTTTCCGAGTTATGCGCGCCGCGAAAATGTCGAAACCGCCAAATCCGGCGTCAGACGTTCATCGGTTTTTTGTCGTCGGCCTTTCGATCCAAAATAATGACCGAAACTTTTACGGTGAACAAAAAAAGTCGCTAAAACGATACTGAAAGACCGGTGAGCACACTACGTAGGTAGGTAGAAAACGTTTTTTCTAAACTTTTTAATACATTACAATATGTGAATCAAAAATAATTTAAAAAAAAAAAACAGAAAAACTCGTGACCTTTACACTTCGGTCAAAATTTTATTTTTTTTTTTTGTAAATATTTTGTCCTTTTGATTCGCGTACTAAAACAGTCGAAAGAAAGAAAAAAATTACAAACGAGGTCAACAAATTCAAACGATTTATATGCGCCGTTCGCGATAAGAAATAAGAATTTTTCGAAAACTTTGTTTGGTAAAAACATTAATTTTCCGACTTCAAACTAAAATCGTAAAAACGAATACTTATTTTGTACACATAGTTAAAAAAAAAAAAATAAAGGAATTTTTCTTCGCGATTTTCGTTTAAAATCAGCGAATCGTGACGAAAAAAGTTCAGGGTGTTGTTTGATTCACTACTTTTAGCTCGATAGTGATTTAGCAACGATATTATCATTTTCTAGCTACATATTATGCGCTGCGTGAACCGACCAAAGCAGTGACCGATTTCCAGTATAGCTTCCACGACACAATTTTGGCACGTTATATTTTTCGAAAAATATTTAATAAAAATCCAAATAGACCTTTTACGACTGACTGACCAACGGCCGTCGCACCGTTTACACCGAAAGGGAGGAACATCAGATTATTTGTTATATTCGACCGATCTTTTCGAAATCCATGCAGGGGGTGATGGGGTCGGAGCCCGCAGTTCGCGCGCTATCGGATCCCCGTAAAATCGCGTTTTCGTACGGCAAAATAATGGTAATAATGCCGTCAACAACCGTTGTATAATATTTTGTTTTTCATTCGACTGCGGCAGACAGTATATACATGGCTCGTTTTTGTTATATTCAAAAATGGTGAGCAGCAAAATAACCCCGACGTGTCTTTTTGGTCGCAAAAAAAAAAAAAATAGAAAATTGTAACAACAAAAAACCACGTGGACTGTGAGTAACGCGTTGGTACCGATAATTATCGTGCGCATCGTGAATATTAACGTGATTAATTATATATGTATATACGATCCCTCGCTGTAGGGAGACAGACAAAGCGGCCCCTTTGCGGCAAAGGCTGTGTCCGCGCATATACGATTTCATTGCCGTTTGTCGTGCTGCCCGCGAGCGTATTTTTTTTCCCCTCAGTTTAATCAGTGGTCCTTTTGTTTTACGGACGATTGGAAAATTACAAATTATCATAATTATACACGCCGGCCGGCCGCGGAAACCGGCCATCCGGGGGAAATCGTCGTCCGTTACCCAGTACACACCTTAAATCCAAAACTAGTTGAAAAGTCAACGTGCTTAAGCGTTGGTTCGACTAGTCAGCATCGTTTTTGTTTTCGACCTATTAATCTTTCCAGTTAAAAACTGTATCGCGTTATTTCAACTTTTCATTAGTCAGCCGATATCGGTATTTTTTTTCGTTTTCAAACGAAACCGAAACTGATTCGTTGTTGAACTCTTTCTTGTTATTTCGCTTACTACGCGTTGAAGATACGATATAGATCGAGCGTTTCGTAGCGATTGACTGTGTATTGTATTTCGTCGAAACAAATATTTTTTTTTGTGAGATAAAGTTTGTTTCATTTTAATTTTTAACTCATTCGGTTGGTTGTTTTTTTTTTCGTATTTTCAGCCAAAGACGGTTCGATCGAATTGCGTTTTTCACGGGCTCGCCCGAAACTCGCCAACCCAAAAGAACTATTTAACACGATACCGTGTTTTGCACCGTGACCTATATACGCGCAATATAATACGTACGTTAGCTACGTGACCGACCGCGGAAAAATAGGTGAAAAATAAAAATGGGACCGGCAATAGAACGCTACCTCAGCTATGGCAGTGTCAACAGTACTATACAGCGGGCTGACAATAGTTCGAAGACGGAAAGTTTACCTGTTGGGAAGTCCACGTACAACAAATAGAGGTGTGTACAGGATCAAAACCGCGTAAAAGTTATTAAAATTTTTTATTAAATCAATCAAAATCTCTTCCGATTGACTCTTCACGACAGTATAGTAGTATGTGTCGGAGTGTTGGGCGGTCGACGGGAACAACAGAGTATACGAGTGTAGCGGAAACGAGAGAACGACGAGTGGCGAGTAACAATAGAGAGAGAGGAACGGATATAGGCTGAGATGGTGCGTGTGATGCGAAGAAACCGAAGCAGTAAGAGCGGTCATGAAAATGGACGTCGATATGGAAAGCGGGGTAGAGAAAGACCAAATGGAAGAGTTGGATGTGTGTGCGCGTGCAGGGGATGATAATTGGAGGAATAGGATCGTCGACCCAAAATAGTCGGGAGAAAGAAGAAGACCATCTCGATCGGACTCAACGACGATAATAGCCTACTGCCCCAACTGTAAAAACTACACCTCCCGGAAACGCATTTATCCGAAACTCTGCCCGGGTAAAGCCCGATCGGTCATAATAATAATATGCGTAAAATACTGTAGACACGAAGCGAGGGTTACTGTTTGTACGCGCACGTATTGATTTGGATAAACGCAATGAGCATTTTGCCAAACGACCCGCGGACTAAGGGTCCTAACCAATTTGGTTAAACCAAGTATCGCACGGGACGTTTTTCCGATATCGCGACAACTGCATTATGGGAAATGTCAGCACCAAGAGTCACGAGACTTGTAGCGAAAAGGCCTTTCCGACTGTACGTTTATTGTGCTTTCGGGCCAGCCGTCCTTTGATTATTTGACCAAAAACGCGCGAAAACAACGCGCGTCACATTTGTGAAAACAACACAGAGGGACTCGTCGACAGTAATTATTATAACTATTAGTACGACAACACTCGAAATATTATGCTGTTTGTTTTGCCGTCCGGTTTGTTTTCGTAACAAAACGTAATTAACGAAAGCGATTTCAATATTATACGCTACTATGTATAATTTATGTTATTCGGATGTGCCAAAACTCGATTTCCCGCGGGATTCAGACGCGAAACCGTCGGTACGTAAACGAGACGGCCGTGTTAACGTCGTTGTTTTTCGCTCAAATTCGGTTCAGTCGAGTACGCCAGCTGTAGTTGACACCAGGCTAAAAAAATGTGTTTAAGAGTTATTATTCAATTTTTTAGTTGAGTTAATACAGTTAGTCGATCGAAATTTTGCGTTTTAAGTGCCTTCACAATAGTTCAAGTTTCGTAGTTGAAGTAGTCCGTAACTTTCAATACTTTTTGCTATACTGTGCCAATTTTAAACGATCAATTTTTTTTTTAAGTCGTTACACGGTTTAAAACGTTGACCTCGTTGTTGAAAATTAAATTCAATCAATATTTGTGATGGAACTATATAATAGATTCCCTACTTATATTAGATGACCCCCCACTGCCGTAGAAATGTACAGTACAGAACGCGCTCTGGCGGAATTCGATGGTAACTAAAAAAAATTGGACCCCTTGAATGAAAAAACTCCTCGTCATTTAGTCGCTCTCCACGTACGATACGTAAAACGAAACCAGCCCTTCACTCGCTCACTACGTTTTTTTTTTTTTGTACGTTACACGGAACATAATGTAACACGGGTGTAACGCTGCCATAGAAATGGGTTGAAGGGCTCACCGAATTCGGAAGTTTTCGTTACGTTCGCACCCATCCGCCTCGGGCAAACGTTTATTAGCATTGAATTGTACTCATCAAAGTTTCGGGTCGTTTTTCAAAAAACGGAAATTTAATGCGCTTTTTAGCAATGCGCTCCGTCACGTTAGTTCAAACGATACAAACATGGGAAAACACAAAAGTTAAAACGTCCCCCTCATTGTCGAAAACGAGACAGGGGTCTTTTCTATGCTTTTGAGATACGCAAACATATCCTGTCACGTTCATCGTGAATCACCCCGTACATACGATATCGGCGTAAAAGTCGAGCACGATAATAATTACTATTTAGTTTCATTGAATTCGTATAGCGGGGGGTACGCGAAAATCCGTACACGTGTCCTGTTCGCACAATAAACGTTTGGAAATACGCGTTATGCACACACGCGGCAATAATTAAATTTCTTAATTGAAAAACAAACGCTGTTGAATTCGGTCGAACTGCTCTAGTGGGTTTCTTTGACGGATGCCATACACCACACACTGCACAGCTGTGTACGCGGCGTACACTCGGAATCGTACCTACAAAACGCCGCAGCGTACAACAAATAGTTACGAAACTCTGGAACAATAGAATTAAACATACAATGTGATAAAAAAAATATAAAATACGTACGAAACGATATTGTTTGACGTACTCACAACGCACGAGGAGTTTTCAATTTTGATTCATTTTTTAGTCGGATACGACATAAACTTTATTATTTAAGAGCACGTCTCGCCACTCCGCATTCGGACGCGAAATCCGCTCTGCGCGAACCAGCTTTTCGGGAACAATATTCGTCGTAAAGCTTAACAAAAATTTTACCGCATAAAGTATAGACAACACTCAATCTGTGTTATAGCGTTCGATTCGTTTTTTTTAACGTGATTGAAGTTGTCATTAGTGTATTCGTTTTCTTTCTCTGTAAAATTTAATTAATTGATTAAGAATATCGACAAAACAACGACGCTATCACACAGGTAAAGTTCTCTGGTATGTACACTGAAAATTTTCGTAACTCTGCTATAAGAACTGTTCCCACAAAGTTGGTCCCCGCAAAACAGTTTTTTTTTTTAGTATATTGTAACTGAAAAAATAATTTTACGCTATGACACCGATTAAGTTCTTTACTTCATACAGTAAAATCTTTGTAGCTCTACGACGAATATTGTTCCCGAAAAGTTGGTTCGCGCAGAACGAATTTCGCGTCCGAGTGGTGTGAGACGTCCTCTTAAGCGGACTGCCCACCTCGCGGGTTGCCAAATAACACGGTATAATATTAATTTAAATTGTTTGATTGTAAAAATATGAAGCTTGACGTCGAATTAATTATCCGATTAAAATAAGATTCGAAAAGTATACTCTAAACAAAATAAAATAAACGCGATCGACGTATATACGCATAAAATATTAATAGTTTTATAAATACAAGTGAAAATTTATAACGTTCCGAGTATCTTTCGAAACTGACAAACATATTATATCCGTGAGTTGCTTAATCTACGGGTTTTAAAGGAATTTTTAAAAAAAAATTAAAATAGTTTACAAATAGAAAGTTCGCATTTTAAGTTCTTTCGCAATAGTTAAAGTTTGAAGTGTGTAAATATACATCTATTCGCATTTGTACTTGATATACGGCCGTTGGCCAATTTTTAAAAATCAAATTTTTTTTTTTTTGCCAAGTTATTAGGGTTTAAAATTGATCTCGTAGTTGAAAATTAATTTTATCTATATTTTTTTTATTAATAAAAATTCCAAAAAACAACTTAACCGCAGTATACAGGTAATGCTATTATTAATCGTAATGGTTTTTTCAAAACAAAAATTAGTAAGCAATTATTGTTTGATTTGTGAAGGAACAAAGATTCTCTACTATAAGCTAGCCTACTGCTATAGAAATACAGTACAGAACGGAATCGATAGTAACCCTTTCGGATATTTCCCCTTTCGGTATTGGAGTATAATAACTAAAAGCATTCAAATCCCATTGTTGGTTTTAAATATTTATTTAAATACTTTCGTGTTAAAAGTATTTAAACAGTATTTTAAATAGGTACTCATTTCTACCGTTATTTGATCGAACACTTTTAAGCGTTAGCAAACAGTTTTCAAGACATTTTCTTTATTGAAAAAAAAAAATTATATTTGAACAATTTGAGGCGGTTGGAAGGGTCGATTTTTTTTCTCTGCCTATCACGTGCCAATTATTGTTATTCAAACGGTTTTCATTTTAAATGTAACGACATTGAATATTATTAGTATGAATAATTTTCAAACAATCATCGTACGTGTTGGATCATTTTTTTCTCTTATTATAATTGATAATCGTTTCATTTTACTTGGACGGTATTTTTGAAATACTTTCTTAAAGTATTTGTGTATAGGTAGTTTTTCAAATATTTTGAAGATAAAGTAATTGAGTGAGTAACGATTTAAATAATTTTGAAAATTGTTATTATTGAGTAAATATATTTACTCAAATACTATTTGAAAGTATTCTTTACGATACTATGTAAGACTGTTACGTTACGAAATCTCGTTATAAATAATTATCAATGCGAGGAAAAGTATGGCAACTTTTTTAATCATCTCGGTGCACAATAAACTCGGACGGCGTAAAATTTAATATTCAAATTACAATACTGCAAACGCGTATAACTTTATAGTCGGTCGTCGTGGAATCGTATAGGTACCATAACAATAATAATTGTCACTCAGAATTGTGGCTTTTTTTTTTCTTTCTTTTTTTAACTCGTCAGACCAAATACAAATGTACTTCAAAAACCGGAAGGATGATTCCTTAAAGACACGCATAAATACGTAAAAATATGTATGATCCATACACTTGAGTTCTGATTAACAAATACAATTAACAATAATTTCTTCTCAGTTAACAATCCGAAATATTTTTGGAAAATAAATTACACATCCGTAAATAAGATTGTTCCCGATATCTATACTTATCGAGATTACAACTACTTTTGGTGACTGTTCAAGTACGCTTATATCACAAATACTTTTCTACTCCATCCAAGTCTGGGTATTTTTGATAAAAGTCACAATGAACCTGTATAGAAAGATCCGTATTGTTTTGGATTGTCATTTTATGAATTAAGCGGGACTCGGTTATAATATAGGCCGTTTTCAATTGAAATTTCGACAAACGAAATGTTTTATTGTTACCTATATATTATGATAAATATGTATTCTCGGAAAAAAATACCCTTTATTATAATCGAAAAGTCTCAATGTGACAATGAAATAACCGTATAATTAAATAATCGTCGCCTGCAGATTGCCGCAGCCGTAGCAATTGATTGTATTCCGACTTTTACCCCGTTTTCCGTTTGTCGGGAATACGGAAAATTCGAAGAAAACTGTATATCATCACAATTGACGGTTTGGTTTAATTATTTTAACATTATTAAGTTAACGATACAATGACGGCTGGTATGATTTTGACAGAAAATTTCAATTTTGTGATAAACCCGTTGATTAATTGCAGATTTTGTAGGTTATAAGTTTAAATTATACTCGTTTTAAAGAGTGTTTGGCTGTTTCCGTCAGAATCGCAAGAAAAATTAACCATTTTTAAAAAAAGGATTACAACACTATCTGTGTCAACCGCTATTCTAACATGTTTGAAAATAGTTTTTTGTTGCACGATTTTTGTTCAAACAAATTGCAAAAAAACGCCTACGTGAGATTCTGAATCCAGTTTAGCAATTTATTTCGGTCCACGCGTTTGGACCTTGCCAGACATGGTCCAGGAATAAAATTCAGAGGGACGGAGCCGTAACGTATAAACTATTGGCATATTATTTTTACAATTATGATTGATTTTTTCAGTGCGAATTGAATAAATTTCTTACTAAAAAGAATAACCCATATTTATATGCTTATACTGTATTTCTATTACAGCAGTAGGTTACCAATCCTAGTTCCCTCACAACTGAAACAATAATCAACTAAAGTTCGTTTTGGAAAACGATTAAGACTTAAAACGATAATACCTGTGTACAGACGTTGAGTTTTTTTTTTTGGTTTGGTCGTTTTAAAAAAGTATTGATGAATATTTTAATTGTTTTTAACCCTAACGACTTTAAAAAAAAAAAAAAAATTATTTTTTAAAAATTGGCAATACCATGAAATATTTTTGGAGCGTACATTTAAAAGTTACAGACTTCTAACTGCAAAACGTGAGCTAGACGTGAGAAAGAGCTTAAAATGGAAAATTTCGATTTTTGTAACTGACTTGAAAATAAATAAAAATTTTTTTAATATTTTTTAGGGTCATCGTAATAGCCTACAGTACTAACTGGAAGTGTACTCAACACCAAAACCGTTTAGGCAAAAACAAAAAGACGAGATGTTTAAGCCCCTTAGGCTAAAACTTTGGCCGTTTCCAGTGTTTACTTACCGAACGCTATTCGCCCCAGGCCGGCAAACGTGCTCGAACGTTCAAGTAATTGCCTATACGCCAGCGTAGCCGGTGGCGTTGGTCTTTGGCGAAACGTTTCGTTATTTTATTATATTTTCGTTTATAATTTTATATTTTCGTTCGGGTATTGTGTTTTGGATTCTGATTTACGGAGATTTTTCCGACTATTATAAAGAAATTGTTACGAAACAACACGAATTTCGCGGTAGCTTATATTCAATTTTTTTTTTTTCACAAAAATTGCGATAGTTATTTTTTTCGACGAAAGAAACGAACAGGGCAAACTTTAAGTTGTGTGCAAAAGCAGCTCGCTGGAATAGGTCAGAACTATGGGTGGTGGATTAGTGGTTTGATATTATGTTTAATTGATTGCTTACGAAAATTACGGTCCCGAGTGAACTCTGCAATCTAATAAATCTTTCAATAATAATCGTTAATTTCATTTTTAAACAAGATTGTACCTATTTTATAGCTTTTATAGTTAAGTGTTTCAAACGATTGATAGATTTTTTTTATTAAAATACGAATTTCCTCTTTTCACGTGAGTCTCGCATTTAAAACGTTTTTATATAGCGTCATAAAATCGTTAGTTTCAAGTGTACAGACTTCAAACCTTGACACATTTTTCCAAATATCGTATTACTTATAGTCTACACAACATTGTATAGGTAGGTGTGGCATGGTTCGATCGAAACAATTCGTACAAACGATCTAGTCTAATTACGAACTATTCATTTTGGCTAGCTTTTTTTTTTTTCTTCAATTATTAGTTTGTGTTCCGGTTTTAGTGGGATAAAAAAAAAAAAAAAGCTGATCTTGACTATTTTCGATCAACTACAATCGACCTTTCCAAAAATAACGAACACCGTCTTCTACGCGTTAATGCTTAAGGGACACATGGGAATTTTCACACGCGAATACGGTCTCGGCAGTTCCATAAACTAATAGGATTACGCTAATCTAATTTTCATTCAGAAAACGTTTCTGAACTCGTTATAACGTCTATGTTTTCAAAAGATAATTTTTGAAAATATTAATTTTTTAAGAACTAAGCAATAGTTGAATTATTGATAAAACGATGACGATATCTGATCATTTTTAAACGGCCATAAAACTACGAAAACTTATTCATTTTAAAAATCGTCTTGTATGAACGGCGTTTAGGTTCTCGTCTGTAATTCAACGTATCAGTTAGAAGCCTCCCGAAAAAATCACAATCGCGGAAATGCAAAACGACGTTTTTAAAAATACGTGTTGGCATGACTCAGAATAATACGTTTATACTGTCGCAATAACGATTAAACGCTCCCCCGAACGTCTGTCGAACGACGCGTTGTGTTGAACGTGACGTTTCAATCACACCAGTTTGAAACCGTTTTCGGTACGAAAATTGGAAAAACTTTGTCGTATCGAAAAATCCACGCGAACGACGAAGAAGCTGCACTTAACAGCATAGTATTCTAAATATCGACGATAATGTCACAACCGCGAATCACGAACGGTTCCATATATACTTCATTCGGCGTATTAAAACGTTCAACACGAATTTTAAACATCGAAGTATTTGTATGTAAAAACTTCACTGCTACGACGGCCGTTCTATCGGACACGATATTGTGAGACGTCGACGAGTGGCGCGTGCGCGTGTGCGAGCCGAGTAGATCGCTTTTAGTAGTGAAAAAACGAATAACGCAACCGCTGTGCAAACAAGAAGTCTACACCCATATATTATCGTTCCGACGATTTTTTTCTCGTTCTTTTTCAATAGTCCACGAAACTAAAACGACCGTTGAAAATCACCGTGTTTTCGTCGTAACGTACATCAGAGGTTCGTGGTCGACTCTCTGGTGAAAAAAATGGTGGCGGATGGGGTACATGAGATATGAATAGAGGGGTCTTATTAAGTGTGCATCGGAGTTTTCACGAAAAACGCGTCGAAAGGCTTAAAATGTTTGACACGATTCGTTTGGCTGTTTTATTACAGTTTCCGGACGATAAAGATCTTATTTTAAAAGAAAATTTAAACCAAAGGCCGTTGCTTACGTTTTAACGAATTTAATGGAGGTCTTACATGCAAATACAAGGTGATGATCTAAATTTGAATAAAAACCAAGTGAATCGATGCGACTTTTCTCGTCCTATAACGAAGCAAAACATCGGGCGGCGCGGATTTTATCAGTTATCTTATTCGTCACAAACAAACTGCCAGGATGACGAGGCTTTGGCTTACGTTCAACATTTACTTAAACTGTCCTTCGCACGGACTTCAAAATCAGATTTGAGGATATTTTTACAATGGAAATACCGCATTACCGATCCAATACGGTGGCGACATTGAAGAATCGTATTACAAGACGAACAGATCGGCGTCGAGTGCTAACGAAGAACTTCAGGTGTGACTTGGACATCAGCAGTACTGGTCACAAAGAGACATACGTGTTGTTTATTCTGCATTACGGAATACGGCAAGAAAGTTTTTGATAGATTTTCTGCCGTCGTAGCTGGTGGAAAGAGCACGGTCATCTAACAAAAAAAGAAAAAAGACAGATTGGAAATAACTGGTAGAGGAGATTTAACGTGGCTAAGTTGAAGCCAAACACAAAAAATATTATATCAAAGCATCCTTCTCCCATTAACGGATTACGGAAAACAGAAAAAATTAGCAAATCGTCTACGGGGAAAAAAAGTTTTGGAAACATCTGATGTGCACATAATTTTTTATCCGCACTTGTCGAGTTATAATTACACTTTTATTTTTTAACACAACGTGGCACGTGTATTCAAGCAATTGAACACGGTTTTTTTTCTGACCGAATGTCACATTCTGTTCTCGCGAAAAGAAATCAAATTGAATTTTTCCGATTCATTCGTCTCCTCGTGCGAATAACTATTTTTTTTCAACAGCGCTCATTGTGTCTGACGATTTTTTCGCGTGAAAAAACCGTGTTTCGTCAGCTTTATTCACCGTTGAAAGACTTGTAAAATCGACGAAACACTGAGTGCCGACTATATTGTGATGGAATCGGATAGAAAAAAGTATTGTACGATACGAGTTTTTTCACCTTTGTGTCAACAACGAAACAAAAACAGCCGAAATATTGTTGACGGATGAAATTAATTTCAAAATCAACTTTACGCGAAATTTGGAGTCTAGTTCGCGAGACAATACCGGAGTGAAAAACGGCGGAGCGTTATTATTTCCAAACAGACACTTAGATCGTCACAGCGAAAACACATGTTCGTATCGATGCTTACGAAATCCACGTTTTTGTGTCGGATTCGCAACACATTTGTCGCAATAGTCTTATTGATTCGTCGAACATGTTTCAATCGCGTCTCAGCGTTTCTGAAATTCCTATGAAATTTTATCGAGTAAACCATATTGGTACGATCGCACATAGACGTCAAACCTGCACAGTTAAAAATGTTGATATAGCAGCGCAATTTGATTCGCAACATCTGTTTGAATATCTCCGGAGTGTACGGTATGAAATTTTTGTAAAAAAAAAAAAAAAAAGTATTAAAATCTCAGAACTCCTGAAATCACTCGAACACAGATGTCGTGTCGGTGCCGCGGCCCATTAAGGAGTATAGCTTAGACAATTTAATCGACGCGTCGTATCGGCAGCGTGTGCTTGTGGACGAAACGGATTTTGATAAATCATATTTTTTGGTTTGAGAGACGGACAGAAGCGCGAATTTTCGTTTCAATAGTGCTAGGAAATTTCATTTATACGCTTTATTCGATCTATTGTTATAATTAAAAAGTTCAAAGCGCAATTACAAAAATCGAACCGTTTTGTGAGAGTTTTTTTTCAGTAAGGCGCGTGTTTTAGAGGCGAAAACAGGTAACGTGAGGGCCCCTTATACAGTTAAAAAAAACTATCGATATTTTCAACAATAACCGTTAAGGCTACTACCGCAGCTATTGGAACTAAATTAATAAACGTTAAGTATGATTTTCGAAAACAAACAATCGTAATTGTGAATTAAATCATATTATTATATTGTTTGTTTTCAAAGCTTTATAACCAATAACGAAAACTCAAAACATACTTAAAATTTTTGCAAAACATGAAGTTTAACATATGTTATTGTTTTTATCGAATTTTTTTAATTTTAATCATTTCGTTGAGCATCAACAATCAAAAATTATTGTCCTAAAAAACTTGTTATTATCCATTGCAGTGATTATTTTTGGTGCAATTGATGTATTCACTACTAAACCGAAGAAAAATTATAAAAAACGGTCGGTCCTATACGAAGATTTTTTTCATGACATTTTCCATTTATAGTGGCTTTCAAAACGTTGCAATTGAAAATCAACCGTAAGCAATATCTCCCAAAAACTAAGAATTTTTTTCGAACAATACGTTTTGGGAACAGAACCACTAAAATAGAAGCTTTTGTTATAAAACGACCTTTCTTCGACCCGAACAACATTTTACAAAACATTAAATCTAGTATTGTGTTTTTTTTTTTATTTACGATTAAAAACCCTCGGGAAAAAAACGCGATTTTTTATTACATTTAGAACAATCATAACTATAGAGAAAAGAATGTTGAACGAATCCGTATATTAAAATATGATCATTGAATTTTGGATGTATATGACGCAACCAACCGAGTTACAAATAGTTGTTACTTGTAACTTGAAAATGATGTTTTCGTTTGAAAAAAATAAGCTATTGTTTCAGTATTTCATACACGGTAATATTGTTGTTCGTTTTTTAGTATCGCCAGCTACATACGATTATCTGGCTGTCGAATTTAGGCGAAAATGCATAAAACGCATAAAATAGTACCCTTATTTTTCCAATTAGTCATACAGAAAAGCTTTGAAAATTTTGTTACACAACAAATGAACGAATATTATCATACAAAAATAAATAAATAATAATTGTTTTTATTTCTGCGGTGGAAAATAATATCAGTTCGTTTTTTCTAATAAATTTTTCATCGAAACATTTTATTTTTTGTTTTTACAATAACTATAGACTGTACTTAGGTAGTAATAATTGATAGGTTATGAATCACATTATTCATAATGATGTCAGAAAAGTTGCAACTATATTACTTTATAGTCAGTAAACTAATCGTACAAAAGTGTTTGTGATAAATTTACTTTGAACTAATACACTGATATCGATTAAAACTGATAGATAACGTATGATTGTACTTGATAGATCAACGATTTTTGACCAAAAAGTATATTTATAATGTCAATCACTAAAAAGAAAAAAAACTTATGGGACGTTTAAAAAAAAAAATTTGCTGATACGTATAAAACATCGATGATATCGAAAATGATATTAACGATTATAAGGTCTGGCGGACAAAAAGGGCGTAAAACTTTAATTTAAATCCGTAAAGTATACGACGATTTTGTTCATCTCCGATTCCGTTTTTCGTGCATAACTGCTGCGATAACTGTTATTTTGTACACGCGGTTCTCGTTCAAACAGCATTTTTCGAAATATAACATAATTCACACTCAATTTAGTGTGATATCGAATCATAAAAATTAATAGGTTTGAGCGAACTTTAGAACACGGTACAGACAAGAACGGTATATATTATTCATACTTTTATTCAGACTGTTTCAATATAGTGTTACAACGTGGACTGTATGAAAACTGTTTGACCTGTATACATACATTATGTACCTATTATCGGTGCTACGTATATTCGTAATTTCATAACTCGCTGAAACGCATTTCAGTTATTGTGTATTATAACGATCGTTTATAATTTTTCTTTCGAGAGGAATCGTCTCGAAACTGTACGGAAATTCGATACGTTCGTTATCTCCACGAACGTTCGCGAAAATCGATTAGAAAACGAGCCATGAATGCATGTTTTATGTATCTACACGAATGCTGTACGCTTCAAACAAACGGTAGTTTTTTTTTGTAATCCAAGCTTGAAAGACTTTTAAGTATTTGTAAAACGACAAATTTCAATAATTATTCGGTTTATAGGCGATTTCGGCGTAATACTTTTACTCGTTTTCACGCGTAATTTTAAGTATATTTATAACGCGTACGATACGGAACGTGCACCAAGTAATATTTTTGCTTTGGATATCACAAGTTTTGCAAATCGTTACTATTGTACATCATCATCACAATGATTCTCTCACAAGAATAGCAACACGAAAACCCCAGCCATTAACGGCCGAGTTAACTTCTCCACAAAGTAATCCGAAAGTCTCACGTTCGAATTCCACCAGAGCTCGTTAAATACCGTATTTCTACAGACCATTTCAGTTCCTTCGCAACTGAAACAATAATCAGGTGAGTAATTTTTGTTTTGAAAAATTATTACGATTCGGATACTGACGTTGAGTTTTTTTGGAATTTCGATTAACTACTATGAAAAAAAAAAAAATATCTTCATGAAGTTTAATTTTCAACAATTTTAAACCCTAATAACTTTAAAAAAACTCTTAAAAATCGGCCGACGACAGTATAATCAAGGAATATGTATTTTACGTTTAACGACTTCTAGCTACAAAACTTAAACTAGAGGGAAAGAACTGTCTATGTTCGACAAACTCGAACAAAGTGGTACAAGATACCACTGAAAATATGATCATAAACAAACAGTATATTGCGATCATAATGTTGTACACATTGCATAGTTCTTATAGGCAAATATTTTTGAAAAACCTCAGAATAATCAAAAGGTTTCACGGTAGAGATAACGGAAATTTTCGTCGCCAGTAATTAGTTACTTTGGCTGAAAATAAATATGTAATTAGATGTTAAGTTTCGATTACAAATACTTTTGAACGTGGAAAAATGTAACGATGCGCTTATAACTAACTACACACGTGTTAAATTGATGTTTGAAATGTCGAATTTATTTTCACAAACAAAATAAGGTTGCACGACAAGGGTATGTTTTGATTGCGTTTGAGTGAATTGCTTAGTCTCTCGGGTCTTTGTTTGACGACAAAGCGAACAGAATAATTCAGTAAATTACGTGTAAAATCAATTAGTTTTAAACGCAAGACATACACAGTTGTTAAGTTTCGGTTGCCTATATTGTACTTTGTTGTACACATATTTTTTTTTTTGTGATTGATTGATGCGTGTTATACATTCTTCTTACGAGAATGTTGTCTATTCTGGAGACAGAACGTTTGGCGGTAAAATATTGAGCGACTCTCGGTTTATTAAAATAAAAAATAAATTTGGCCGTATCGAAGATTTTCAACAATAAAACAGGTGAATAACGTTAAATGTGTTATAACGGTCTGCTCGTTTGTATTGTTTTACAGCGTTACGCTAGAAAAACCGTTTATAATTTAGTATAGTTATTATTTTTCGGTAAACAGTTTAAATCAAACGCGTAATAGCAGTTATTGTAATACTGATTCTAAAAAAAAGTATTGGTTCGATTACAAATGTTTTTTAAGTAATGTAAATGTTTAGTCTCTTCATCGATACAGCTATAGTTTAATGATAACCAACAACGATTGCTTACAAAAAGTGAATACACCTCTATTTCAAATATTCTAACAAAAAACATACGGTTAATTTGTATTGAAAAACATTATTATTTTACCCGTACTTACGTGTCACAATAATTATCCGTAAACGTTCCGTTAATTGTTTCTGATTTGACATTTTTCCAAGGAAATTGTATTGCGAACAAAATTTAAGAAAACCGGTCATAATACGCGCGCGCTAAGCACGTCTAGATGTTAAAATCGTAACCTTATACGGCGTGAACGTTTTGGTTTCTTTTTCAAAACGTTCAGTTTTGCCTAAAATCGCCATCAAAAGTATATTAAACTCGCCGACAGTACTTTTTTTAAAGCGCATTATAAAACATTGTATTTTATAACGTCGTGTTACGTGAAAGCTGCGGCAGTGTGCTACATTCGAAGATTATTAGAAAGGTGTATTAGATAATGTTTGATTAAATAATATATAATATTTCTGAAGACGGATTGACAAAACCAACGTAATTCTCGCCATAATATCGTGTACACGCGACACAATGTTCCTATGATTATTTACAAATTTCGAATCGATCCCCGTGCACGATCGTCTTTAATCGCGCGCACGGTCGCAGAGATGTCTCTTGTGAGCGTCGTCTTGCATAACAATATTGACATAATGTAACGTATTTTAAATTTTGAAGGTCGCCGCGTTTCGTAACCTCATCTTTCGCCGTTTTCACGACGGTCTCGTTACCACCACACGCCGTAAACTAACAGCGGCGGTAAAAATAAATTATTAAAAAAACAAATGAAAACGCGCTTTTACCCCGCAGCCCGTAAGTAAAACGTAACCGACGAGAAAATTTTGTTTACGAAAAGTTATTTACCGACGAGGCGGCAAACTGTACCATATAGCTGCCTCTGCTCGTGGTCGTAACATTGTTTTCCGGATGAAGAAAAATCGCCGTCGTATGGGGAACTGAGAGGAGTAAAAAAAAAAATCCGAAAGAACAGGGGGACGATTCGACGCGACGGACGGTGTCGTATCAAAAGAATGCTGCAGAGCTGTGAAACGAAAAATTTTAGTTCTCGCGACGGCAAAAAGTTCGGTATTATCAACACACGACTGTAGGCGGTACAGGTTTACGCGTTGAATCTACGGGTGTTTACAGGACCACGTTCGAAACTTGAGGTTTTTTCGTCTCTGCGTTTAATATAATACACGTACGACAGTTTGCGAAAGAACGCGGAGGATATTTACGAACAAAATCGTGACTGTGACGGGTAGTAAGTCGGGTTCTCTTTGCACCCCTGCGGACGCCACTGCACACGGCCGTCGGGCACGGACCGTATGAAAATGTATCGTGGTGCGATCGAACGAATTTCCTAAGGCGATTAAACTCTTCTAACAATATCATTTTCGTTTGAACAGCCCGTACGATGTTACACGAAAGCCTTCTTTCTTTCGAGACTTATCGGCCGAGTATCGTTCGACGACGTTACGTTTTGAGAGGGTTTCTCTCGTATCGCCCCGACCGGGGGAGAGTTTCCTTCTAATTTCCCCGTCTTTCCGTCCCCGCACCTAGGGCACGTCAAATAATAATTATTATTATTTCGTCCGCGGAATCGACGGAGCGAAAAATGATTTTCATTTCCGTACGAATAAACATGGCGAGAAACACGGCTCGTACGCGCGGGGATCTATTTTTTTTTTTCGTAGCCAGTGGTGTGGACTTGGTAATAATGTCGCTTCGGTAAAGTAAACCAAAGTACGAGTAACGCTTTGAGGTTTCAACGGTTTTGTAAATAAAATTTCCAATTAGTATTGAACTTTGCAGAACCGACTACTAGAACCGCGTTAAAATGTTTGAATTCAGTACGCGCGCGAGATGAAGATTGTTTTCCTGTACATCTCATCCGCCTAATCGAACCGTTTACAATCGGTCCGGACGGATTTTCACAACATAACGACTATTTTCAAATGCGCACGTACAGCGAAGTAATCGTTTACCTACTCGAAATCACCTTTTTCGGGCAATGTCGCCGGTTTAAACGGCCAAAGCGAATTCCTCGACGACACAAACAACCGACAACTGTTTTACATCCCCGCGGTCGTCTGGTGCGCGCGCGCGTTGTGCAATCGCGGACACCTCCCCCGCCGAGTGCGACAAGTCGGAATCTCGAGTATAAAGATTTATTTTTATTATTATTTCGCCGATCCACCCGCAGATCGCGATAATTTTCCCGAAATCCGCAACAAAAGGCGTTTTATTAACGTGGGAGCAATATGCGGTGTTTTTATTCGCGGTTTACACGAGCGGAGGGACGACGACACTCAAGACGGACGAACATCCGTGACATTTTGTCAACATCTTTTCGCCGTACGTTTCGGATCCGTCCTGACTCGAGCCGCGTGTAAACGGGAAGCGAGGAATCGGTTTTTTTTTTACATTTC
Source organism: Hormaphis cornu (assembly GCA_017140985.1). NCBI lineage: Eukaryota > Metazoa > Arthropoda > Insecta > Hemiptera > Hormaphididae > Hormaphis > Hormaphis cornu. The sequence continues at coordinate 5,261,294 of CM029358.1, forward strand.
AACAAGCGGCGTTGAAAAACTTCTCGCGGTTCGATTTTCGGTTTCGAAAGAAGCGTGCGTCGACATTTCGTCCGTTCGGGAAGTCGATTTTTCATACTGAAAAAACCACCCCCCCACAAAAAAAGTGTGTTTTTTAATAATTTTTCACCCCGTCCGCCCGTCGCCGTATAAATAAAACACGAAAATATTTTCAGGAAAACAAAAACTAGAAAATCCCGCCTATAGTCCGGGAAAGTGGCCCCTGTGTACCGCGACCCGTTGCCGCTTCCTCACCCGTGAACCAATGGGTTCTCAACATATGCCGCATACTGCGTGGCTGCGCCACTTGTATAATACACACATTTTATAAAAAGAAACATTGTCGATTTGTTCTTTTGGGGCACCTTACCTAGGCTATGTTTGAATACACAAATAATTTGTTTTTAAAATATTGTAAGTATTTTCAGTAAATTAATTCGAAAAAACGCGGCGATAAATTACGTTACGCGCACCACTGAGGCGGTGTTTTTATCGTGGCGCGCCGTCGTCGGCGTGTTTGTTCTTCGGTCGTTCTGCGCAAACGTTTGTCAAACTCGTTTGACGAAAAAGCGCACACGGACGTCCTCGGACCAGTTTTGGCGGTCGGTTTTGACATCGTCGTCTCCACCGCCGCTCGTTTCGGACGGCTCTTACCACCACCGACGACGACGACCCTCCTCCGGTCCAGCGCCGGTGAGTTAATTTTTACCGCCGTTTTGCTGCCCTACGCGTGATTGCGACTCGAACGCGGTTTTTCGGCTCGTTTCGCGACGTATTTATTCGTTTTAACCTCTTTTTTTTACTACTTTTTGTCGACGGCGACCGCCGAAATGACCGGCGCGAAATCCGGCCTACGACGGGCGGTTGTTACATTTACGCCGCCGGGGAGGGTCCGTTAACGCGCAAAGCGAAGTCGGTCGGTCGGTCGGTGAAACGATTAAAAATTACTGACGGCGGCGGCGCTGTTCGGAAAAAAGCGTTTTGTGAAAGCGTTGTGTGGCCAACGCGAATGGGTTTCAAGGTCGTGTCGACCGACGGGCGCGTGCACGAAAAAGAATGATGCGTAACAAACGGTTAATAAAAGAAACGAAAAACCGACCGAAGAAAGGAAAAACGCGAAACGGAACACGAGCACGCGCGAAACGTTTTTCTCTCTCTCCGCACACGTTCGTGTCGCGAGAGACCGGTAAACGTCACGACGATGACGGTGACACTGTACGCGGTCCGTAGCGACGTCACCGAATATTCTTTCGGCTCATTTTTCGGATTCCGAGCGGCGACGCGGCTCGTTCCGACAACGGCGTTTGTTTTTTTTTTTTATTTCCGTCGACGGCTTTTCCGGATAGAAGGAATTTTCGGCCACTTTTCGGCGGGGACGCTCGGATTTTTGTAGTCACCCGATACCGATGTACCCCGGCGGGGCACTCTCTTCGGTTCGCTCCGTTTTGAGTCGTACGCCGAAAACCCCTCGAAAAAAGAAATTTGCGAGAGTCTTGCGGTGAAAAGTTTGATACTTTGAGATGAAGTTTTCGTGTATCACGTGTAGGAGGAGTTTTCAAAAGTCGGTACCCCTAACGACGATAGCTAGGTGACCACCACGAACTCCGGTTGGGCTTTGGTCATTTCGAAATTTCGCTTGCTTTTTGTGCGCGACGTTGAACAATACCGCGCGTATTAAAAGTTGACGTTCTATTTTCAAAAACGTTTTTCGTCGTGTGCGAAAAACCACGGTAATCCGGCTGTACACCTATGTTGTTAAACCGTCGTTATAAAATATTATATTCCATGTCTAAATTTTATACAACGATAAAATATACGTTTTGATAAACGATCGAAAACAGTTTTTGTCCGGCGTTTTTAGATTTTTTAATAATTTTCTAAGCGTAATTTTTTGTCGAACACGATTCTTAACCAGGACAAATGGGCTCGCTCGGAATCGTTTTTTCGAATGGTTTATTGCTTTCAGATGTCAAATAATACGTTTGAACCACAGTTTCCGTACCCACCTAAAGCGTAGTCGCTACTCCGTCAAACTGCCCACGCGACCTATGTGATCTCGGCTTTTTTTTTTTTTTTAGATCGCAGCGGTGATGTTTTCCTGTAATGTTTTTCTGGTCAATCCGCTTTAAAAAACGAGATGAATATTTTTTACCTACAAGCCTATAACCTACCTGTAGTTCACTATTGATTTTTTTTTTTTTTTTTAAAAGCAAAATATAATTTGGAAAAATATGTTTGATCGTGCTGGACATGTCCTTGAAGCGAAGGGATTGAAAATGAGTAGAAGTAGAATAGAGTACCGATAATTTTGGAGGAATACTGGTTGACGATACGAGAAAAGTAATTCGAAAAAGAAATGAGCAAACGACGATCATGAATCTAACGAATGATTAGAATAAAACATGCGAGTCAATTATTATTATTATTGAACTTTTATTCGAAGAAATGAGGACTAAAACGATTTAGCTTGTATTTAAAATGTCTCCTTTTTTACGGAAAATACGAGTAATATTTTTATAATACCCATAATCGTCATTATAGTATTGAAATAATAGATATTAATCGATGTGTTACTCAAAGTTTAAATATCCAACGCTACGTCAAATTCATGTTTTAGATAATATACAATAATTATTAGTTTAATTCAATTCGCAAAAAAAAAATGTATCATTTGTGTAAGAACTACTTTAATATAACGTAAGATTAATTCCTTCGTGAAACCGTCACTTCATCGAAAATTAATGTAACTCTCTTCGCGGACACGCGTTTAACTGACGCTTGACACAAAAAAAAAAATGCGTTTAGTATAAATTTAATAAAAAAAAAACGCAATAAAACGACTTGAAAAAGTCATATATTTTTTAATAATACCACGGGCGAAATAATAAAAGAAATATTATTTGTTTCCGCCGTAATGGACGACCTGAATTATTTATGAACAACAATAATTATTAATGAGCTCACCTTTTTCCTTTATTATCACACGTGCCCTAAAACACTTTGCATAAATACGAAGTATCGCGATAGAAAAAAAATGATCATCACCAATCATATTATGCATATTTCATCCACGACAGTTGTGTAATATTCTATACAATAGTTGTGAACTCAATCCTCGTCGCGTCTATTTTATTCGCTAGAATATGCGATTCTGAGTGGATAAATTAATTAGTTTGTTACGGTTGTGACGAAACTAAGATTCCTTTAACCAATAAATACAGTATACAACGCGGAATTCGACAGTAATACGAACTCGTATTCGTAACTCTTTCGGATATCCGCGTCTTTCCGTTATTATTTTTCAAACTTTTAAGCATTTCGATCACTATAAATTATGTAGTTATTATACACGTAGTCATAATTTCACCGTGCACGCATGTATCGTCCAAAACTAAATCAATACCGGTATGGGATATCTTACGTCAAACAGTTACCATGATAATACCCTCGCACAGTATTATTCGGCTGTCCCTTGTCAGTGAAATCGTCATAAATAATTACAGTTTCCGGTTCTGCTGTACGCGAACTACGGAGAGCACTGCACAGGTTCGTATATTGACGGGTTCGAACTCCGAAGAGACGTATAAATTATTTAAGCTTAAAAGTGCGGAACTTTTACACGTCAGCTGCTCGTAATATCGTATATCGACACACGTGTCTGACAACGTTTTATGAATTATTCTAACTATGTGTACTCACATACATAGTGCTTACACGAAACCAAACATAAATACGTCTTAAAATTAACACGAGACCTTATACGTCAGTGTACACACACATATATGTGTGTACGTGTATGTAACTGTACATTCGTGTGATGTTCCGATGAATAATATACCGTGTTGTAATGCTGAATATTGTGTAACCAAAGTGAGTAGAGTGAAAATTCGTAAGAAAGAAGCGGTTCACAACGCGAAATTTATGCGCGTTTTAAAATTATTTTGTTCGCGAAGTAAACAATAGGTTAGGAAATAACGAATTCGGTTTTGAACGCGAGTGAAAACAGTTTGTACAGTTTGTATGCTACTGTATGAGTAAATTTAAAAAAAAAAAAACGGTACCACGGTAGGTAGCGGCGACCATACGCTTTGGGTGGTTTCAAATTTTACAAAAAGAAAACGGTTCCGAGCGAACTATCCAATCTAATAACGTCTGGGCGAAATTAAAAAAGATCACTCGTATTATGCGTACGAAAAAAAAAAATTAGTGTATTACACCTAGCGAAAACGTTTTTCAATTTTTATAACGTATGAAATTAGTGCACACAATTTTGAAAATGTTTACAACTATAGTTTATTAAGTAGCCTCGTTCTGAGGCCGAAAATGTCGATTTCGCACATTTTTGTCGTTTCGCGGCACATAACTCGAAAAATGATCAAAAAAAAAAAAATGCATCAAACAAAATAAAATTCAAAGCCGAAATCTCAATTTTTATGTTGTGTTCAACGTTAAACGATTGGAGAGTTGTCGCTCAGAGTGTAATACTATACATGTACATACTTTGATTAATTTACTTATATTGTTGAATTTCACTCAAACTGTATGATATTCGTAATTTACACTGTAAGGATTTGAACAATTTTTTTAAAAATATAAATCACGACGAAGAATGTATGGATATAATAACGTATATACTTAGCGGTAATCACATTTTGATATCGGTCAAAATTGGCACCTCTATTCTCGATTTCGCCATTCTATGTAATATCAATTCATCTTAAACAATATTTTCACTAGTTGTTGTTGTCACTATTGTAAATTTTAATTTCCATTCGACTATAACAAAAAAAGAAACGAAAATCAAATTTGGATGTTTACAGACGGTATATAATAAGCAAACTCAAATTAAAAGACAAAACGGTCAACCGGTAAATATCGTTTACGGTATTGAACACAATATTACTCGTTAGTTCAAACTCGTATGATAACAATAATAATAATAACAAACATTGTGATGTGGTAAAAATTTAAAAACTGTACAAAACAATATATATATATGTATATAATTAACAATATATTAATTGCGTATAAAAATCGATTGAGCTGGTGACGAAAAACACTAAAACGGTTTTATACACCAAATATAATTTTTTTTTTTTCCTACAATTAAGTATTAAAGCAAATGGATTTTTTTACGAATAACTGAATCATACATTTTCTTCGAGTACAACACAATCATGGTTACGAGATAGATTTAAAAAAAAAAACAAAGATCTCAAAACACGATTGTAATAAATATATTTTTGGATAACTGTCATTCATACTGTGCTTTATCATTATTTGTCGCTGCTTCCGAATTTAATTCATACCGCGCCGTTTGAAATAATGACTCACCTAAACCCGTAACCACATCATTGTTTGTTACAAATTTTTTTTTTTTTACAATGATTTCGCCATAGTTATTGGATTTCTTTTATTATTTGTTGTACCTGTATGAATATTGTTTACGTTTTTTTTCATATGAATATCATATTCATTATAACTTTCTGCAGATCTTGACAACTTAACAACACACCTGTTTTACATACTTTTGAATTTTTGTTTTCGACGTTTTCAATTATAATATTTACCTTTTTAAACTTACTTGATTGCATAGGTATACAGTAATAATTTACTTTTTATGTAGGTGCTGTATAGAACTGACGAGGCAATATTTTTGGAAGCACTTGAATTTTTTTTCAAATTAGAATATAATAAAGTTTGTTAGCATACGCGGAAAAACACGCGATAAAAAATGGAGGAATACTAAAATAATTTTAAAACGTATAATAATCTTTTAAGTATATCATAATATTGTTATCGTCGGCGAGCTAAAACGTGTAAGTGTTTTTTTTTTTTTAAATGAAAAATATCAGTGATAAAATTTTAAAACAATCTGTTGACTGTACAAAGCCTCAATGAAATTTTTTTTAGAAAATGACAGTAGGTTATTGTTGTCCTACATAATATTAGTAATTTATTAAATAGACGTATTACAAGAAAAAAATAAATATGAAATATTTCATAGTAAAAATGTAATATTAAAATAATTTTTAAGGGTTTTTGTCGGATTGGACTTTATGACGCAAATATGGTCTCAGCAAATTAATAAGGTTATCCAATTTTTATTCTGAAAACGGTGTTCTGAACTCGTTATAATGACGTCCATTATGTTTCTACAAGATAATTGTTGAAAATATTTACTTTACTAGAAATAAATAATAACAATTAAAATATTAAAACCGTGACGATGTTTGATCGATTTGAAACGGTCGTAAAATTACGAAAAATCGTTTGTTTGCAAAATAGTCCAGTTAGAACTTCGGTGTTTAATCCAACTATTATCAGTGTTGGCTCTAAGCCTACCAAAAAAATCACAACCATGGAAATACAAAATGATGTTTTTAAAACGCACGACTCAAAATACGTTTACACTATTAAAACAATGATGAAGTGCTCCCAAATGTCCAACGCGTTACGTTTCTCATCACATCAGTTTAGGACCATTTTCAGAACGAGAATTGGAAAAAACTTAATTGTATCAGAAAGTCGATGAACGACGAAGACCCTTAATTAGACATACCGTTAATACACTTGGAGTATCGTAAGTATTTCATGATTTATATAAATCTCTTAAGTATGGTTGGTTCAATACACGGTGGAGATTGGATAACTCTTCTACACCAGTATGATCATATCATGGTTTTGAAAAATCGTTTTAGGCGCCTTAATGTTTGCAATAATTTTAAGAATATTTTATCATTTAACGTTGTGTAACTACACTGTAGTATAAATCCTGTTTTAACAACGAGTTAAATGCATTTTTATTGCCTTATATATTATTTACTACAAACGTCAGTTGACGAATTGGATAAATGTTAAACGTCTGTTTAATTATAGTCAGTATGTACGTCCGCATCATAAGCTTAACACACTGAAAACCAACAAAAATATACAACATTAATAATGCAAATAATTTCTATTCGTATACACATAATTTAGAAAATATCTTACGCGCAAAATATACAAATTACAATAAATCAATGATTGATTTATACCTATATAATATAGAATTTGTAATATCAGCAGCCCGCCGATAAGCAATTATCGTGATGGAGGGTTCTTAAAACAGTTGATAAAATATACAAATAGTAATGATTAATCGCGCAGTTTATACGATTTCGTTTACGAGTTTTACTCCACAGAAATACACAATAAGACGTTTATTCAGATTTATGGAAAATTATTGTCGTAGATTTTTTTTTTTTTATAAAATAGACACTATTCATTTTTTGCTTAGAAATTATAATACGATATATTGTACAGAAACATCAAACGTTACTCAAGTGAACTTAGATATTCAGTTGTATCCTAACACATTGTGTACAACTACTTACCGTTATAAATTATCGTGTGTATATATAGTGTAGTAACTACATTGAAACAACACTCGACCCATTTAGACACGGTAATTATTATTTTTAATAAAGCGTCGTAAAACATGGGGATTGCTCATAAAAATTAACTGTTGTAAAAACTATTTATCGTTCCGTAACTTCAATTTCGGTTTGGTTGTTGAGTACACCAATCAATACTAGACTTACGATGACCATAAAAAATATTTTTCATTTATCCGTTAGTCAGTCACAACAGTTATCGAACAATCGCAAAACCAAGTTGTTATTGACCACAGTTTAAGTTTTGTAGTTGGACGTCTGTAACTTTAAATACGTTACATTCGTACGGTATTAAGGTATATTATATTCTGGACCGTAATCGTTTTTCATAACGAAAATTAGTAAATCATTGGTTCGTTTGTGAAGGAACACTAAGGTTCTCCCCTGCGGCCTGAGATCTCACGGAATTCGCTAGTGTGTAACTCTTTCGGATATTGCCCCTTAATCACACAGTATAACACAATAAATAACCGTAATAATAATAATAACGTACATAGGTATCATTTTATTGAGTTCATTTTCATTTACACGCTAATACAATATTTAGAACACAGTGTTATACATTCTTACGTACGGCGCACGATAAAATAAAAAAGTAGAAAAAATCATCTACCATACAAGACACTATATAGTGTGAATTATAGCCGTGTTCAAGTGCCAATTCATTTTTATCTTAACTATGGTTTAAAAAAATAGTGTAGGACGTAGGTAGTAAGTACTTAATACGTGACACGTCGAGTTATAAATAATTACACTGAACAATAGTCACGAGATAGGTGTGTGTTAATTTTCACTCGATAGCATACGAATTGAATGAAACATTTTAGAACAATGACGCGCGTATAAAATGATGGTCAATGTCATATTGTATATATACATATAATAACGTTATAGCGTAAATTTTATTAAAATTTCCAAAAATACTCAGTGCGTGAAACGGTTTAATTTTCGTCTATAGTATTAGAAACAAAATCAACTGTAAACCGATGTGAGACGATTTACCGCAAAAGGTTTAAAAAAAACGCGTTTAAAACCGATCTGCTTGTTTGTTTTATCGGAAGAACAGTCAAGATAGACGAGGACTACTGTAACTGTTTGTTACTTCTTTTGTTTCGTTTTTCTCCGTGAACAGATCAATTATAATAAAAACAAACCGTACATTATTATGTCGAGCGCGTTTCGTTGTGTCCGTCGTTTTTACCGTCAAGCGCGTCGGTGGAGGATTAAAGAAATAAAATGCGCTGTCGCCAAGTAGAGTTTCCTCGCGGTTCGAAAAGTACCTATATATAATGCGTATTATAGCAAAGAACTGCCGGAAATTCGTCCTCAAAAGACGACGAATCTCGTCGATTTTATATCGATAATACAATACGTTTTCTATGCCAAGTACAAGTTTATTTATGCCACGTGTGTATGTTTTTTACAATAAAAGCAACGCTCGCGAATCTAGCATTTTTATAAACGCACAACATAACGTAATGTGATCGCCAAAGAAAGGTGTGTGTAACCTTGAAGCGAGTTTTATTACGCGAGCGAGAGGCGAGTGGTTCACAAAAACCGTACAATAGGCACGCACGATACAATGCGGTTTTCATACTTTCGGTTTCATTATATTATTCGGTCGCGGAGATGACGTTAGTTAGTTTTGTGAGCAGTTTTTCGTTAGACCCGCGATCACTTTCTGTCGGTCATTTTCATGCTGGCAGGTTTATATTGTTACGAATTCTCCAAGGTCGTGGAAATTTACGCGACGAGTGTTCTTGAATACGTGTTCTTTTATACACGAAATAAGTTGTAACGGAAACACGCGGCTACCGATTATTTTGTAGCACATTTTCGCCTCGCAATATTATACAATTCGGCTTGGAATCGTTTTTTTTTTTTTAAACGCGTTTATCGTCGTACAACACTTTACGTTCAGAATTTTCTTTAACCTGTACAGGCACATAACGTTGTTCCAAATCGGTACTTTCTATTTTCAGCGGTTATCACAATGTACACCAGTTCGATCCTTCGAAAACCTTCGAAATGTTTTAAAAAAATTAATTTCATTTCATAACCATGTTCAACTACCTATATATATATATATGCATTATATACTTAGTTCACAAATGTGCAAAAGACGTATCTATAAGATATTCGGAGTTTCATATATTTTCAAATCAAATTGGTTTTCCTCTGTCTCTTTCTCGTTTTCCTGTTGTCATTTTCACTACATTTTCCTTTATCCACACGTGCCATCCAGATTATTACCGATTTGACAAACTCGGTTAATTTTTTCTTTGGTTTTTTTTTTCCCCCCCATTTATTGTCAACTACTGAGCCATAAATCATAATATATATCATTATATATATAAATCTGTAAACTAAAACTTATAAAGTTTTTGATTCTGGTGGAAAAAAGACCGTGTATATATCATATATAGTAACTATGTGTAACTATAATTTTTAATTTATACGCGGTTATTTTTCTAGTAATTATTCTTACTTTTGTAAAGTTTTGTGTGCAATAAAAAACGGGTTTTCGTTGTTGTTATAACATTAATTATAATAATTGTGATAGAAACTTAAAACGATTCAAAACACTATACACAATACACAACCGTTTCGTTTTTTCTCGTGTTATACGCGTGAAATCAAACTGCTTATATTCAATATTCTTGGAATACTTTTAAATAAATATTATCCATTAATGGGTCTACGCTGTGTATACTCTTGATATTTTTGTCGCCAAGTGATTTTATGCGTTTTCGAGTTTGTTCGATTAAACAGCGCAAAATATTATAATACATTATTATAAAAAACAAAAGAAAAAAACGAGTTTCTATTTTGAACGTCACTTGGTTTTTTGCATTTTAAATTAATATTTAATCGTTTTTTAAGTAGGTATCGCCTACATACACACAAAAATTCCGAATTCGTTACATCATTACGCTACAGTGTGTACATCATTTGTCTCTCACACATTTAACTGCCCAATAATTTCTATTAAGTACGTAATAACATGGACTTTTCTACGTCGAAAACGACAAACCGTTGATGCTTTTTCACGCATTTCGTCTCTACGAACGTGTCGTCGCGCAGTTGACGCCTAAAATAATATTATAGAATAGTGAAATATAGTGTTTTTGCTGCGATCCATCGTGATGCCGTATCGTACCGATCTACTCTATTAAGTCGAAAATTTTCGTTGAGAGTCTCCATTCGTTTGTCGTCTGTGCGAACGAGAAAAGTCGTTCTCGTCAGAGCGCTTAAAAATATTTTAGTGTACGTACACATTTTCACCCTCAAAAGATAATAATTATAATACTGTTGTTGTCTCTCAAATTGTCAGGGTTTTCGTCGACGAGGACTGCAGCATCCATATATACATATATATGCACGTGTAAATTGATTACATGGCTTAGAGTATTATATATTCATGTTTCTATAATTCCGACAGAATTAAATACTTAATGGAGAGAAAATCGATTGCTCGAGACGGTCAATCTTCTGAACCGTATGCGAAATTTAGTAGCTTTTTCTACAATCGTATTAAAAAAAAAAAAAAAGTACTTACTTATATGAACGTACAACTTGACAGTGCACACGCGTCACACGTGCACACACACGGAATACGCGTCGAAAACGATCTTCAAACGCCTGTATTAATTTTTCCGTCTCCCGCAACGACACGCGATGTGATCATGTCGTGTTATTCGTTGACGAAACTCTATTCGACCACCAAAAACGTACAAAAACAATTAATAACGAGTTAAAATCTTGCGAATAACACAGATCGATGACGATGAAAATGCGTTTCTCGAAGCGTATTTGAAAACGAATTTTGTTGGCAGCTAGAAGTTTCAGTGAAATAATATGACAAATCTTTTTTAGAACTGTACAATCGTTTTTGTAACAACTCTGATACGTGATGGCTATATAACCACAACCGCCGACCCGTATGTACCACTATGAACGTAGTCAGACAGTAACAACAGTTTGGTATCGATTATTTAATAGTTTTAGAAAAATTGTCAAATCTTTTGTACCGTTCATTCACGCGCATGTCTGTTTGTACATTGTAAATTACCGTTCGATTCGCTTGATTAACATAACCTTTTACCTGAATAAATTTCACAAAATAAAAACAAATTGTCGTGAAGAACACGTAATACATCGGCAGTATTCGGTAGATAACATCGAGGACAAACAATAAATCTATAAGAGGTACTTTCCTAGTTGTTCGACACCGTACCAACATTCTAAAACGCCGTACGATCAAATATAATAAAGTCAAAATTTTTGAAATAAAATTTACATAAATTGATAAAAATGCTTTTACCAAAAGCGTCTCAAATATATCACACGACTTTTACATAATTATTGGGTTTGCAATAGACACCTTAATAAAACAATTTAATCTTTGATAAAAAACCGTACCATACCTGTTGATAAAATGTTTAATTTTCAACTAAAAACCTTGCGCTACGCAAATTCGTTGAAAGCTTATCGCGTGATTGACATAGTTATGATACGCAGAGGTCATATACCACATAATATTTTGTTTTTGTGCGTCTTCTTTGCACCGTTCATTATTTTTTACTCGAAGAAGACTGCACAGAGTAATACACAGTGTGTGTGTATAAAAACAAACGACCGTTTTAAAATTTTCGCTTTTCTGTAATTTCAACTGCACCGAATGTATCGTTCATTTTTACCTATACAGTACGAAAAACGCGGTATTTTGTTATTGAAATAACAAATACTCTGCGACTGATGATTTAAAAAAATTAACGGAGATGCCAATTAGAAGAGAAAAAAAAAGAACGGTACCACGGTAAAAGTGCTGCAGTATTGACTACGCTTCGGATGGATCGTTGGTTTCAAAGTTGCGGTCTGTGTGGTTTAATATCTGAAAGCAACGATGAATCATTGCATTCGATAAAAAAAACGATTCTGAGCGAGCTATCTAATCTAATAAAAGTCCTGGGTGAAGATAAGAAATATCGCGAATTACTCCGATTGTAAAAAAAAAAAACGTAAAAAAAAAAGCAGTTTATTATGTCTAGCAAAAACTTTTTTCAATCTTTTATAACGTATTATATTAATTTAGTACACAGAATCTTGAAAACGACATTGAACAATTTCTATAACGATAGTTTAATAGGTACGTGACGCCGGATTTGGCGATTTGGCCATTTTTGTAGTTTTCGGCACATAACTCGGAAAATAATCGAAATAACAAAAATAAAATTTAAACCGAAACATCAACTTTTATTTGACGTGTAACGATTGGAGCACTCCTCGTACGCGAAAACGTCATTACAAAGCTGAAAATTTTTTGCCGTAGAGTTCTCGATTTTTTTTTTTTTTTTGGGGGGGAAATAAAAAAGTAAGCAAAACTTAAGAAAAAAAAATGTCCTACCAAAGTACAACCGGAGTCCACAAGCCTTTTAGAAGAGTTACTGACTTGGAAAATCGGAGCGTTCCGCGCACACGTGGTCAGCCCCATTTCCCAAAATAAAAATTTCTTGTGCCAATAATTATATCATGGAATTCTCACGAAGTTGCATGCTCATTTTCAAAATTTGCCCGACTTTCGTATTCAAAATATATAAAAAAAAAAAGGAGGGCAACACACGTGTCCTCCGGGAAAAAATTTATTTTTTTCTATTTTTTCCATAAATGATTAGCGCGTAATTAGCACAGATTGTCTACAATCGGTTCGTAAGAATAATATGACATCGGAACTTCAAGCTTGTGATGGAACTAAACATGTTATTCCAGACGTTTCTGACGTGCATATTGATTTATTCTGTTATCGTTAAATATTTTATAATCTATGTGATAACGCTTATGAGGTGTTTTAACAAAGCGAGCGCAAGATCGTCTGTTGGGTACCGCAATACAACGCCAAAAAGGAGACGAAAAATCGGCGACTACATGACGGTCCAAACAAAAAAAACCAATCAACGAAAATCGTTCCGTATGAAATCGTATTTCGTTCTATACAAATACGTTTTAAATTGCCCGATGATTCTAACATTTTTCCGAAGGAGGGTGTGTTGCCTCTTCAAGTTCGGTTTTTACGGTAGAAGAGGTGGCGTGCGAGTTTCGTGTTGATTGTGCACGAAAAAATGTTTTCGAAACAATTATTTTCGGAGGAAAGTGGCACCTCCTAGATACGTTTCGAGTATGGCGGGAAATTTTGAAAATTAACGGACACGCGAATTAGAGGAGAGATTTTTATTTTGGGAGAAGGCTGGCTACACACACTGAGCGTTCCTTAGTGTGCGAGAAATTGTTGTTGACGGGAAAACGAAAAAACATCATCGTTGTGTAAAAACGATTTCCACAGAATCGTCGCTCTAAAAAAATGTAAAACTATCTACTCGTAGTGTGTGCAATCATTGTGTTCGTTTACACATCGCAAAGCTATGCATAGTTCATGACGTTATTATGACACGATTTTTACGTCAACGCGTAAAAACACTCGAGAGAAGATCCAACCTTGGCGGATAAGTCGTTACGATGCCGCATCAGCCGCCGCGCACGCAAAAGAAGCGCGTGTTACGTTTTGTACAACGTTGTTTTCCGAACTGGGAAACGATTTTCATTTAGCGTAAACAAACGGCGAAATCGGTCTGGTTAGGTTTCGAAAAACGAAAAAATAACATTATAATAACTACGCTCACGATAATAGCTGGGAACATCGCGTCGTTTTTTTACGGTTTTTGGTACGCCTTACCTCACGAGGCTTAAGTACTAAAGATATTTTTAAAAATTTTCACTTATCTTTCGGTTACACAACAGTTTGGAAAAAAAAAATCGAAAATTACATCGACAATAAGCGTGTAACTCCGAATCCATTCGAATTTCTCGACGTCGGTCGGCCGTCGTTTGAACATTTTCCCTCAAAGTTGGTTCAAAATTGACCGCGTAGTCGCGAAAAATACTATATTTTTTCGTCAACAACCGAGAAACTCCGACGGCGGCAGTGTGTATTGCGAATCGTTTTTCAAAAATCGATTGCCGTTTATTAGTTACTGCTGTAGAACGCGGCTCTTCGACTCTTTACGGATATTCCCTCTTGAAAACTCGTCGTCCGATCACTCGCGGTTAGAGCGAATCGTCTTTATTCTCGTTTTTTACGGAAAACTATACAATGCAGCACGCTTTTTTTTTTTATCGGGTTATAACACTTGGATCGGTAACGTTATGTTCAAACGGTGACCTCACTTTCGTGCACATTTTTTTTTTTTTGTGCACTACATTTCGCCCGCGCAGTATGAAATAATACGCCAAACACCTACCCGATTCCGAAATCGTCTACTTTCACTTTCCGATCTCGCGCGTACCTACGGCCGCAGCAACTAATTTTTTTTCTTTTCGCAGTAATTTTCGTGTCTATAAACAAACAGGGCAAATGCCGCGACATATTATTCTGTTCGTTTTTTTTTTTTCATTACTTTTACACATCGTTGATGGCGTTCTCTACGGTGCGACTAAGCATCGATGGTTTTACGAGCAGAAATCTACAAAAAGGGAGGAAAAATGCGCTTGGTGACGTTACTAACGTTGTACCACCGGACTCGATAAACGTACAACCCGCTGAAACGACGAAAATTTTGTGTTATCTACGCGTTAGTACACTACCTTCTCAAAAATATAGCTTTTCTTCCGAGCCTTCAGACGTATTTTCGAGGAGCAATAAGAGCACTAGGAAATACAGAAAATTCGAGACTTTCATTACCATTATTTTTGAGTGTTTTTTTTACTCCACACGATCGGTGTTTTGGCCGGTCTACGAGTTTATCGCGATGGGCGGGGAGACATAACCTCCGAATCCTCCTTCCTCTGGCAGCAGTTTGTTATCGAAATATAGTACACCTAGTATGTAGTAGAATCGTAGTAATACCTCTGTGTTTTACGCCTTACAAATAACGGATCGCTTCTCGTGACTCGTTTCAATAACGCAAATTTACATTTTTCACGGGATAACAGACACGTATGACGATGTCAAACACATTTTGATAACGCGCTACAACAACTCGAACGCGGCTGTATTTAGCTGTATTTTTACCGCGCTCAAATCCAACAGGTACATAACAATATGTCGTGTTGTAGGTAAACGCGTGTTTGCCTAGAACGCGTTATTGGTGTCAAGGGCTCAGCGCGCGACAGCGAAATCACCTTCGGTTCGACTTTTAGGGAAGAGAAAATCCAACCGATTTCCGATTCCTACAAAACAGAATGTAAACGTGCGAATAATTGTCGGGTGGATGGAAAAAAAAAAATATTCCTGCAGAAAATGCGTTCAAAACGTCTTTCCGTTTCCGTCGTACAGACCGATGCGAGGAAACCGCACGCGAATTAATTTGATTCGAGTACGATTTCGAGATTTAGTGATGAATAATCCGACGGCTTTTGGTGAGTTTCGCTCGTTTAACTCGTTTTCGACTTAAGCGACGTAATAGCGTATATATAATCGATAAGATAAGCAACACTTAACTGCGAAAATATAACGAGCAAGGTCGGTGTTTCGGGGGTGTCACTCGAAAAGTTATACATTCTAAAGTTCGGCATATTTTTCACAAATATTCGTCGATATATTGGTTTTTTGAACGTTGTCGCATCATTCTTTCTAACGAGACGTAAACAATAGCCGGTTAACAGAATATTTATCAGCGTTCGGAAATTATGTTTCAAAGCATCTTTGAGTTTCGGGGCTTAAATAATACGAAAACTGCGATTGATTCCATTAAAGACTACAAAACGATCGTACGGTTATTGTGTTTGGCTCGGAAATCTTTTGAATTTTTAACGACGTTTGACAGCGCGCGAAAATGTCGATAAATCATTACGATTTTCGAAAGTGTTAAAATATGCCATTCATAGAAAAAATGAAAATTAACGAAATTAGTGTACAAATACCACCACCATTGCGTTAGCGGATTGTAAAAAAGTATTTAGAGAATGGCGTTATAGGAGATTAAGTCTTTCAGTTTGCGTTAAAGTCTTGAGACCCATGACTAAAAAATTTTAGGATAAAAATATTTTGACAAATCAAAAAAGTGTCACGTCCTGCTCGAAAATCGTCCAAATGAGTCCTATACTGCGTTATATTATACTGCGTTATGATGTCACTCCGCTCAGAATCTAATATACCAACTCTACCTTACAATAGTTATAAACACATTTCGTTACCGTCATTTTAAAAAACGGTCCATTCATAGAGTTCAACGACAGTTTAGTCTTAAAAGTTCACCATTTTAACCCCGTGTATCCACACGACGCAAAAGGGGCGTCGCTGCAGTGATTGACACACAATATATAACATACAAAAAATACTCGAGAAAAAGAAAATCGTTTCGACGGCAGTGATTAAATTCAATTTATAAAAATACTTAAGCGTAAGTTCGAGTTTTGTATATATATATAGCTGCAGCGTTCGTCGCGACATTTCCGAAGAGATTTTACGCTTTAAAACCCCACGACCGGAGTGACTAGAATCTAAAGTGATGTCGTCTCTCACGCACGAGAGTAAAATCCGACAAATCTTTTGAATTTTTTTTTTTGTAACAAAGTGTGGTATTAAAAGCTCTCGGCAGTAAAACGTACATACGATATATATATACGATCGTGACGTCGAACCGTCGCAGCGTTATTAAAATTTAATCGAATCACACCGTGTGTAGTTTTACCGACTGTCGTATTGAAAATACAAAAACTTTCATCGGTAATAGGGGTTTTCGTCGATTCCTCGGACATGACATAAATTTTTGAACACGTACGCGGACGTAGGTGGTATAGGTACTTTTTTTTCCGCTGTGGACTGTTATTATTTCTGTACGTTACGAAATATAATCGACACTGTTGTTTTTTTAACTTTTTTTTTTTTTCATAAACGTCAGTTTTTCACTTTAACGCGTGGTTTTGTTCAATCATTAACGGCTCCATTTTCAACCGTTGTCGACGGCGTATATACGTGTGCGGTAAAAGGCATTTTTGGTAAATTTGGGTTGCTTGCCGGGCTACCGTCATTCTGCGAGAAAAGAGAAATAATTAACGGTTTTATCAACTTAATTCGTAAAGCGTATACATTCACGAAATCAATTTTTCGTCGGTTATTGCGCTAAAAAATTGTAAAATAAATTATTATATCCTCAGCACACCAGTTTAACGCGTAATAGGCGCGATGTGCTGTAAAATTTGAAAAGTGTATCGAGCCGGTCACGATATTTGAACAATGCGATTCAACGGTTCGTAATAGATTAAATATCGGGTCTGAGTCGGTCAAAAATTAAAAAGTTCTACGTCTAAGCTTTAAAAATGTTATGTTTAGCTCGTGATTCACCAATATTCTAAAAATTCGTAGCCGTTTTAATGAAATTAAACAATTGTCGGACGAATTTTTTTATCGAAAATCAGATTGTCGAGGTTGTATGAACAGAAATGATGATTTTAATTATGAAATTATTGCTGTTGCAGCACAATTTTACTTTTTATTAAAAAAAAGTAAGTATACGTTTTTTCCATTTAACAGAACGTATCAAGTATATTAGCTATTATAAGCGTGTAATCATGTAAAGAATGTAAAATAAAATTTACTCATAATAGTGTGACGTAACATGAGCAACTTTTTCACACTCCGTATTTTTATTTAGCTAAATGTCCAAATGTATTTATAGGTCGATAAATGTCTTTTATTTTTTATATAGTTCGAGAAACCACCATTTATTGTTCTAATTGACAACGATAGTTAGGGAAATATAAAGAATCTGAATGTTATAAAACACTTACTGAGTGTCGTACGCATTGTAATTTCACCGCAGTAATTATACATCCCACATTTTACTGCAATACATCCCGTACTTCTGTTAGCAGCCATTTTAAACTGTCAATAGTTAAAATATAAAAATATAAGCGCCGCGTGATACATAATATGTAGTTGTACATTTTGGATAATGAATTTAATACTGAGTGCACAACGTTTTAAGCGAGAAAATCTATCCTGTTTATGGGGGAATATCCAAAAGAATTACAGTGGAATTTCGCCATATCGCGTTCTGTACTTTATATTTCTATTGTTGCAGTAGGCTATCTTAGTATAGGAATGCTTAGTTCCTTCGCAAATGAAACAATAATTAACTGATTTTTGTTTTTGAAAAAAGATTCACAATACCTGTCATTGAGTTTTTTTTTTTGAATTTAGATTATTAAAAATATTTATATATGTATTAACGAGGTCAAACCATCATAACTTGAAAAAAAAAAAAATGATTTTTAAAATTGTTCAACGACAATATATTACATATTTGACTTTTTACATATTATAGACTGCCAACTACAAAACTTAAACTATTGTTAAGGAATACTTAAAATTTTAAATTTTAATTTTCAAACCGTCGAAACTGACTGAAAGATTAGTAAAAATTGTTTTAAACGTTTTTTTTGGGTCATCGTAAGCCAAGCATGGGTATACTCGACCAAGCCATTTAAAAAAAACAATTACGGACTATTTCCCTCAAACGAATCGATTACGTTTTTAGGAAAATACTCAACAGAAAATACCGAGCTGTATACATCAGTTTTGCGTTTTTTTTTTAAATATAAATAATTGGCTGTCATTTAGAATTATTACCCGTGAGATGCAAAATAAATATTTATTTAACGTATTTATATTTTGGTATTTGTGGAAAATGGTCGAAAATCGGTGAAATCTTCGATTTATTTTTAGAAAAAAATTCTCAACCCACACAAATTTGATATTTAAGAATTTCAATTAAACTACGTAAAATAAAACAAATTTCGAAATAATCCGTCCAATAGATTCCCGCCAAAAGCGTAGAAAAAAAAGTATTGTAAAACGGTGCAGTTTGGTTGTAACCGTGAAATTACGCGCACCGTTTATGCAATTGACACTAAAATCGTATTAACTCCACAGTCCAAAAACGGCTTGAAATTTTTACACGTCAATTCTTTATACGTGAACTTTCCGAAGGCCATATATCGTACAGCTTTCAGATACTAAATAACGCGTTGGAACCGCAACTGGCGACCCACCCAAAGCGTAGTCGTAGTCGCAGGCTCTCCGAGGAAGCTAATAACGGTTTTAAAATGATGTTTATTTTATATATACTCTTAACAAAATTTCTACCAGAGAGAGAACGCACCGATTTCTACGTATCTTTTCTCTTAGCGTAATGGATTTTTCGACAGCTTTTCTAACGCGACGGGAAAATTGCGAAAAAAACGGGCGTTTTGTCAGTCACGCGCGGTTATTTCTCCAGGATTTTGAAAACACGCATCGAGGAGTCTTGTGTGTGATTTTAGACGGATAGTTCAAAACGACGTTCAAAAAGTTTCATTCGATTTTGGGCTATTCATTCACTTTCAGGTTTTTCATTCGTAAACCGGGCTAATTCGAACGCGACGTCGGTCGCTCCTCTTTTTTACTCACTTTGTAAACCAAACGGAATTCTTTCGAGATCTGCCGATCTCGGTTTTATAAGATTTTCAACGGCGGTTATTATCGTAGACATTTCAACGCCGATTTTCATCGTTAAACTCGGGTGAGTGATGATAGCCGGGCTCTCGAAGGCGATCTCTCACCGATCTCGGACGACGCGTTTGGCGCGACCCCCGCCCGAGATCCCGCGGCTTTTTTTTTAGCGTTTTAAAACGACTTTTTTTTTTGTTGGATGCCTTCATCCCCAGCCCGACAGCTATAACACCACCCGTGTTTATAATTCGTTTATAATTTTATCGTTGCTACTGCTGTTACTACACTGACCGTGGCGATAAGTACATGTACTAGTATAGTGTTGCGCCGGCGAACCCGTCCGTGACGCGCTCGCCGAGGAAAGGGAAAGGGGCCCCCCACGCGCCGCCGCCGACGACGAAAAAAGAGCGCCGACGTGCTGTTGTTGCGTAACGACGCGACGAAGAAAGAAAACGCCGCTGCTGTCTCTCCGCGCGTCGCGGTGTGTACACACACACAAACCGTAAACAAAATGACGTGTTGTATTGCTCGTAATTGTAACTCTCCGTGTGGGTAACAAAACAGTGTATTACGTATACCTCGGTTACGACGGCGCATGCGCGACGTTTTCGTTCCCGAACCAGTTGCGCGCGTGGTGAAATAAACGCGCGCGCCGCCTCTCCTCGTCGCCGCCGCCGCCGTCGTCCGCGCGGTATCGCCTGTGGTACGTCCGCAGTGGTCGTCCTGTCGCCCCTCGTGGTCGCGCGTGAAAAAAAGAGAAAAAAAAAAAGAGGAGAAAAATTAAATACGTTTCGTCTGCGCGATATCCGTATCGCTACTCGCACGCGGGCCACTGCGCGCGGCCGACGACATCGTGTGTGTCCGCGATTTTTTGAAAAGATTTTTCACAAATTTTTCATTCGCCGCTCCTCGTCGTTGTCCGAGTGCGTCCGTCTCCCCGCGTCGCGATACGATTTCGACGGATTCCTCGTTTTTTAAACGGCTCTTCCGGAAAAAACGGGGAAAATGATAAACGTACGGACGAAACGTCGTTGAAATGACGGTGCGCGACCACCGAGAGCGCGCGGCGCGTGAATAATAATACGACGAGATATTCGGTGCCGTCGAGAGTGAGAGTGGTTTCCGGTTTCGGTCGGTCGGTGCCGCCGCGTGAGGACCGCCGCACGAGACGACCACCTGTAACGGCGGCGGCGTCGTCGTTTTAACATGATTTACGGGATCCCGTTTGGATTGTTACCCCCGAGCACGGTAAGTGAGACCCGTCCGGAGCGGGAAAACGGTTAAAACGAATAAAAAAAACAATTGAAAAAACAAAAACGAAAAAAAACCATCGAAAAAAAACCATCGAAATCGTAATAAGTCTGGCGGAGCGATCTCCCCCGCTGTGTGTCGAACTTTTTTAAATTTTTGTTAACACTGGCGATGTTTTTTCCGCCCTTCGGTTCGTTTTCCATCAGCATCTCTGACCGCTCGTACGGGCGATTTTTTTCAAAGTTTTCACAGCCGTTCTCGGTTAAAAACGGCGGTCAGCTGGACCGGGACCGCGTCGCGGCGTTCTCGAGTTTTTTGGAACAAACCGAAAGTGTTTTTTCCACACCGTACACGGCGTGTGTGTGTACTCACCGCCGCCCACGTACTTTCGCGTGTCTAATCCGGTGCCCTTGGCGGACGTGTACATTTCCAAACAAAACTGTCGCGATGTCGATTCCGACGAACGCTGCAGTACACAAAAAAAACGAGTTAAAAATTACTCGCCGCCGACCAG
The DNA here is from genome assembly GCA_017140985.1 of Hormaphis cornu. Lineage (NCBI taxonomy): Eukaryota > Metazoa > Arthropoda > Insecta > Hemiptera > Hormaphididae > Hormaphis > Hormaphis cornu. Next base: position 5,283,000 of record CM029358.1, read on the forward strand.
ACCAACTCGCCCGAACGATATTTATTCCGGAGAATTATCCCGTAATGCGTCCACACAGCCGTGTCACCGTCCAGCGAAAACGAAAGTGAACGTGTACACGCGGCGTGTATTGTGTGCGCGCGTCAACGAATCTTTTTTTTTCTCGTGTCCTCCTCGCAAGAACCGGCGAAGAAACACGATAGAAGAGTGCTCTCTCTCGGTTTAGTTTTTCGGGATTTTCGTAGCGACGACACGATTTTAGCGGATAACACGTTTCGGAAGTCCTTCATCCTCCTTTAAATCGCAACGTGTTTCTTCGATGTCGAAACATAATAAAAACACACGCCTATGATGTCTGTGATGTCTCTCCCGAACCACCTTAAAAGCGCCTCTCGGCCTTAATGGCGCGCGCGCGTTCTTGAGAAAAAACTTCGCCGCGCCGAATCCGGGGACGGCCGACGCGGTTGTTGTTGTTTTACTACGCGAACGAAATCAGAGAGAAAATCGATGTGAACGCGCTGCGGCGAAACTATCGGGAAACATTTTTTTTTCATTCCGGTTTTACACAGACGTTTTCTTAATTTTTTTTCCATCCACCAGAAACAGTGCACTACACACGGGTACGTTTAGCCGGTCCCTTTAGAGAGAGAGGTCGTTCGATTTTCTCAACAGTTAACGCGACGGGAAACGCGGCACGATTACGCGTACGTTCTTCGTTACTTTTCGATAGTTTCGAAAATAATCATCGACGAGCCTCGAAATCTTGGACAAGTAGTCTTTGTGCTGTGCTGTGTACGACTTCAAAAAAAACGTTCGAAAAGTTTTTCATTCGTAAATTTTTTTTACTTAAAATCACGACGTCGCACGCGTACTATGTACCGAAAATTTTGAAAATCGCAGCAGTTTTTCGATCTACCGGTTTTAACCGATTTTTAACGACACGGCTGATCATTAAAATCGGTTATTTTTCCGCAGTTTCGAAAACAATCAAAATTCTCGACATTTTTAACGGAAATGTATCCTCGTGAACTACTTTCATTCGATTTTTGTTGATAAATTTCCGGTTTCGGGACGTTTGCTTGATGCTCGGAATCGTTTCCTTTTTTAAAAAGGCGTTTTCTGCACGTGTCAAACAATACGTTTGAAGCACAACTTTTGGCGCCCACCCAATGTGTAGCTGCCATTCCGTGATCCCCCGGCTTTTTTTCAAACATTTCTACGTCTCATCTGCATAACATTCTGGCGTATTTTGCTCACACCGCAGTGTCGTAATACAGAAACCGCGTTCACGATCCCGAGAAACGTGAATTCCGAATAAAAAAATTTGTGTACCCACCTAATAGGAATTCCTACGATTTTTCGTCTGGTGACGAAACACGGTTGCAACATTTCGACGATATTGACGGTTATTTTGTTATGTTTTGTCGACTAAATACTCGTCGTGATACACACGCGTGGTGGTCGATACCTCCTCAGATTAAAAACGATATTGCCGGCAATTGACAATTATTGTAATTGTTCCAAGGCGATTCGTCAAAAGACGTTGAAGGGGTTCAACTCTGTTGTACTTTACGTGAACATTTCTTTTAATCTGTAGTGTTATAAAATGAAAAAAAAAAAACACCGCGTGAAATTTAAGAAAATAAACTTTTTTTTCTTTTTGTCTACGTAACTCTTTTCAATCGCCCGTAGGTAAACGCGTTACGAAAAGTCGTTGACCAGCAGCACTGGATTGATAAAATGTTTCCGTTGTAAAACGCGAAATATAGGTAAAACGCGTTGGAAATACACGTAACTGCGGAGTCGCGCACACACAAAAAAAAACGGACAAAAAACAAACGTTCGCACGTATGATTTATATATACGTATGTTTACTGTATTATAATATCTAATCACACATTGCGTTGACCTAATTCTGTTGCCCGATTGCGCCATATATCGCGCGGCAGCGGATCCCGCGTGGAAACAATAAAATCTTATTTATCGCGCCTACGCTCGCGGTTAAAATTATGGAAAACAAATGAAAGTTATGACAAAATATTCCTATAATTAATAGTTAATACGTGTGATAATATCGCGAGTCTGCGTGCGATATTGTGCCGTACGAAAGACGCGTAAAAAAAACGCGAAACGGCTCGGATTCGAAGAAAACGAGAAAAACGAAGAAAAAACGCGCGTTGTGACGGCGGCGGCGGCGGTGCGAGCGACGCATTTTCTTCGTTCGACGAGAAATGCGAAAAATCGCCGTCACCGCGGGAAACTGTTCAGTATTTTTGAAGACCGAAAAAAACCACTCTTTCGAATAAACTGTTTGTTAAAAAAAAAAAAACGTGTCTACAATGTTATCCGCGGTATTCCTGTAGTAGGGATTTTTTGTTTTATTTATTTTCGTACGAACGAGTATGATCGCGAGTGATTAAACCTATGCGTATCCAAGCGTTCGAATCTAACGTAATCGTTTCGTTTTCAAGCGTACGTCGTGATTGTCGAAGAAAAAAAACTAAGAAAACGTTAATTTTGTCTCTTAAAATCAAACTGTGGTAGATCGCAATCAACAGTTATATCAGTCGATCGTTCCCGCTCGTATTACGCGCAGCGAGCGGAATTGTTTGTCGTTGTTGTTGTTGTACCTATACAGTACTTATAAGTCCACAAACCTTCCGAAAATCTCAGAGAATCGGCGTTCGACCGGCGAAATGAAGGGATTTTTTCCATTTTAAAAAAAAATACGACTATATTCCGTACATCGTTCGTAGATCGCACGTTTTTACACGGTTGAAAACCCGTTGTTCGTTATTTTTGTACCTCGCGCATAAAAATCGTTCGAAAGGCTCGTAAAAAAAAAAAAAAACGCGTCTGTCGGATAAAATAAACGAAAATTTCAGTCTTTTCATCTAGCGTTTCTTATCGTTTGACTAGGTAAAATAATTGTCTATCATCTTGTCCAGACGTAGTTTTTCAAGTAGTTGTCTGTTGTAATATGTGGGTAACCACCGGATAAGTCCACTTTGCACAACCACTCGCTGCACTGCGGTGTACAATAATCGCGATTATTGAAATAAACAGGCGTTTTCGCGAAGAGGAAAAATAAATGAAATTTCAATGCGTTTAGGTGAAATATTCGATCAATTTTTTTTTTAAGTTAAACGGTTGTGCAAACTTATTTGGACGTGACTGAATTTCGTACACTAGACTTCCGATTACCTTGGATTTTGTAGACTTCCGTTGTCTTCCGCGGACTTTTATACACCGGTAGACTACACTTTTTTGGACTCCCAAAAACGTTAAAAATGTTTGTGCACCAGCTACTGTTGAATACGTGACTGAAATTTTTTTTTTCTCACATATTCGACTTATTATAACCCCAACTATGTGTTAAAATGTAAAAGCTCTTACTTGAATATTATTATTTTTTTATCAAAAACCACAAAAAAAAAAAATAAGTAAATTTCAAATTTCTATACTTACCTCGATTGAAATATTTTGAAACTCGTATCAAATCCGTATTTTAGGTACCCGTTTAAATATCGTGTAAAAGTTTCTGCGGGTCTGAGAAATCATTATTTCGTCAAAATTGCGTTTGACTTTTTTTTTTCTTTTCCGGTATAATTTTTTCGGAAATGAAAATTTCGAAGTGGTTTACCCTCCACTTAAACTGTTCTGGGTAATATTGTTGCAGGACCTCTAATAATATTGTTATCGGTTTACGGACAACAATCGTGCGGACTAATGTTTCTGTATTGTGTTTTTCAATACGATACCATATTAATTGATAAGATGCATTAATATGATGCGCCACGGAAATTTCGCCGACATTTTTTAACGCGAAAGCCGCCCGCGTGAAATTGAAACTTGCCCACAAACTTCTAACTAAAATTGTAAAATATTAACTTCACGTATAGTTCATCAAATGAAAAACATTTTAGCTAAACCAACCGCCGAAAAACACTAAAGGGACATGTAGTTTACGTATATGAATATTGCAATATTATTTAACGATGATAAGTCAACATACAGGACCTCGTAGTTGTGTGTATATGATATCAGAGCCTCGACTGGCCTAGTTTCTCTATAGCGAGTGGTTTTTGTGCAACAATAAACAAATTTTTTTTAAAAAATTTCTATGAAAACGATACAGGCGCGATTATCTATATTGTCGACAGAATATTTGTAAAAAAAAAAAAAAAAATGGTATTATTTTTGAGCGAAGCGAGAAACCTATATTGATTTTACAAAGATGTGCGTTTCTTTAGATCATAATGAATTATTAATTGAATATTTGACTAAAAAATTTTAAGTTGCTAGAAGCGTCAACTTTATTTTTATTCTCTCCGTCTATCACACGCAAATTATAGCAATTTATACACGGTTTTTATTTCCAACTTACCGATTGATCTCTATAGTGTTGCGATAATAGGGTAAGTACTGACAACTGAATTGAATTCGATATGACTTTTGATTGTTTTTCCCACATTTCCGATTTCGCCCCCGATTTTTTTACAAAATTGAATTGAAAAAAATTCAAATTTTAAGTTTTCGGACAAAAAAAAACCGAAAACGTCGAATTCAAATCCGTAATTAGTATCCTTATCGTTTGATCGGTCGGGGTACGCGAGTTGAAAACAAAAACCGTCTAAATTTATATAATTTAAGTGTGATGGATAGAAAAAAAGTATCGACGCCATCAATCGGCCGCTCTTAGTAGGTAAATAAAAATTCAATACATACGCACGTTGTACTATCAACACAAAATAATAACGTTTTTTAATTCTCGCAGCGTTCTTTCGTTCTCTTCTGCGTGAGTACCTATTACGTACTTATCTGTCATTCAAAGCCACTTTGTGCAATCTCCTGTTTTACAACTCGTCAAACGCTTTAAATATTTTATGGGCGTGATTATTTCATCCGTTTAATGACGTAAGATTAAGAATTCTATACGTTTTTCCTTTTGGTTGAACGGTTTTAGTAGTATTCTTTATACCTATTGTTGTAGTGTCGTTTGAATATTTTTTTGATTTATAGCGCATGAAACAAGTATATTTTTATCAGGTTAGGTATTTCTTGTTACGTTTGTGTTTACGAAAACACGAAGTGCATTTAAAATACCTGCAAGAGAGCGCGTATATATTATAATATAGCTGCGCGGCCGTACAAACAAACGACTGGTTAACCTCAATTTATACATTCCGAGGAATGTGCTTTTCCGCGGTATTTTTTGCCAATTGTGGCTAGATGAAAACTTTGCGAGGTAAACAAAAACGTATCTGAGCAGTACAGCACTCGGAAAACAGGTTTTACGTCAAACTAGATTGCAATGAAATGAGTGAACGTCGACGGTCTAATTATTGTTTGCAGACGTATTGTGGCGAGTTTAAATCTAGTCTTTTGAACAAACAATTGCGAGTTTTTCTTCGAAAATAATTGAAACCGTTAAGCATACGAGAAAAACCATTCCAGTTATTATATATCAAGCCAATGGTGATTGATGAGGTGTCAATGTATAAATGGAAAAAAAAGATTAAAAACGATTATGTATTGTTGTAACGTGTAAAATAATTAGTGTTTATTCCCTGTGCACACTATGATTGCGGATTAGCTAAAAAATGCGAATAAAAAAAAGTTTTTAAATATTATCCCGTGGAAACAAATGTGATTGTGATGTTTTTCATTTCCATACTGTATTATATTATACAAAAGGCTTAAATTATTCATAGTATGAAAAATATAGTTTTTTTTTTTTTTTTTGTATACATTTTTTGATTCTTTTTGAATTTTCAATTCTTTTCTTGCGTTTGTCGTGCGGGTGTCTCTATTATTGGGAAATTAAATTCAAAACTAACACAAAGTCATTGTCCCAACGTGACACAAAAACGGTTTTTAAAACATACTCCAACCTCCGGTGAAACAGTGTCTGTGTCGTTCGCAAATCACTTTGAGAGTATACGAGTAATTTTTGAGAAAGTGAGCATCTTGCTGTACATGTTCTGTGTACTTGTGACGAGCTAATTTTTTCTCTAATCTCAAATATTTTCATTTCAATACGTACGTAAAACCTTCTCACCATTTATCGGATGGAAATTGTTTAAAAGTAAGTTTTTTTAATTATCTGTTCTACAACATAGGAATATATTCTTAAAGATAATATGACGAGTCACGAGGGGGAGGAGAATAAAATGATTTTTGTGGTTGTTTATTGGGTACGTATTTATTGTTCGTTCCGCCCGTAGAAAATGTCGATTAAATTTCCCAAAAACATTCTCGATGGCTTTCCATATTTTAGTAACTTACACACTTCAAATTCATTAATAACTTTATACATTACGTTATAATACAGTAAGTATACACATTTATGGTAAAAATTAAAAAACTTTTAACAATTAATGACTCGCGAGGAAAAAGTTTTCTCGTTTGTACTTTACGAAAATTATTATACACAAGTGCAGAGTTTTTAATTCCGAACCGTTAGAATTCATTTTTTTCAGCGTATGAAACACGACGTATTTCAAAACCGATATTTTTTACGAGATTATTCTGTTCGTTTTTACGTCAATTATTTTTTAAACTACCACTCAGTTTACAACATTATAATGCATTTCGTTTGGAGTTAAAATTATTACTGTATAGACACTATATATTCCGCGTGGATTCAAATTTAGTCATCCGTGTTGATACCTAACGTGTTGAACAAAGATCGTTAGGTGTGTAAATTAATTTTTATGCTTAAAATTCGTGTAATAACAAATTTTATGATTATACTTGACGTTATTTTGCCAAACAATAAAAAAACATTATTAAAAATAATCTTGTAAATACATAAGAGATAGCATAATATAATTACGCAATTACGTGGTCTGTATAAAAATGTTTACTAACCTAACTAGCGATTTTCGTTTTAAAATTTTTTTTCGTATACCTACAGTTTTAAGTATACTGAATATTTATTATACCATTGACCTACTTTATACGTAATAGATCTGAACCGAACGTATATCACCAAATCGAAAACGATAAAATTAATTAATTTGCTGCCGAAATTATAACCATTCGATAATGATTGGCATTGACTTTAGAGATAAGATGTATAATATGTGTCTTTAGACGTGTTGTTATATTTTTGTTTAAATTGTTTTTTTACGTAACAAGCCTTTTGGATTCTATACGATGGTGGGCACGGGATAGTGTGTGTTGCCCAAAATAAAGTTTGAACTACATGCATTATTTTTGATCATCACATTTGAGTTTTTGTGCAGTCGTGTTTTTCGTCACGATGTACATTTTTTAAGTGAAAACGACTCTGGATCGACGCGGGTCAGTTTTATACTACATTTAGTTTTAAACGCATATTGATTTCTAGTCGCTTATTAAATAACCATCGGAATGACATTTGTGTGAAAAAAATCGTATATACCGTTTGTTTTAACAAAGCATATTGTTTTAAAAAATCCGAAGTAAATAATGTATGTATTGTTATCAAAACAATTATAAATTATAATTTACGGGCATTTAGTGATTGTACAACTGCACCTACCCGCAGACGTATGTGTATTACAGAGGTACATAATATTGATATTGTTACACTGCAAAAACGTCAAATCGTACTTTTATCGTGTTAATAGATTCAATTAATATTTGCATAAAAACATATACGTACATTTGCCGATGATTAAAATAAGTAGATATTTTTTATGCAAGTTGTGTCAACAGTACAACGAAAGGGCAGTTTTACCGCGTGTAGCGGTATTTTCGCTCGTCGCCGTTTGTTTTCCCGATCCCATAGAAATCGCGGTTGTGTTATAGTCGGTCTGGCGTAAGCTGTTGATAGTTTTTATTCTACCTGCACTGATCGCGACTACTACCCAGTTCCGACTGTAACCCAATCTTCTCGAATTTTTTTAACACCGCGTAAACACGATAACTTCTTCAATAATGCTTCGATTTTTAACGTCTGTACCTCTAACGATATAGACACAAGCGTTACTTTGAGGGGTCTTAGATTTCTAAAATCTAATAGTAACAATAAAAAAAAACGTTGGAAAAACTGAGGAAAAAACGTTAAAAACTACGGCAAACGTGTTTTTGACACAACCGATTTAGTAGTTTGTTGGCCATAACTTCCGCGATAATGATCGAAGTAAGCTAAAATCCTCTCGTAACAATAAAATTGCCAAGATTCGAGTCGTATAAAAATTTCGAAAATTTTTCAGCTGAGAACTTTGAAATTTTCATCTTTTTTTTCGTAACTCTTGTTCGATAAAAAATTTAATTGAAAAAAAGTTGAAAATCTAATTACGGGGTATTTCCAACACGTAAACCACATACGCTACTAAAAAATTTCGAAAATCCGCGGTCACAGTTTTTATATTTAGTTGTTTGGAAAGTTTTCGAAAATTCGTTTTTTTAAGATTTGAAAACGAAACGCGTCGTGTAAAACAAAATTCACTGTTTAAATAAAACATTTTCAAAAAAAAAATCCGTCCAATGAGTTCCGCATGCAGCAAAAGTATTGAAAAACGGTGTCGTTTATATCACAATAACAACAAAATCGCGCACCGATCGTTGATGTTCCTCGAAGTACTTTAGGAAAATGTCATTTTCATTAACTAAAGTTAGAACTTACTCGTGGGTTTTTTTTTTTCGTTCTATAAAAACTATTGTTCGTCGGGAAAATTGGCTAGCCCAGTATTCCACCCGTAGAAATAAAACTAAGTTTCGAGATTTTCTCACAACGTAAAAAAAACATGGTTTTGTTTTGTGTCCTCTCTGTTTCCCCCATTCTCGCGAGTCACTGAGCTCGATCGGAATCGTTTTTTTTTTTTTGGCGAGCAATTTTTAATCGTTCACAATAACACCAGTGTACTGTATGTTCCAAAACCATGTGACCCACAGCGTGAAACTAACTACTACACACGCGACCTGTATAGTGAGCGATTCTTTGATTTTTTATTTATTATTTCAACACGATAACGTAGTGCAAAAGGTGAAATTCGTTTGTTTTTTTTTCTCTCCTCATTCAAGGATATATTATAGCGATTCCGTATAACTCGTGATATATTCTTTCGATACGAACGAATCGCGTTGTTTTTTTTTTGTTCCAAAACGTTTTCCTCGTTGTCTATCGCGCGAAACTCTAAATTACATTTTAACATATTGTATTTCACCTAAAAGTACCAACGCGTTGTATTTTTTTACACCAAACCTGTGTGGTGTGCTGTATAATAAAAATAATTTCGCCGGCGTTTTTTCGCGCGACGGCGTTGCATTGATATTATTTATCGCGATTAATAAATAAAAAAATATTAACAACATCATAGACGTGTTATATAGCGCGTATGACGTTATTGCAATACATACCTACAAGCGAACGGAGATCCTTTCTTGGCGCAAGTCCAATCAATAACATAAATAAATAATAAATAATAATAAGTTTAATCGACGCATAGGCGTGTTGTTTGTCTACGTATAATAATAATGTTTATGCATATTATAAATATGATACGAATGGGAGTGGATGGTGGAAATCGCGGCCTCGAACATCGTTGTAGGATGACAAGATCGCCGTGTATAACGTCGTTATGCTCTCTCGCCATCACCACCGGCAGCCGTCGCCGCGCGCCAAGGTCGGCGAAACTTACACAATTTTTCTTCGCGCAACAGAATTTATATTTTTTTTTTAGATTCCGTCCGTCGTCGAAGAATGTATAATATTGTTTTCACAACGATTGTTTTTTTCTTTCCCCCCCGTGGACGTTGTAGAAAAAATGCTCCGAGACGGTGCGATTTATTTGTGCACTGAAATTTCGATCGTTTTTGAAGTACTGAGGAAAGGGGAAAAACGAAAAAGCGTCCCAATTTTCGATAGTTCGACTTGTAGCTTACGCATATCGTCGCGAAGGGTTTTTTCGAGTTTACCGCTGAAATTTCAGTCGATTTCGATCATTTTTAAAGGAATTACGGAACTGCACGCAGTCAGTGTTTCATTAGACCTCCAGTTTTCGTGATCTCGAAACTTCAGTGCGATCCAAACAAGATACTTATGTGGTTAAAAAATTTTCAAAATTGGTTCACACAATTATAGCCGATTTCACGTTGTTGTTTCGTTGTTAAACTCGATATTCCGCGCTTATGTGATCATGAATAAAGATCGGACCGAAACTTTTACATAGCGCTAAAACGGGAAAGAAACAGATTTGATAAAAGTTTTTTCTGTAAATGTTTTTACCGCTAGACTGAGCTCGCTCGGAATCGTATTTTCAAAGGCAATGATTTCAGGCAATGATCGTTGCTTTCAGGTATAAAATGATGCGTTTAAACCACAAGTTCTAAACTAGTGACCTGCCCAAAGCATACGCTTTATATATACATACGCTTTACTATACAGTCGCTACCCCGTCAAACTATCCACGCGACCTAGAGTGGTCCCGGCTTTTTTTTTTTTTCATTATTATTTGCCACTGCAGCGAATGATGACGATCGAGACTGATGCATTTAAAAACCTTGAAAAATGCTTTTAAAATCACAAAAAAAAACAGGGGGGGACCTTAAATGCACTAAAAAAACTCGAAAAATGCCTAAAATAAAGTTCTACCTTCGGTGCATACCCTTATCTGCGATAAGAATTTGAAAAGATAAAAACTGTAAATGTATATACCTCAACAACTATTGTACACCGGGCCAGGTTTAAAGTTTCTACGAAAACCAGTGTTCGTTTTTTATGCTCGTGACTTTTTTCTTTTTTTCCCCTATTACTATGTTAAACGCATTAAGATTCGAAAATTAACCATAGGAGTTACCTTTATACGATTCGGTCTAGGTATGTGTGCTGAAAATTCGGACCGTTTAAAATATGCTAAAAAAAATGCATTAAAAAAAGAAAAAATAACTGTAAAACTTAAGAAAATGCAAAATAAAAGTTTTCGAATTTGTTGGTACGC
>CM029358.1:5298909-5324481 GCA_017140985.1 Hormaphis cornu
ATTTTACTTGGCCGTGAACACAATAGGCGACTTAAAACGGTTAAAACGTTAAAATTAGGAACGTGAAGGTTTCGAAAACCGCGTTTGACGAACACGAAAATTCGTTTTGCTTTTTAAAAACGCATACTTTTACACGTTGAAATTTACGCTTAATCGCATATAATTACATCGCATAGAGTTTTCATGAATTTTCAATCGCTTATTTTTCTTTCCCCGATTTCCCGAGGTTATAATTCTCGGTTTCACAAAGTAAGTTTTAACGGCATATAACGCGTATATAAGTCACGTTTAAGTTTAAACCCTGTAATGTTTTTTTTTTTTTTTTTATCATTCTGTACTATGAATTATGATGTAATAACGTTTGACCCAAATTATTACTGAACTTAATATGCAGACGAATAATATGTATTGCGCAAAAAAATATTTAGCTAGGTATAATAATATTGTTGTACTTCGAGCTGTTCAAAACACGTCTATATCGACGTATTATAGAAATACATAACGTGATCGGTAGATATGCTGCGATATTTTAAATAAAAATTGACAATTTATTGAATTACACAGGTGGTACGGTTATTTAACGCGTTGAGTTAATCGCGAGGGTGTATGAATGCAGTGTAAAAGCTTTTTGTGTGCGTGTTATCTCGTAATTGATTTCCGATTGCGTTCTATTCAAACTATGTATATATTATAGTTTTTCGTTTATTTACACGTATACATTTATATATACTTTAGATTCTGAGCGTCATCGAGGAATTTTTAAAATTATGGTTTTCTTTTTTCTGTCAACAACAACTTATCGGGTAGAAGGAATAATGCTCAGATTTTTAAAGACAGTAATTCTACTGATAGATATCTCCACTGGTATATAAACTCCGGCGGTACTTTGGTTGAGGTTTTTTTAAAATTTGCCTGTTCTTCGAGTTTAACTCAAAAAAAAATTTGGGAACTTTAGAGAGTTTCACGGCAAAAAGTTTGAAATTTTAAGATTTGTGATGAAGTTTCCGTACAGTAGGAACGCTCCGATTTTCAAAGTCAGCACCTCCAACGGAAGCTCTACGATTTCCGGTGGTACTTTGGTCAACGTTTTTTTTTTAAACTTTGCTTACTTTTTGAGTTTTACCCCCAAAAAACAAACTCGAGAATTTTACGGCGATAATTTTGAAATTTTCAGGTTTGTAATCGGGTAAAAGGAGTGCTCCGATCTTTACGTTGAATACCACATATAAGTTGGGATTTTGGCTTTAAAATGTATTTAATTTCAGGCTTTTTTTGATATTTTGTGTATTTTCTGTGTTGTGTGCTGAAAATGAATACTAAACGGCAAAATTGCCAAATCCGGCGTCAGAACCTATTAAACTATTGTTCTATAAAATTATTCCTTGTCGTTTTCAAACTTTCGTTTACCAAATTAATTTAATACGTTATAAAAAATTGAAAATAGTTTTTTTTAGGTATTTTTTAATAATTTTCTAACTACATGTTTTGTTAAATATGGTTTTTACCAGGACGTATACTAAGTAGATAACTGAGCTCGCTTTTCATTTTAAATAATATTAAAAAATTCGTTTAAACCACGATTCCCACCTAACCAGTGACTCGCCCAAAGAGTAGTCCGTCAAACTACCCACCCGACCTTCGCTGATTCCGCCTTTTTTTCATTATTTTAACGGTTTATTCTATCGGCAACGCTCCAACACGACTGGATTTTAAGGCCTGAATTCGAGAAATTTGTGAAAGGTTGTAGAAAAGTTTCTGTAGTTCGAAAAACTTTTAATGTAATATGCTTATTAATTATACATAACGTAATAAATTATTTAATACAATTGCGTAGGTACTTATAGATTAATGATTTAACATTAAAGTGAGTTTTCAGAAAAGTTGAAATTGAAAAACTAAAAGGTTTTTAAATAGGTACATTTTTTGCATGATTAAAAATTATTTATGTACGTAGTTGTTCTTTAATAGTATTTCAAACTGAAAGCATGAAAATGTTGAATTTCCTTACACAACACGCCCAAACACGTATACATTCTTTAAGAGCGGATCATCAATGTTCAAATATATTACGCATAACTCTTGAACGAATCGGTAGAAATCAATATCAAAATTTGCCATTCTACAAATATACTCAGACGATTATGTTCATGAAAGTATTCGGTGGTGTTTTATTAGCATAATTACTATTGTTCGAGTTATTCGAAATTTTTTCTACTCGAATAAACTGTTTTGTAAAAAAAAAAAAAAATAGTTGACATCCACAAAAATATTATTTCTATTTAACCTATTATGTTTTTAAATGAACATTCTTAGATTTGCGCGTATAAACACGTTTACGAAATTGAACAGTTCAAACTATTTTTAATTGTAATAACTTCTCCCGAAAAATTAAATATGATGATAGCAAACTAATCATTTATAGCACAATATAGTGGCGAGAATAAATCACTGTGACGTTATAAAAAATGTTAAGCTGTATACGAATCATATTATCTTCACTATTGTTCGAGTTATTCGAGATTTTTTCTACTCGAATGAACTGTTTTGGTGAAAAAAAACAAACAAACAAAAATGGTTGACATCCACAAAAATATGATTCCTTATTATGATGTTTTTAAATGAAAATTCTCAACACACTTTCAGTATACATGATTATGAATAAACATTCTTAGATTTGCGCGTGTAAACACGTTTACGAAATTGAACAGTTCAAACAATTTTTAATCGTTATAATTTCTCCCGAAAAATTAAATATGATGTTAGCAAATTAATTATTTATAGCACGATATAGCGGCGAGAAAAAATCACTGTGACGTTATAAAAAATGTTTAGCTGTGCACGAATCATTGACATTCTGTTTAAATACTTTTATCCAAGGTCAAGGTCGGGTGTATTAGAAAATATTTTGTTGAACAGTTATGGGTGAACGTGAAAAAAAAAAAAAAATTGGTCATAGAAAACAATATCTACAACTGTGAAACGATTTAAAATACAAAACTATATTATTGTATGCTAATGCGAATTTGTTTAGTTTTTCTCATAAACATTACACGTTTTTAACGAGTCATGTCGTGGCTATATTTTCGCGAATACTATGATGACACACATCATATACTGTTGTTTACAATTTAAATTATTGTATAATGAAAAGCATTATTAAATAGCAAACTTTAAAAAATATTGTTCTTACACGCTGTGTTTCTTGTTTATTTTATTTTTTTTAATAATGTCCAAAGAAAATTAGTTGTTGTATACAACAACTAATTTATTTATTAATTTTGTATGATTTTCATAAACACAATAATTTCATTCGTGCGATATATTTAAGTATACCTAACACTATTTATACGTTATTTAGGATATTATAATATTACGTTGGTAGGTACGTACCAAGTTAATTGTTGTAAAAAAAACATATCAGTTATCGAACTAATCTAAAACTCAATCGTACTTTACAACAAAATACAATTAATGTTTTATTTATTTTCTAGTTTTAAATGAAATGTTATGCAATTTTTATGTTTGTATGGTTTTCATCAAATCGGAATTACCACGTTTAGAGTTTAGATGTATTATTATATTATATATATTATTTATATATAATATAAATATATATATATTATTTTGTAGTGCGCGTATGTAACTTCTTCAAATCGTTTTGTGCTTAAATCATTTCTATATTTATCTGTTAACTACACGCGGTGTGCAAAAATGACTTCAGACTGTGAATTTTCAAACACAATATTATGAAAACAGTTTATTTTATCAAAACATACATAATTTATACGGAGGTGGTGGTACAAAATAAATAACTACGAATCGATTTCATGGATGGTTTAAAATGATTCTTTTCGGGTTTTATTTTCCGCCGTAGCTTGAATACTAACAAACTAACTTTTCTCACACTATAAAACAGTAGTATCAGTTTGCCGAAAAGTCCGATAGAAATTGAACTCTTGTAGTATTTATTCGAATGGTTCGATTTAACACAATTTTGATTTGTTCATTTTTTCACGTATAGGTAATTTTTTTCCCCCTCGTATTTTTGACACGTTAAAGAAACGAAAGAATTTAACGAAATTCGTTCAATTTTCAAACAGTTTTGACCGTCTTCGCGTCTTCGAATTTTATAGTTTGCAATGTTTCACAGGTTTAAACTTGTTTTAAACTTGTTGACAACAGACATTTAAACATACAAACATTCAGACAACTAAACATTTTTAGGTCGTAGATATACGAAGATATTATTACCAAATGAGAGTGCGCCCGCCAGTAGGCAAACTGCAGGTGTTCGTACGACAGGTGAACTTTTGTTCGCTTCCAAAAACGAGTTACGTATTAAACGTTCTTATGGACAGCAGCTACGACGATTTTTAACTTTCCTCCGTTTCGTTTTCGCCGCGTAAAAACGTAAACAACCCGGCAGTCGTTTTCTGCCCGTTTACCGACATTATACTATAATATTTTTTTTTAAATTTGAACTCAGTACGGGGAAAAAAGGTGGACGTAGAGCGGCAAATAAGTCTGTATTACGACAAAACATTTGACTAATTCAAAACGTTTAAATACGTTAAAAATCGTGTTGCGTGAATACGAATTATTTTGAATCATGCAGTGTTATTATACCGCACACGCGGTACGTTTTCTTTAACGGCCGTCCGGAGTGGTGTGTCGTATGTTTAAATTACGATCCGATGTTATACACTTGTAAGAACTGAATCATAGAAATACAATGACGTTTTTTTTTTGTGATTACTTTTCGGGCAGAAGGAATTCTCCGATTTTGAAAGTCGGTAAAATAAAAAAACGTTGAATTTTACGGCGAAAAGTTTGCGATTTTCAGGTTTGCAGTTGGGTTGACGTGTTCGTGTACAGAACGAGCGGTAAAAAAAAAATTTTTAAACTATACTTTTTTTGATGTTTTTCTTTGTACGCTTTGACCGTCAAATCATATAGATCGTTGTCTTCGGATTCTGAGCGAGCTCGGTTGTCTGGTAAGTACGTCCTGGTACGTTTTTCGAGAATTTCAAAAACCAAACCGGTATGCGCAAAAAAACACGACATTAATTATGTACATTGTGTTGTTTCGCCTTAGGTTCGCGAACGTAACTTTTTCGATTTTGAACTTTCGAAATTTTACACCCCGCCGGATAGCACCGAGTTCACAATTTTTATTAGCGACACACGCTGAATGTCGCGGACCATTTCTTGCACGGCCTTGAAAAAAAAAAAAAAACACGTCGTAAAAACGTTCTTCGCTCGCTGCGCCCGCTCGGAATCTCAAAGAAATGTCCATGAAAAATCGCCGACACTCTCCTACTCTCCGTGCAACTCGGCTGCCGTCTTCTCGATATTATATTGTAACGACGTTTTTATATTGTAACGACGTTTCGTTTCTCCCGGCGCGGTGGAGATGTCGCGACTGCGGCTCGTTGTTTTCGGTAACGGCAATAAAAAAAACGGCGCGCGCGTTTCGTGTGATACAAAAAGTAATGAAAATGTATAAAAAAACTATAGTGTTTATTTTAACATTACCTCACGTCGCCGCTGTCGTGCCGGCGCGATGGCGAACAATTATTCGTAACAGGTAACGTTGAAAAAATTAATAGTTGTACACACAAACAGACACGTGTAAAACCGCGCGTTACACCCGTTATTGTTGTACACACCCGAGCACCGCGTGCCGCCGTCGGATCAATCGAAACAGAAAAAAATTATCGTATTTTTTTTTTTTTTACACTTTCATCGAGTGTTTTCCGTCGGCCCACGCCGCGGTTTTCGCGCCGCACAATGTCATCCGTACGTGTCAAGTGTACACACCGATAGAGCGGTTTATAATAATTTTACGATAATTCTCACTGGCCTTGTAATGGATACGCGTTTGTAGTCATCGCGGACCGTCTACATCGTGTACGGCGAAGGCAACGAAATATGTATGTATAATTAAATAAATATATGAAATATAAATGAAATATGTATAATTGCGGGCTCTCGTTTTCGCCGAAAACGGTGATATAGTCGTCTGCGACTACAGACGCGTTAGGCTTTGTGACTCGTAAACTTTGCACACATTACGCGCGTTTTGTTCGTCGCAGCAGTAAGTACTTCTTCGATGTGCAGCACACCCACTCGGGGAACCGACTTTTGCATACAGAAATCGACGTTTGTCACTCGCCAAAAATCTGGATATCGTACGACGGTGACGATTCGGAAACACCGCAGATTCGCCGTTGAAAAACGGCTTTACCCATTTCGTCCTCCGTGATCGACGGTTTTTACACTCGGCGGTTTCTCGTTTTTTTTTTCTCTTTCCGAATTTTACAGTCGGTACCCGTCGTCTAATGAAAGGTCACCACCGATTGTCGTCACCTTTGAGAGAGGAGGTCTCGTCGTTGAAAAAGTTACAGCCTTCAGAATCCTCTCACAGGGAGAAACGTTTTTACAAATCGATTTAATCCTTTTTGGCCACGACGTGTCCGAAACAATGATCGGAACAGGTCTGATAATGGTTTCAAGTGATTTCGATAGAATTGTCCAATTTTTTTTTTTGTTGTTCGATAAAAAACACAATTTTCAACGGAAAGTTTTGAAACGTGTACAACTAGCGTACGAATACGCTACTTACTAAAATTTTCGGAAAATCATAATCACAATTTTTATTTTGTAGTCGTTTGAAAATGTTTGGAAATTAATCTCTTTCTTAGAAACAATAATCGCAACTCGCACGAATTTGTCGAATTGGAATTAAACTACGTGAAACGAAATTCTGATAAAACGAGTGTTTCACAACGATCTGCCCCGCACATTCCGGTCGCGTACGAAAAAAAACGTTGCTATTTGATTTCAACAATCGCGCACTGTCACGCAGTCGACACCAAAACCTCCCCACGGGGACCTGTATAGACCGCGGCTTTTTTACACTCGTCTATTGCCCCAACCACGCAAAATGGGTACCTACTTTATACGTTTGGCAATTCGTCGACCGTGTGTTTAGACAATTTTATATTATTCAACCGTTCGTCTAGTTTAAACTGATGGTGACGATCGCAGTTAATTTTTTTCACCGACCCGCCCGAACATCGGGTAAAACGATACGTAGAGTGGGTAGCAGTCACGGTACGATTGTAGTAAGAGTCGTATAATTGAGGGAAGAAAACGAGAAAAATCGAATTCAAAATTTTCGCGGTACTCACGGCGCGCGCGATCTATTCGTCGGGTGATTGTCGTTGATTCCGCCGCTACCATTACATCGTTGTTTTTCACGTGTACGAAATCCGGTCAAGGATTTCTTTTTTTTTTTTCGTCGTCTACTCGTATAACCCTCACAACCTGCTTGCTGTAACCGCGTGGATAACATGAAAGTCTTTCGAGTCGCGTCACCGCGGCGACCGCGCTGTATAATTTCTCTGAGGCCTTGGCGTGATTGAATGTTAATTCCATTATTTACGAACACGTCGAAAATAGAGGCCGGGATTCTATCTCTCTGTATATAATATCATTACATAACAACACGCGTCTTATATACTACACCCGTAAACTTTACGATCGCGGTATATTCGGCATAATTGGTTCGCGCGGGTTTCGAGGTCATTTTTCGTATACACCGTGTAGGCGGAGTACGAAATGTGCGCGCGTCCAAAAAACAAAAAAAACGATCATCTTTTCGCTAAATTTCGCATTCGAAGCGTCGAGGTACTGTGCTGCGACAACAAAAAAGAAATGTATCCCAAACGATAATAAATTGTATGGAAAAGGTGAAAAAACTTGACTGAACCGCATCGGCGGGTATAATAAACGCGTTAGTTTTTTTTTTGTTATCCTCGTACGAATATTATGTACAAAATTCGATACGATGTGCTCGGAACTGGACTACCGGCCTGTGTACGGATAACGCGATATAGGTGACGTTTTTGCGCGCGTTTATAATAAATATCGAAATTTGTCGAACGGCCGTCGTCTCGCGCGAACAAACAACCCGACGCGAACAATTTCGGACATGGCGCTTGCCGACGACGAAAAACATTATCGGGCAATCGTACTTTCGAAGCGAACCCTTTTCGCGTCTAAACGAGGCAATGAGTCGATGAATGATTTATTTTTAATACATTTTATACACTCATCGCCGGCTTTTCTTTTGTTTGTTTGTTAGATACCGCTGTGGAGGAACCGCGCACGTTTTTTTTTGTCTAGTGTCGTCGCGCGTTTTCGGTTTACGTGTCCGATAAAATTGTCTGGTGTACGTCTTGCTGTAATGATGTTACGGCGGTACACATAATAAAATATACAATATATATTTCAACTGTATTTATACGGTCTTGCTCTTCGGCCGCACACAGCGGCGGCGACTAGATCGCGGAAAAAAAAAAAAGTGCCCACGTCAACCCCGAGTATACATATTATATTCGTACAATATTGGACACGCCTGTGTCAAACGTATACATTTTGCTCGTACATTTTTTCTACCATAACGTGTTCGCACAGAACAACCAAGTCAGCAACGACAAACGTCTCCGTGCGTCCCTTTCCGTCCGCGTCAGTGAAGTAAAATGTACCACGATAATAATACAATAATACATAGGTTAGGTACCTCCGAGCTCGCAGGGAGGTCCCCGTGTATCAGAGACCCCGGGGTATTGATGCCAAATATTTTTTTTTTTCCCGTCCGTGAGAAATGTCGTCGTTTTCGCTTTCAATAGAGCCCAACAACGCGTATAAGACCTTTCGTATCCAACACTTTGTGTGCTAAACTGTATCATTATTACTCGAATTATAATAATGTCGTTTCCGTTGGTGGTGGTGGTAAAAAAAAATAAGAAGAAGAAGACCTTTTTCACACGAATTCGTGTTCGCTCCGGCCGCGATCAGTCGTGTAACGTGTTTCGGGCCGAGTTGATGAATGACGGGCGTATTTCGCGATAACTTTTCCGAAAACACGCGTGTTTTTTACGAGTTTACATACATATATCATAGCTATCGACACTTTTTTTTTTTTTATCCATTGATCGATCGTCGTTGTTGTTGTGAATGCGGCCTACGAGTACGACGTGTTCGCGCGCATACCGCGGTCCTTCCGGGTAAGTGTGTTTTTTGAAAAAAAAAATACGTCTCGCGACCGTTCGTTTACCGTGTCGCCGCCACGCGCTTTCGAATTATAATACTAAACGTCTTTCGGCGATTAATTTTTTTTTTTACGTTTTGAAAACGATCAAAACCGATTTTTCCACGACAACATAAAACGTACGTCGTAAAGACAGGTGTTTAAGGGGGTGGAACAGGCGGACAGCGTACACTTGTCAGAGGGCGCCACGGAATAATGATGAGGACGGCTGTTGATAAAATAAGAGTGTAATCGTGTGTATAGAGTGTAGATGTGTAGTAAAGGCGCGAGTTGGTGGAAAAAAATTCGCAGGAAATTGGTGTTACTCGTCCAATTCAGCTAGGTAATTGAAAAATCCAAAAGTCGCGTCGAAACTTTTTCATAAACCCTTTTGCGAGTTATCCAAAACAATGTTTTCGCACCGGTAAACTTCTTTACGTTAACCATTACCGGTCAACGCGTCAAGTCGAAGAAGAAAAACGCATTCGACTTAACGAAAAATACTAGTTTGGACAACCAGTTCTTGACGTTTTAAATTTTAACACGCTTTTATTAGCTCGGGTTGTATCTATGTATGTATGTATGTATGTATGTATGTATGTATGTATGTAACGGAATCTTTGAGCTCAATTTTCACCAGTTTCTAAAAAGCTGATAAATTTGAAACTTTGCACACGTATCCAGGGCCGATGACAATGCAATAATATGATAACAGTTTCTTATTATCCTTGATAGAACCGCCAGGATTAATAAATTCTTTTGTAGATCCTCTGTAAAAGAGTAAGAAAGACAGAGCGAGTGCGCGATCTGCGCATGCCTGCAGTTTCAAGATTACTCTTCGAGACTTGGTCGGGCCCTTGGCACAGCACAACGGAGGCAGAAACGTTTTCAGGGTAGTTGCGTTTTCACGTTGTTTATACCGCTTAAAGCGTGTTTTTTTAGTTTTTTTTAAACTATTATATTATTAACGAATCCACGCTGCCTGACCTTGGTCGGCGCATTAAAGGCGCGAGAAACGTGCGGGACACCGTGTGCTATACCGCGGTGGTTTTGAATTGAAACGATTCGCCATTTCAGAAACGCAAAATTGACGAAAATTCGACGTTTTACGATCGTGAAATTCGTCTCTAAAACACTGTACAAAAGCCGAACGCGGTTCGATATTTCACACTATCTATCATCTCGCGCTATTTCGATACCGGCCGTAATGTATACACACACATTAAAATTTATCGCGCGTATTCCTAGATTAACAATAACTACAATAATGAAAACAAAAACGTACAATAATGTACGTAAAATTGTTCATAACGTGTACGAACGTCGTGCATATTAACCGTACAGTGTTTTTTTTTTTAAATTATCAGTTAAATTATGATTATAAATTCGTATATTATAGTATTATTATTACGTTATCCTTCGAGCGCTCGCGGCCTAGTTCTAATCGCACAAGGACGAATCGTTTTGTTTTTAGCCAACGTAATACAAACATCATAACGTATTTACTATAATTTATACAGTAACTAAAACAACAACGAAAAAAAAAAGTTTCAATAAGAAACGTTCTCTCGTTTCCGAGCGTCGAGAGTAATTCGAAAATAATTTTTTCTGTAAAAACATTTCGTAAAAGTATTACCGTTCGAATCCTTTTTTTTTCACGCGACAGATACTTTTCGCGCTGTGTAATAAAACCCGAAATACGACGGGGTTCTTACGTCGTATGATTTTTTAAAACATAGGCACGTTCTGTTATATTTTGTAGTCGAGGAGCTTTTTACGATTGACAATGAAATAGCGCGTAAACATAGTATTCATATGAACAGCGTTTTAAGAAAACTTTTTTGTTTTTTTCCGTCATCGAACACTATATACGTTAATGGTGTGTGTTAGCGAACAATTTTTTTTTAAAACGTCGATTTCACGCGTGCAAATTCTCGAAATTCGAACGGTTTTTCATTTTTAAACGTACGACGGTCGTATACGCGACGACGGAAACGTACGGAAATCGAACGCGATCACGAATCGCGTCATTTTTTTGTTTTATCAATTGATTTTTACTTACTGGAATTAACTAAACGGCAAGTGGAAATATTTGAGCGTTCGAGACGCTCTTTTAAAAGTATTCTTCGCGCACCACAAACACTGAATTAGCCGCGAATTTTAAGTATTGTTTTACCGTCCACTATTGGTTTTGTTCACGTGACGCGTATTTTTAAGTGTAACTTATTTGTAAACAAACTGAGAATATAATATTATGTACGCTGAAATAAAAAAAAAATAAACGACACGATGACCTCCTCGTGTTTAACACCATAGCTGTCGTGATTGATTTTGCTACTTGTTTGGCACCACAGCTATATTATTATCACGGAACGTTTCGTTTTTCAATGTTGTGCATAACTATTTATAACGAGTGTGTTTTAAGAAACGACCTATACTTCTGAATCGGTTCTCGGCCGTTTCAGTGTTTCAACAGTGTAACGTTATAAAAGGACGAATATTGTAATTATTTGGTAATATTTTATTTTCACGTTTGTTCGCGGCTGTTTTCGCCGCGTATTACAGTTTATCAACGACTATATATACGGTGCACGATTCAATTTATCATTATTACCCGATGGTATATTACACTCGTGTTATATACGCTCGCTGCAGTAACGGCAATGTTTGATTAAAAAAAACAATACGTTTACTTCCGTTTATATTTAGTCTGTCCAACAATTTTATGCAGCTATTTTTCGCGGTCCTTTCGCGTTTGCGTCCGCATCAACTGTATGCATAATATATAGGAGATCTTTTGAATTAAACGGGTTCCGCTAATCAATCGATAATACAAACAGCTCGTGTCGTTACACTCGTTCGTGTTGAATATTGTAAATATTGTGTGAGATCTTATTAAAAACTCTATAAAACGGAATTGTTCCGTTGAAAATCGAACGTACAGGAACGCGTCTCTCGACGTGTGTTTATTCGATGTGCGTTATTGTTATAATACGTCTAAAGTCAAACGCACGACCCAATCGGCGGTCCAATTATCGTCCTTGATTCCATCGTCGTGTACGCTGGCTGCTGCACGTTGCCAAATCTATAAATTAACGACACGCGTGAGAAAACAATAATAATAACACGTTACGTCACATACTTGTGGCGACATAATGCACCACACACGTTTTCATCGATTGTCGTCCCGACAGTCATTATGTAGTGTTGACACGTTGATTCGCGTGTGGTTTTCCAAAGCCAAAAAACATCGTTCGAAGAAAATCTCTGTGAAACTAAAACGGCACAAAAAAAACATTTCACGCGAAAACGTCGCCGTGTTATTAAATTTTACACGACACGAGAACGAGACGTATAGAGACGTATAACGTCTTACCTGTCAACGGGGAGTTTTCGAATTAGGCCCTACTGATTTTGTTTTGCCACCTTTTTTCCGTATTGTCGTCATAAACAAAGTTCCGTGCCGAATCTCAGCTCGATAGGACACAACACAGTAAATGGGCTTTTCGAATAACCGGGCTCTGTTAAAAGCTCAGCGGCCCTTGACAGCATTTTACCTTAGGGTCCTAACTAAGTGACCAAAAATATTTAGCGATATTTGACATTTCAATATTGCTACTGTTTCGATAACTATACGTTTAGAATAGATTCCGTTCGACCCGTTTTACAACACGAGATTAATAACGGGTAAAAATGTATAAATTGTAGTCAAGTTTAAAAATCACGGTCATTTAACACGGAGCTTTACGGAATGACGGGGTGAAGCGCGAGACGTCGTGTTGAAAAACGATTGTTTAATTACTGTTTAAAAAAATATGTAAGTAACGCGCTATTTAATAAAATTTAAAAAGTCTGCTCTATAAAATTCAATTTGTGTCTATGAATACAATCAGTATTGAATACAATTGTCATCCGTATAACGCCCACGTTGTATAAATATACATATATAGCAGTATTTCGTTATATTTTAATTTATGTTTCAATAGTATGTTTTTTTTACAAGTCTGAATGCTCAACAAAACAAATAAAAAGTACACTGTTCATAAAATATGTTATAACGGTTTCGAATAAATATTTGCCAAACATTTATAATTTAAACAAAAGTGGAATTTTTCGGTAACTTACTAAATTTATCGTTCCGTCATTTAACAAAATGTTTGTACTTGGCTTTTACAGCTAAACGCACGTAAACGCGTTAATATTAGTAAGCCGTGAGTGAATTTGGAAAATAATTTGTTCAGAACACCAGACAAGTTTAGAAAAATAATTTAAAAAAAAAAAATTAAAAATTATATACATACTTGCTTTTGTCGAGAACCTGGTGATATGGAAATGTCAGTTTATCAATAATATGTTAAACAAAATAACATAAAACCCGTTTATTTCATTGTTAATTTTCTACACTAATTTATTAACGTTTATATCTCAGTCGATATTGATTTAGAAGAAATGTTTCGGAAAAAATTTTTTGGAAATTTTCAATTCTTAGTGGTTTCTGTTTTTCATTCTACGACGATTCGTTAGTATTTTCTGAACACTAGTTTTTCAAATTTTTCAACAATCTTGCAACGTACGAAATTCTTTGCATATTGGTTCCAACACGATTATTAGTATTTCGTTGCATATTTAATAGGATAAACGCCAAAGTTGTTGGCCCAATGCACGAATACACGGAATAATCTTCTTCCAGTCTTCAATCCTTAGATTGGTTTGCTGCAGTTCTCCATGCTTGCCTATCATTACTCAATTCCTTTAGTTCTTTATAACTATTCTTCCCCATGTCACTTATTATTTGCTTCATATCCTTGGTCTTCCTCTTCCTATATGGCCTTCAACGTCGCCTTCTATGATGACGGTTTTTGTTATACTCTCATGTGTAGTACATGTTCTATCATTTTAGCTCTTCTAACTTTTATGGTATGCCATAGCATTTTCATTTCTTTTATTCTATTTAGTACTGCTTCATTCGTTATTCTATCAATCCATTTAATTCTTAACATTCGTACGATAACACCACATTTCGAAGGCCTCTAGTTTTCTTTTCTCTATTGCACTGATTGTCCAGGTTTCACAGCCATATAAGGCAATACTTCATATATATATTTTTAAGAACATTTTCCTTACCTCTAAGTCCGTACTATTGGTGGTTAGTAGGTGTTTTTTATTCTGGAAAGCCCTCTTCGCTTGCGCTATTCTACTTAGAATTTCATCTTTACAATCTTCCGTTATTTTAACACGGAATAATATTGATAAAATAATAAAACAGCAAATATTGCAATTAGTTGTACGTTTCATAAGATAATGTACAATAACGTTAGCAAAATATATTAGCCATAAGTTTAACGTCAATTGAACAAATCAGGTAACCTCATAATAGATTGTATGTATACAATGCATAATCAAATCCGCTCTGCAGAATTTAAAATGAAAAAAGTCGTACGTTCGGACTCATTTCTCAGCAGCTGTTCAGAATGCTCTCGAGGGAGTTATTGTCAGCGGCGTATCCAGGATTTTTTTTTTCGGGGGGATGAGGGGAAATGAGAAATTTTTTACACGATACGCACTACAAAGGTAAAAATTTAACTTTCTATGTAAAAAAAAATTTTAAATCTACGTATAGAAATAAACAGACAATCTATTAAGGCCTACTGATTGATCACGTTTTCGGCCGTCACTTTTATACCACGATCAATTAATGCTAAGCCCGTAAAAAAAAATTTGACCAGTAGAATTCCTTAAACAACTTTTTTTTCAGCGTTGAAAAAAAAAAGTTTTAAAAAATCACTGTTCCCTTGTGCAATGGATACTACTGGAAGTGTTGTAAATATTTGGAGAAGTTTTGATATTACATCGGGATTCGCATTTAAATAACAATCAATATCTTTTATTTTTTCTTCGTCAGAGTGTGTAATCACTAGTGTACAACAACTCTAATTCTCCGTTTAAAATACTCATGCTGAACATAACAATTGTTTAAACGTATCTCTTATTTCTTGCGGGTTGTGTTCGCTCCCTTTTCGGGTAAAATGCACATACCAATTAATTTTAATAGATAAGTATGACGAATTAAAATAAAACCAGATTAAAAAATTACAAATAAACGCGTTAAGTTTTTTAATTATGATCGAACGAATTTCGGGGGTTCCTGGATACGCCGTTGGTCGGTTGTGCTCGTAACTAGCTGTACGGTGTATTTCAAAATATAAAAAGTAGGGCACGGAATGCAACTCTGCGCACTGTGTGAATAAAAGAAAAACGTTTTGTACAACTGTTAGGCACTTAAATTTCGCAATAGCTGTCACGTATATTTAAGGAAAACAAACGAACAAACTATTGTTTTGTTTGTTGAATTTAAATTAAACGATAAAATGTCTTTTCACACAAAACGGTGCAACGGCTGTATAACGAGTATAATTAATATTACAATCGGTCTGATGTATCATAATATCAATAACGGTTTTATAGTAGGTACTTTAATGTTATACGCGAGTAACACTGATTTTCGGGAATAAAGATAAAATCCTAGATTACGATTGGCGAGCCCTGGGATGTAGTGACAACTTTGAGTTGGTCATACATTCGAAAGTTGTTTGTAGATCGATGTTAATAATCGTTGTCGAATGCTTACGAAAATTACAATTGAGAGCGAGCTACATCAAACACTCGACAAGTTGTACATTTTTATGTTTCAAATTTTGTTCAAAGCATTTAGAAAAACATGAAAACTATAACGTATGACACGTATACACGCATTCGTGATTACTTTAAAGTTCTGTACACGGAAACATTAGTTTTTTTTTTTTTGTCACGTCTTACCGTAAGCTTCAAAACCGTGTGTAAAAATCGCAAAACGTCTAAAAAATTTCCAAAGGGAATATATATATATATTGTAATGGCGAAAACAACATATTTTGTGTAAATTTATTTTGTCACTGAAAAATATTGAACAAAAAAAGAATAGTTAGCAATACTGCTGAAACGTGTGTAATATCCGCCTGATCGTGAAGTTCACTCAGGCGAGGAAAAAACAACACAACGTTGTAAAAACACTCGTAATATTGTCGTCGTTTCAAAGTCGTTCGCTAACAGCAGTTGTTTTGTTCGACAAACGAAACAGCAGCAGTCGTACTCGCAACTCTGGACACATACCGCGCACTTTTACTTAAAATTTTACTGCGCGGGAAGTTTTGAAAAAACGACGAATGCAACGAACCCGGAATTTCGTCTTGCACGTACCATATTGATTGTCAACAGCTGTATCGCACAATCACACGCGTATTTATTATAAATCGTTATTTTTAAAACTCTGGCTGTTGCGAACTCTTACGAGAAAATCATCCGTAACGCGCGGCGATATATCTTGTCCTCAATCGAAATCGTACAACCGCGGACTGTTGTGTGTGTAAACCGCGTTTTCGGGCGACGATTAGGTAACACGAATGCGTTATTAAGCGCGAGCGGTTCATTTTTTTACTTTTACACCGTTTTGAGCGACCCAAATAATGAGAAACGCGTTTTTTTATTTTTGACCGACTTCAAAATGGATGTTCGTTTGTGGGTATTTTTCACGTGTGCTCGTCGATATCCATCCGTCGTTAACGGACCAATTTTGATGATTCTTTTTTTCAGACGTCCCGTGAACAATTTTTAATCGAAATCGTTTCGGTGCTTTTTGAATGAATTTAACGAAATCCAAAAAAAAAAAATTGATACAGAAAAATCGCGATGACGGTAACAGATACGACTGAGTCGCGAATGACACGCGGTGTGAACGCAGAAAGTAAATCCACTAGAAATTATGAAATAAAACCTACTTTAAAAAACAAAGAAAAAGCACTGAAAGTATGAAAAATCAAATGAAAAAAAGACGTTTTTTTTTTTGAGTCGGTGCCGTCCTACGTAAAGAAATAACAAAAGAAAAAAAAACGTTGGACCGCACAGACTCCAAAAAGGTTTTTTTTCTTTGATACTTTATTGTGCTTTTTTTTTTTTTTTAAGTCGATTTTATTTTTTTATCAAAAATGTTCTTTACGATTTCGGCACACATATTATGCAGTAATATCCGTTTTACGCGACACCGCCGTCAGTTTTTAAAACATTTTTGCACCACAATTTCTTTCGGTGAACGGTGCCGATCGGGGCCAAATTCAAATTTTCTTAAACTACAACAAATAATATTGTAAAATCCAGTCGACTGAAAAGTCCCGTTTACAATATTCGCCTGTTTAAAATGGTTTTAATATTTTATTATTAGTTTCGACGGTACATCATCAACACACACTGTAGGCAATTAAATTTACGTGTACGTGTTATTTTGTTGTTAGTTTTATATTTTTGTTCGAGTTGTGCAACAGCTACTTTAAAAAAAAGATGAAATCTTTCGGCCAAAGCTTCGGTCACTGGGGAGGCCTGTGCCCGCCCTGCCTCCGCCGTAGACACGCCTATGCTGTATATATATAGCAATACTAAAACGAAAACCGTATTGTTATGTTTTATTATAGTGACGAGATGTAGGCCTTTTAGACTCTAAAAATGACGTGCAAAAGCACTATACAAGACTTGAAATAATATCGGAATCGGGACAATAATTATTTAGTTGTTTTATGAATTTCGATGTTTTATACCTATTTCCTGTGCACGAATATTGTTTCGTAAAACCGCGGTCAACGTTTTCAGTGTAGAGTCTTGAAACTTTTACAATGTACGGAATGTACGCAAAGTTTTATTCGTAAACAGTTTTCATCTAGCTAACAATTTTAGTGTCGTATAGACGTTTTTAGATTGTTAGTTTTTCATTTTTGTTACGGCCACAACTTCTTGGAAAATCGTCTTAACAATATTAAAAGAGATTTTACGCCATTGAACTTTCGATCGATTGGAAATTGTTTCCAGTTTTTTTCTTTTTAGGGCCCGAGTACGTCGTGGAACAACCTGTGGGAAAAGTTTGCGCGCGCCGACGGTAGTGACACAATGTTTTGACGGGTGTGAAAAAGAAAGGTTATGAGAACACAAATAGATAGATCGCTTTTGTCGATTTAGTATTTTACGATCGTGCAATTAATATAGTGTGTTGAAAACTACGTCGATTTTCTAATCGATTCGTGTGATAAAAAACAAAAAAAAAAAAGAACGGTGAAGGCGATAAATCATTGCATTCGGGGAAAAAAACAACGATTCTGAGCGAGCTATCGAATCTAACAGGTCGCGTGGGTGAAAATACGTAATAAAGATCGCGAAAAAAAATAACAAAAAATAAATAGCGTAGGTTTTAGCAAAAACGTTCTTCGATTAATTTTTTACGGCGTATTGTTGAATTGTACGTAAAAGTTTGAAAACGACGTGAAATACAAACCTGAAAATTTCGAATTTTTCCCCGTGAAATTCTCGAACTTTTCGATTTTTGCTTGCCACCGGAGTCCATAAGCCTTTCAGACCGACACTCGGAACGTTCCGTCTACGCGAAAAAAGTCGTAGACGGAAAAACATAAAAAACAACACGTCAATCTAAAAATGAAACGTCTGCAGAGCGCGAAAATTGAAAAGGCCAACAATTTCTTTCTATTTTCGTTCACCCTATATTACGTATATTATTATGCTCGTGTAATGTAATATTTTATAATTCTCGTAGCTGTAAAAACGCGTGAATATTATACACACACACGATCGGCGTGTACGCGATGTGAAAGTTCATGGAACGGCGGTTATATAATTGCGTTATGGCGGCCCGAGGGGGCAAGCGGTCGCCAGTTTCAAACCTTTCTTCTTTCTTCACCGTCACAATATTATTATTATTATTATTATTAGTGTACGCAATAACGTGTATATGACGTCTTGAGTGTACAAATATACAAATCGCGAACCTCGTGTAATACGTATTATAAATCTATCTCGATATGGTCAGAGTGGCGTGTGCGTACTGGAGCCTATTTTCCGGCGAAATTGTAACAACGAGCCAACAACGAGAACGCCGATCGTAAAATGTCGAGCGAACGCGAATAACAATTTATTTTATTAGTTGATTACTTACTGTATTATGCATTTTTCTTTTACCGTTAGAACATCTCAAATTTTCTGTGCTCTGTTAAAATTTCCCCGACGCTCTCGCGGCCGTAATACCCCTTAAAACACGTCTGATGGCCACTCGGTACAACTCGAGGGGGATTCAGTCATCCGAAAAATCGTGACGCGAAAATTCTCGGGAAGGACGCCGCGACAAAACAAAATTTCTCGGCTGTTTTAGGAGATTTTGAGCTGTCTTAAGTTATAGCCCATCTCTAATCGTGCATACTTGCCGAATTCCGTACGGCAAAGTTACACGGACGCAGCATGCAGGGAGGCCGAAGACAGCCTCGGTGGCGGTAAAACGATTTTGTCCACCCCCGTGACAGAATCATTTAAATAAAATATAAAACGATTTTGTCACGGCCCGCCTCTCCCCAAATCGGGCTGATTTTAGACTCCGTATTGTTTTTACAACGATGTTCGTTTATTCCGTCAAGAACTTTTCGTATGGAAGGAATATGCTCCGATTTTCAAAGTCGGCGACTTTTTTCTAAAACGCTTATGGACTCCTCCGGTAGTAGTCGGTACGTTGGTGTTATTCTTTTAAATTTGGCTTACTTTTTAGAGTTATACCGGAAAATCCAACAACATAAAAAAAACCCGTAAATTTTACGGTGAAAATTTTGTAATTTTCACGTTTGTAATGACGTGTTTTTGGTTACGTAATAGGAGTGATCACTTTTATTTTCACACAGGACTTATTAGATAGATTAGATAGCTGGCTCAGAGTGTCTAGTATAATATTATATTATGAGAAACATTGTTTTTTTTTTGGAGATTTTTACCGCAAAATTTTTAAAAATGATACACACCCGAATGCATCGCCTAACCTATGTGGAAAAAAAAAGAAAAATTATTTTCT
Source organism: Hormaphis cornu (assembly GCA_017140985.1). Classification (NCBI taxonomy): domain Eukaryota; kingdom Metazoa; phylum Arthropoda; class Insecta; order Hemiptera; family Hormaphididae; genus Hormaphis; species Hormaphis cornu. Next base: position 5,318,931 of record CM029358.1, read on the forward strand.
GTCAAATTTGACCTAACAGAACCGAGTTTAGAGTTAAAAATTCATTATTGCACTATTTGAAAAATATCATTTTACAATAAGCCTTATTGGCGAACGCAAAGTTAAATTTTTTTTTTTTATAACTTAGCTCTCCGCCTCACCATATTCCGTTAGTCGCATTATTTTGCAGTTTAATTTTCCCGTCCGATAACTATTCAATTTTTTTTTTTATTTAATTGATTCCTATAGAATCTGCAGTCGTCGTTCCTGTCGCAACAATATCGCACGTGTGTGTTGGTTCCCTACAATTTTTCATATTTTTCAAAACGAATTCTGGTATAGAAGATTATATACATTTCGTGTAGAGCGCGACGATCAGACTTCGTTAGATTTCGGTAGGTATACCGTTAATTTAATCGTACCCAGTTGCGAACATTTGGGAAAATGGCTCAAAATTTTTTATAGTCATTTTACAAGACACCTATGCACACACACGCATAAATATGGTTAAAACTCGATCGTCGTGCCCTATAAAACGTAGTGATTTTTTAAAAATTAACGCCGACCGAAGAGATTTTCTCGTAAAACGATTTTTGTGCACGATGTTTTTCGCGTCTTCGATATCTACGTACTGTTGACAGCATGTGCACTTCTATTCGGGCGGCAGAAACAATATTACAGTAATGCTCCTCACGCACGCCATTTACTTTATCGCACAAAGACACGTGAAATGTGGAAGCGATTTGCCTGACTCCTTGATAAAAGCATATTATGTACTCGTGCCGCTTAAAAAATAACCGGACGATTATTATTAATATGTCTCTGTTCACTTTTCGTACAGTACGGATTTGATTGCATTGTACAAAAAGTAATTTAGTAATTTTTCGAATTTTCGCGAGCTTTCATCGAAATAAAAACGTCTCGCGCCGTTTTCTACTGACGAATCTTACTGACGACGGCAACGAAATCGGTATACTTCAATAGAGTAAACTTTACAAACTGTTTTACTTCAGCTGAGATTTTGTGATCTGTACAGACATCTTAATCTGATTGTAACAGAATAGTTTTTCGTTGCAACTTAATAATTCACCGCGTATATATTCATCAGAAACAAAAAATATGATACACGTAGTAAATTATAACGTCTCGCTTGTATCCATATATTATTTCTCAATAATTTAGACCTTAATATTGAATATTTTATTTCTATCGAACGTCCCCAAAACGTTCACTTTTACTTTTTTTTTTTTTCTTTCACTTTCTCCTTATTTTGCGTAACCGATTTTAATGCGGGTCAGTTCAAGGTTACGCGAGAAGTAACTATAGTATATCGTACTGCCGGATGCTTAACAAACAATATATCTTTATGTACACTTTATAGAAACATTTAACCTGTAAAAACTGTAAATATTCGTACGTCGTATAACGATTAAATCACATTAATTATTTTACTTTTATACGCTGTGATTATTATTATTATTTTAAAACTTTGTCCTCGTACATTTTTTTTTTTTCGATCCTCGGCAAAAATTTAATTCTTCCGAACGTTCAGTGTAACACATATAACCATGACGTCCGTTTGAAGGACAGTAAATCTTTCTTTTTTCGACGTGTTTATATATGCTCCTGGCTGGATGTACGCGCGAACACCTACTCAAAGTCACGTTTTCTCAATCCACTTTACGTTAGTCAAAATTAAAAACAGTCGATCTAACATATATATATGTATTCGTAATAACTATTTGCGAACAAAAAATAAGTAGCCATTTTGATGTATTACCAAAAGATATTTTGCCGTAACCGATTTTCAGAAAAATTCACCAAAGACGGTTTAAAAAAAAATTCGTTACAGAAAAAAAGGTGAAAGACTTTTTCGTTGTAAACCAGTGTGTTTAGTTTGTTTTTACTGGCGTATAGAGTTGGTTTGTAATTAAGTTTGACGTTCGTTTCTGCACTGCTATATATAATAGGCACATAAATTACAAAAAGTTTTCGGTGAAACGTGAAACGTGTTCGATAAAACGAGATTCGTCATCAGTCTGCCGTTGAATTCCATCATAGTTTTGTTGAAACAAGGAGTACGCCCGTCGACTTGTTCGATCTACTACGCGGCACCTACGTTTAATCTATGTGAACATTTTAACGTTTTCCTTTTTACACATTTGCCCGAAAAATTTGACAGAGAACAGAAAACAGTGTGTTACTACATGCAGTTTTTTACCTTGGCACCAACGTTTTGTTGTTATTATTATTCGTCAGAATTACGTAACGGACCGCGAAAACCGCGCACGTATATGACCTAAATATCGTTTGTTTTTTATTTTTTTCCTCTCTTTTTTTTTTTTAAAGCACGACCGACGGACGTGCAGCAATCATTGCTAGACTTTTGTCGGAATACATAATATCCTTTCGTCCGTTTACCGTCTTTGCCTAACACATACACTATGTGTAATAAAAATAAGTAGAAAAAATTTATATTTTATACATTCTGCGAAATAACATATAGGTGTTGTTGGAACATTGGGGGATTTGCGAGCTGTTACATTAGGTTCGGTATACGACCGTAATACGAGAGAACGTGATTTTTCCATTAGTTCGGTCGTCCCCGAAATGATAATCGCATCACTATTTTATACTGTACACACGCGGGCACAAATAAAACGGATTTTGACTTTCTGCAGTGCGAATAATAATACGGTTTGGCGACACCGAGCCGTATATAGATATTCATTTTTTTTTCTCGCACCTATATATATGACTCGCTACGAAATATTTTTTATTTTCATCCAACGCTAGTTTCCAGCTTTTCGTTTCGTCGCCGTTTTCTCTTTGAGACGGTTCTCAGACGGATTTTGGAGGATTCGATTTTACCGCGGTGAATCCGTGGTACAAACCACGAATGATAGATACGCTACATTTTTGAGAATCGACAAGTCGTATAATATACCACCGTGGTCTATAATAATGAATGCTGTGGGTAGGAAAAAAAAAATTGAAAAAAGAGATAGTAAACTAATTGAGAAAAGGATGAGTAAATTCCAATTTTGGCGACGCTTTGGAGCTGGTCACATTTTTTGGGTTGGTCGACGCTATTATTCGGTATGAAAAAAGCGTACAAAATACAAACGATAATGCAATAATTTCGTATTCGATTTCTTTCGAGATTGTCTTTTTGTAAGCGGATCGATCCGGAAGAAAGAAATTGTACAAACTCTACAAAGTAGACTACATTTTTCGATTTCGTACACATAAAAACGAATATCCCTTTTGTTCACCTATTTTCAGCATGATTTGTTCGCGTTTTTATCGATTTTAAAATCATACTGCTGTTAGAAACGAAAATTAAAAATCCGTATTAGTACACTTCTTCTATGGGTCGGTTAATTCTCGCTTGACGACGATTCGTCTGCAAATGAAATAATTGAAAGTATATTCTTATTCTTATCAAAAGTACTTTGACGGACCGAGAGGGGTATTTTAAAAATTTTCGAAATTTCACAATGAAAAAAAATTTTCTTCAATAGATAGTACAATATACTTTTGTCGTGTTTTATTATTGATTAATACACGGAAAACGGTTGATTTGAATATCACCTTTCTTCTTACACGTCGTACATTATTTATAACGCTTTTACCAATAAATATTGCAGATTATATTTCCTCCGTTACGTACGATTGAAATCGTACCAGAGTATTAGAAATTTTTCAAATACGAACAATGAGAAACGAGCAAATATGACAAAACGTCGTTGCAGCGTGTTTGAAGCTCCGATTCGATTTGAACTAAATGTCTCTTGGTTAGGTATCCTGTACGATTGTTTCACGGTTTTTTTTTTTTTTCAACAAAATATATATTCTGTTTAGTATTGGATAGCTAACTATTGAGCGCAAAAAGTTAACCGTATTCGTGTTGTTTGACTCATGCGATTGTTCGTTGCGTCGGAATTTTTTTCTTGTGGGTCACAAGCGTAAGAAAAAAAAAAAAAAAAATAATAAAACCAATAAAGTTCTCGACGATTTTCGCAACATGTGTGTGCGCGGTGAACTATTTGTCTAGTGTAAAACATTATACGGTGCACGTTACGAGCTCGTATCGGCTAGATTTTTCCTCTGTTCTTCGTAGAAGAAACGTATCGAGCCAAGAAAATTTAAATACGAGCAGCGTCGACACGGGTATGACCGAAAATTTTGATTATTTTTGTTTTTTATTAAGATTGTTTTTTATTCTTTAAGGCAGCACACATAAGTGTTATTTTACGTTGTTTGTGATAAAATTAATATTCAATTCAAACTTGCATCGTATACGTGAACACTACTGCAGTGTTCTCTGTACGGTTCGATTGACATTTTTTATTTGGTTTTTTTTTTTTTTTCTTATACAATGATACGTGTTGTAAGTTTACGATTTACGAAATCTATACCGTGCGCTGTTTGTCGTGTGTATACACAACGCCTATTATCGATAACCGTATAGTTAGTACAAAACGTAGGTAACCGTCAGAAATCGCTTTGGAAAATATTTTAGAAAAAACTATTGTACGTGCGCAGAAATTTTACAAAGATTTTTTTTCAAAACATTCGACTGCGTACGAAACTCGTTAAGAGTATTATTATTTTTTTTTACTTAAAGAGAAGTGCTTCGTATAAATGACAGCGCGTTCGGAGGGCGGCAGTCTCGAGTGACATTCGTTTCACGCGATGAATTATACGCGTCATAACGTTTTCTCCAGGGATAAAACCTGGAAACTTTTTACCGAACATGACGGTCGTGGGTTTTTTTTTTTCGATACAGTTTTTGCAGGAAATATTTATTTTGAGATTAATGCGGTACATTCCGGTGGTATTGTGCATGGTAAATATAATTTTTATTTTTTATTATAAACATTTCTCGTACGTTCGTGCGTATCGAGATTGTATCATCAAGATTGTACAATAACTGTAGTATGCAGTTTTTAGATGCGGAAAAAAAAGAACAGTTTTCCAGCTATGAATATATATCGTGTGATAAACACATTTGACGTATATAAACTTGTACGCGTAACAGGTATAGCTGCAACTGAAGTTTGAAAAAAGTTAAAAAAAAAAAAACACTTTTAAAAGCATCGTTTCGCCTCTGTTTATTACTACTATGACGTATATTTGATCCGAGTGGATGAACGTATTTTTTAAATTTTTTAACATTTGCGATTTTGAAATTTTGAAATTTGATAAAAAAAAATAGCCGTCCAGATTATCTTTTAAAATTTGTTTACCCCGGTTACCACGCTAGAAGATCAGTTTAGAAGATTATATTCTGTTTCGACGTTATTATTTTTAGTATACACTTTGATAACGATTGCGTCGCGTTACGACCCGTATAATATTATTTTACCTACATCGTCTTGTTTGTTTTGTGACGATTTCAGTTTGGTTTCGAGCGAGTGTCGCGCAACGTTCAAACGTTATAATTTCACTGTGCAAAACACGCGTGTGATATTATGTCTCGCAAATCTCGTTAAACTCGGCATTTTTTTGCTGTCGCCCGGCGCGCTAAAGGCCGCTGTCGTTATAAAAAAAAAAAAAAAGGTCGAAA
>CM029358.1:5334636-5371242 GCA_017140985.1 Hormaphis cornu
TCAAAACGCTACGGCGCAGCTGTTCTTCCGTAAAATTTTACTCGCCGCTCAATCGCGCGCCGTCGTCTCCACAAAACGTTGCGTCGTTTTCTACGGCTTTTATCTCGAAGGTTTTTCTCGCTCTAGAACCATCGTCCGCGGTGTTTTGTCTGTGTAATCGTTACGTTTTATTCCGTACCGTTTTCGGCCCGCAGGAAGACGAATTCGACGAGATTGTCAGCCTGCTAAACTTGTTGGAGATCCGGTCGGACACGTGGCAACGGGCCGTGTACGAGTCGTCCGGGTCCGCGTCGTCGCCGCCGCCGCCGCCGCCGGGGGGCCGGCCGCCGTCGGCCTCCTCGTCGGACGGACTGTCCGCGAGAACGGCGGACCCGGAGAACCTGTCGCTCGCGTGCCGGCTGGACGGGCACCCGCAAAAGCGGCGGAGACGGTCGTCCGTGCCCGTCAACCTGTCCACCGACACGCCGCCGAACGACGAGGACGCGGCCGTCACTCAGTCCAGCTGGCAAGTGTCCAAGGTGAGTACGACCGCGAGCAGCTGCACTACTCCGGTAATAAATTATTGCGCGGCGATAATAACGCGCGTCCTGCAGAGACGTCGAATGACGACGACGACGACGAATCCGCGGGGTGGTCAGTCTGGGTCGCTTGTGGACAGTTTGACGTGGCGTCATCTCGTTCGGCTTTGAAAATCGGTTGAACAGCGCCAAACCGAAAGCGTCAAACTACCCTAGGTACGCGACCTAGAGCGATCCCGGGGTTTTATTCTCTCCTATACGTTTACACGCGTCGGCGGAGTACCGAGCGAACGGAACGGCCCGAATGGCCGACGCTATTCGGTGCTAACTCCCATAACTAATACGCCGTTCTCGTGTGCAGTTCGACGAGAGCCACCGGAAAGTGAGGCGGCGGAGCAGTTCGCCGATGGACGACTACCACGCGCATCACCATCACCACGAACGCGGTTATCTGCACGGTTTCCAAGCGTTCCCGAAACGGGAGCCGCACTGGATGGAGACCGAATACCGGACCTCGCAGTACAGGTGCGAGGTGAACCTGCCGTACATGGACTCGGTCGAACCGAACTTGGACCCGGAGATCGAGGAGACCAACGACTCGGACAGCAAGGACGCCAGGCTGAATCCCGCCGACTACGTGGTACGTGCCTGTAATTAATATAACCTGCAGTAGCCAACCGAGAATCCGTTTCGTCCGGTAACTGAACCCGTGTTTTTTGGGAAAAACGTTTAAAAAAGAAAAATCATATTTTCACGCCTGTCTTTTTTCGTCTACTAATATCTCGACGATATTGTGTTCTTCTCGATTATGTTATCTCGATGGCGACTTTGTCCGTAAAATTTTGTTGGTATAATCTCGATTTCAAACCGCCACGAAACCGCGAAATCGGGAAAACGAGCGACCTATAGAAGCGTTTTAGTGTTGTTTCTCGTACTCCTTTCAAACGAAAAAAACCGTTTTCAAGATGGTCCGAATGAAAGTTTATCGTTAAACCAGAACGAAAAGTGAGACGTATAAAACACGCGTACAAAAGTTGGAATCCGCGTGGCGCGAGTTTTCGTCGACCGCGCAGGGACAGACAAACAGATGTGTGGAGTTAGAAAAAAAAAATCGAGGAGCGCGTGAGTTAAATTTCCGAGGGAAACGTCGCACGAAAGTTTCATCGGCTGAAATTTTGCCGACAAACTCGATCCCGACGTTTGTTTCGCGCGACCCCGAGTCTCTTACGTACGTTATCATATTTGCACGGGTCATTATTATTTGTTGTTGTGTTCTGCGCGCGCAGGTGACGCCGAGAAAACGGAAGAAACTGCCCGGCTTCCAGAACGCGCCGGCCCAGAACCCGCCGTTCGTGCCCATGTACTTCCACGAGATGGCGTTCCGGCACCGCAGCGTCACGCAGTCGTTCGTGCACAACCCGTTCGCCGTCCCGCAGCCGCAGCCGCCGACGCCCCAGCCCCTGCCCCAGCAGCCCCTGCAGCAGAACGACCGGAAGGACACGCCGCCGCCCCGGTCGTCCATCTACCCGGCGCAGCGGTCCGGTTCGCGGGACGCGGCCGGCGTGTACAGGCCGGCGCCGGTGCCGCGGCCGACCCGGGACGGCAGCCCGCCGCCGCACTCGTCGTCGTCGTCGTCGTCGTACCACCGGTTCGCCGAGAACGGGTCGTCCTGGAACCACCCGTCACCCGGTACGTTTCGCAGCGCCGGCGATGATACGGTGGTTTTTTGGAATTTTTTTTTCAAAAACGTCGTACCGCTGTGCTGCTGCGCCCCGTACGGTGACCGAAGTCGTCGTCGTTGGAAATAGACGAAAAAAAAAGCGCCGGTCCGGGTCGCGCGGGTAGTTTGACGGGGTAGCGACCTCGCTTTGGGCTAGTTTTTGAAGTTGCGGTTTGAACGCATTATTTAACTTCTGGAAGCAATGACGAACCCGTCGCCTTCGAAAATACGATTCTGAGCGAGCTCCGTTTCTTTCCATCATTCCTTCCTTTCGTTCCTTTTTCTTTTATCCGCAACACTTTGCTCACTATGTCATGTTATCGTAATATAAGATACTACATGAAAATATCGGACCAATACTCGCCTCTCCACCGGGTTGTTTTCCGTCAAAATATGTGTACGCTTTTGGATCAATACTCTCCAACAATGGAAAATTTCATAAATTGTTTCTAATAACGTCTAATTTAATTCAAATTTCCCAACTTTTTTGCGCTATAAAGCGAATTGATCAGATCGGTCCTTCCACTCAAAAACGCAAATAATCGAATTTGGTGATTGTTCCGATTTATAAAAAAATGTATCGATATACGAAACACATTTAAAAACCAAAATCTAAACTTTTTCAAACTTGAGTTTTTTGTTTTTTTTTATTTTAGAGTATAACTTAAAAAATTAGTGAAAAAATCTAAAAAAAAAAAAACCAAAGTAACACCAGAGTCCATAGCCCGATCAGAAAGGATACTGACTTTAAAAATCGGAGCCAAATAGACATCATTGTAAAAATAATACATTCTTGGCTGCGCTCAGAATCTAATCTAAAAGGTCGACCAAGTGCGAGTTGAAGTTTTAGCTGGCCATTTCTATTCAACACCACATTGAAAGTTCGTCCCCGATAAAACGTGTTTTGCTGCAGCTTTGCCAAATACAGCGACCGTTTATTTTATTAAATAATTTTTATTGTAGGTAGAACGAGACTAGAAATCGATATTGTACTCCTAGGAGCGTATATAATTCGATGAATTAAAATATATTTCGAGAAATCATCGGAGCGTACCGTTTGTTTCGAACATATTAATTAGATAGTCGTTTCAACAATGTTTTTAATATTTGTACAAGTGTTTCCATGGAAACGTTCGTTTGAAAACATTTTCTGAACGAGCTCTTTTTGTTTGTCTTTGAACTGGCCTTAATAACACCACTGTTTTAGAATGAACACGTTCAAAAACTGTATTCGACTAAATGAGATAGTGTTCGTATATTTCAATGCTCTTAGATTCTGAACACGAGCGAGGAATATGTATTGTTTTTTTTTTTTTCGTATAGAAGAAATGTTCCAATTTTCAAAGTCGATAACTTTTCTAAAAGGTTTATGGGCTTTGGTGGTACTTTGTTTGAAGCTTTTTTTTTTTTTTTGTTGATATTTTGCTTACTTTTTGTGTTTTACTCCAAAAACCGAAAAAAAAATCGAGTATTTTACAACGAAAAATTTGAAATCGCCTGACGTTTGTAATGGCGTTTTCGGGTAAAAAGAGCGCTGCTCCAATTTTTACGTTCAACATTACATAAAAGTTAGGATTTTGGCTTTAAAATTTATTTTATTTGAAACATTTTTCGATACTTTGATAATTTTTTCTAAGTTATGTGCCGAAAACGACGAAAATAGTGAAAAACATTTACGTATACTAAATTAATTTAATACGTTATATAATAAATTGAAATAAGTTCTTGCTAGGCATAATAAAATGTTTCTTTTTTTTTTTTAATATGTATATACGGATGTATGAGTAATTTGCGATTTTTTTTTATTTTCACCCAGGACTCATTAAATAGCTCGCTCAGAATCGTTTTTTTCAAATGCAACGATTGCTTTCAGATATTGAATAATACGGATAAACCGCAACTTGATGTACCTGGTTGTTGAAAATTAAATTTCGTCAATATTTTTTTTTTTTTTCCAAATAATCATAATAACTCCACAAAAAAACAACTCGACGACAGTATACTATTCTGAATCGTAATCATTTTTCAAAACAAAAATTAGTTAATTGTTGCGGGTTTCATTTGTGAAGAATTCCCTACTAACATAAAGAAAAATAGCGTAGTACAACATAAAATTATAATACATAGAGACTTCATATTCGAATGGGAACGTGTCCCCATAATAATCGAACAAATAACGTGAACATTGTAATTATTAATCGTTTCAATGGGAACACCTGCGAAAGCCGGTATGGAAACGTTGAACGTATTCGGCACGATTGATTTCATTCGGCTGTCGAGTGTTTCTGTTAGAAAAAATAAGACAAAAACTGTTTTAAAGTGGTAAAAATTAACGAGCAAACATCGTTCTTGTTGTATAACGTATAGTATACGCGCAAAAGTTTATCGATTAATCAATACGAAAACGTTGTGTGCCCTTGTCGTCGATGAGTGGTCTTGAGCCGTTTTAAAATAGGCGTAATCGAAAACCGCCTGAACAACGACTTTGGCCAACGGTAGAGAGCTACGTATAAACGTGGCATATCAACGAAACGTCGATTTTATTAACTATCGAAACCGTTCGCTCTTTCGTTTTTCTTTCTGTACCGTCAACAAAGCCTTGACGTTTTATCGTTTCATACTTTAACGAAACATAATGGTAAAACTCCGGAGAAACATTTAAAAAAAACAATAAGAAGTTCGAAACGACGACGAATACATTGTAATATGTGTACTATTTTGATTGGTATACAAACGAATATTTTTCAAAAAAAACTTGGGGCGTTTAATTTTTTCTTCGAAAAGTTTATCAAAATATCAAAGACGGCGGTATTGACGTCAAAATACGATCTGTATAGCTGCTCTCTAAACGCGTAACAAAAATATAATCGCTTCAGACAATCCGATACCGACGGTTTACGATAATTCAAACGTAATATCCACGCGAATATCGGGCGCAACGAGTGGACAAACCGTGCTACTTTAACGTACAAGTGTATGCCATTCGTAATAGTCGGCCAGGTTTTTAGGAGTTGTTGAAAACGTTCGATTTGTATACTGTAACAATATAGCCTGTCTAGGTTGAGCCCTAACTTCAAGCGCGTTTAAAGAGATTTTTTTGGAGAGGAATAAAAAATCTCTAAAATACAAAATGTACTATAACCATGACCACAGCGAAACTAAAGATTAAAACTGTGGCGATAAAATGGGTACCGGCAGATTTTTCGAACGTATAACTTATACGGATTCGAAGTCTCCTCGGTCGGGTCACATTGTTAAATTTTTATCTCAAAATGTCTGTTCCAGTCTGGTTTTAAAAGTTTTTTTTGAAAAACTTTAAATCTCGTTGATGCGTTTTAACTTATACTAATGAAAAAAAAAATTATTGCCCGTACAAAACTCCTTTAAAAACGACCGGTACCCAACCGCTTTCCCAATTTACTGTGGGTGGTTTGTTGATTTTAAAAAATAATATTTAATTTTCCTGAAATTTTTTTTTGGGGCGGAGAGCACCACGCTTAAACTTTGAGGTTTTGCATTCGTCGATTTTGGGTTTTTTTTTTTTTGACTTTTTTTTGTTTTCGCCAAAGATTCGATTAGCCGATAGAATCGGTTTTTCGAATCTTTCCTTTAATAACTCACCGTGACGACTTTTGAGTATCTTTTATTTTAATGTTTTTTTTTGCCTTCCATGTACGTACAGACGTGAAACCCGCGCTCCCGTTGACGACCGCGGAACCGGCGCCGGAACCACCGCAGAACCATCACTCGGCACTGTCCGCGGCGGCGGCGGCGGCGGCGGCCGCGTCGTCCTCGGACACGGACGAGAAGCCCGTGCTGATGGCCGGCGGCACGGCCGGCCGCGAGTACAAGTGCACGTACTGCGGCAAGCAGTTCGGCATGAGCTGGAACCTGAAGACGCACTTGCGCGTGCACACGGGCGAGAAGCCGTTCGCGTGCCGCCTGTGCGTGGCCATGTTCAAGCAGAAGGCGCACCTGCTCAAGCACCTGTGCTCCGTGCACCGGAACGTCATATCGCCGGGGACGAGCGCCGCGGACCAGGACGCGGCCGGCGCGTTCAACTGCTGCTTCTGTCAGATGACGTTCGACACGCTCCAGCAGCTTGTCCGGCACTTTTCCGGGCCGCACAACAATCTGCTGCTCACCAAGAACCTGAACGCCTGACACGGGAACGCGCGATCTCGGAACGATCGGTCCGTTTTTCCGCGGTCCCCGTCCACTGTTCGCCGTTTCGACGAGAGGAACGGTCGCGGCTTTAAGCGGCGATTTCTGCACTCGGTCGTTTCGCGCTGCTGTCCATACAAATATTTCTGAAACGTACACCCGGTCGCTTTAGGGTTTTTTTATTATTAAACACGGCGTCGTAGAATAGAAATTGGTTTTATTTACGGGTGAAACGACGTCGTATAACGATGCAGTTTTGTAGAATTCGTTGTCCGAGTCAAACACGCTCAACGTGTATTTTTTTGGATATGGATGAAAATATCTTAGGGGCGCCGTCTTTTAGTTTATGTCCGGATGTACCGTAAGCACAACTTCATCCGAAAGCGCCGCAATCTTTCATTACTCCAATTTCAAATCGTGTCGCTAGAAAATCGGGAGAACGAGCGTCCCGGAAGAGAGAGTTTTCACACTTTGTTCGAACCAAACAAAACTTTTCGCGTGTACGTTGAAAAGCTATGTGTGGTTTCGGTATTTTTTCGTACGAGTCTTAGCCGCGCCCGTTCCGCCTTTAAAAACATTTTCCGAAAGATGATATTGCACTGCACCTTCTCGTCGGGCCGATCGGAGATTTCGGTACCGTTTCCGGCGTCACCACCGGATATCTTTTACCCGCCTTGACCGCCATACTTTGGTGGCGTAAAATCGGCAAAATTCTTCATTCTAAAAAACCAAAAACTGCTGTGTAGCTCTCCGCGCGTAATCAAAATGTTTTATCGTACAGTCTTTACCCCGTGCGGTTAATATTTCGCGGAACATTTTCGTAAGATATATTTTACGCGTTTTTTTTTTTTTGTTACTCGCGAGTTCCAGAAGTTGTTCGTTCGCTCGCGCCATAAACTCTGGAAAACTAAACGCTGGCCGGCCGTCGCGGTTTTCTTAACACTGTTTTAACGCGTGTTTTTACCATTAGTTTGTTTGTATCGCCGCGATTATTCGAACGCTCGCGCGTAATCCATCCGATTCGCCTCCCGAGTCTGGGAGGACGTATATTTTTCCGAATCAATTTCAAAAAGGGGGAACCTGTTGAGGGGGGCAACGCTCGCGATTTCAACGCGCGTTTCGATGTGTCTCTCTAACGCCGTCGGTCCGACTGTTTCTGTGCTCGACCCCCGATCACATCAACCTCGGGACGGCGGCGAGAAGAAGATTTTGCTGGCGCGATCCGGCAAAAGTTTCAAAACGGCCTTTCAAAGTACTCCGAACGCGCGTGGTGATGACGCTCGGTGTTTTTTCGGTACAGCCGCGCCCGTTCCTTGCGGCGGTGTTCTCCCGATGCGTTGACCGCGCGCGCGCGTGCAGAAAAACGAAACGTCGGTATAATTTATTGCTAAACGAATTCCGTTTTTTTATTTTGTAAAAATTAATACTATCGTATAATATAATATATATATAAACTTACTAATTGTTGTTATTGTATAAACGCGGTGATAGCCCGTTTCTCCGGGGGCACGCGGTCGTCGCGCGTGCAGCAGCTTGTCGCCGGCCGCGAGCTGTGTAACGCATATTCCATCACTAAAAAAAGTTCAAAGAGTATACTCGTTTAAACGGTATTATAATTATTATTATTATTATTGTTAGTGTATAACGTGTTATTATTAAAAAAAAATTTTATATGTTATTCGTATTATTTAGGGAAAAATGAGATCTCTAGAAATCAATAATAAGCGTAAGGCGTTTTTAAACAATAAGATTATTATTATTGTTGTTGTTACATCCTATACCGCGTAATGTTATACCGATCCGAACCATTTTTTTTTCTTTTTAACGATAATAGTTTTAAAACGGGACGTCGTCTCGACGGTGCGAAACGTCGAAAACCGACCGATCGTGTGTGGTGTTCACTGTAGATTGGGGACAGCCCGTGCGAAACGCTAATGATCGATTTACCGTTAAAACGGTGACTTCGATGTCTCGGACCAGCAATGAAAAACGTTTCCGGAAATCAAATTTTCTTATCGACTCGTTCAATTTTCAGCAATTAATCGTAGTGTTCGAGATAACGATATTACTCTCACGGTCGAACGAAAATAAACGCGGACATGATCTCTCGGGGGGGGCACTCGTCTACAGAACGTCGCAAATTTATAATGAAAAAACAACACAATATTAACGTTTTCATTTGTATACATTTATTTCTATGATTGCTTTCCGTTCGAAGGAAGACGCAAAAAAAAATATCATACAAACCGTGTACATAGCGATTAGTTTTAATTATAGATGTATTCGTATCGATAGTAACACGACCGTAATTGAAACTAGTCATAATTTATTCGCTAAGCGAAGAAACGTACGAATTGTTGAAAAAAATTATACACCGTGTAAATATTTTGTGTATGTAAATAACAATATATACAGTCTACTAAAACGTTTACGTCGTCTCGAATTTTTATTTTTCTATCCCGAAACCAAGGGCCGTCCGCAGGGGAGGGCAAGTCGGTGCGTTTTATCCGATAGCCTTTTTTTTGGTTCAATCGTTTTAAATGGTTGTATAAGAAAACACAACATAAAGATTTTTGAAATAAAATATTTTGCCACCCTTAACGAATTCCTGCGGACGCCCAACACGACGAATCCCGGTTGAAAATGTTTCCACGAGTAGTGTTTGAAAACTTGACACGAAACATAAAATTTCGAAATAACTGAATGGAAAAAAAAATGTCGCTGTGTAATGGATTCGGTCACTAATTTTGGTGGGTTAAAAATTTGAACTCGATATTATTATCGTACTGGGGGTTACGTAGGTACTCATCAAATTGTAAATTTCAAAGTTTTATATTTAACTCGTAAAGAGACAAAATTGTTTGTAACTGTCATCAATATTGATCGTTGTCCATTCAATAGTTCGTTTAAATTTCGGTTAGTTGATTAATTTTTTAAAGAGTTATTATTCCAAAAAAATAATGTAACGAAACAATTTCCACGTAAAAGCGTTCATTTTTTTTTTTTTTGAAATTTTTTTACATTTAAAAAATACAATTTGTTCGGATAGTACTAGAGACTTTAAATTGAAAGTCGTAAGTTTTACGACATCATTGGTAGGTTGGTACTGCGAAAGTTTGTATCATCATTTAAAAATCGATAACAAAATATGCTTCAAATTAGTTTGTACCATCTCCAGTTGACATCATTTTTGTATGGAACTTTTTGATTCCATTTTGAAAATGTATTAAAAATTGAAATATGATGACAACGAAAAGTCACTATTATAACGGGTACTAACAATTCGGTTTAACGTTAGTTGAAAAAGTAACAAACAACTAGTGTTACAAATTTCCTAACAATTTATTAACAATAAACAATATTTTTAAATAATAATGTAACATATAATACCAATTTTGTTTTAACCGGGGAAAACGCATTCTGCTGCGCTCAGTGCTTGCGTTGCGGCCGTTATTTAAATAAATATAATATTTCACGATTTTGTGAAATATTTCACAAAATGAAACTTAAAAATCGTAATACCAACACAACTTTGATCGCGTCATTCACAATATAATTGTACGTATTTACTGACTTTTTATTAATTGAACACTTTTAGTCGTCTAAGTACGAGTACCTAATATCCAGTGTCAACGTATTTTTTCAATCGTCGGTCGGTAAACAAATTAATTTACCGCTGTTCGTAGGTACAAGTGAGAAAAAAAAAAATTCAATTTGCGTTACTACTCAAGCATAATGATATTGTTACTTACCGGATGTTGATAAATCGTAAGATAGAATTATAGGTAAGTACAATTAAATGTATAAATGATTCCTGAATAATTCGTCTTGGGTCTGATTACAAAAAAGTTTTAGCTGTTACTATTTCGATAAAAATTTTGTATTTATTTATTAATGCTCGTACTTTTGGAGACACAAAAAAATGTTTATGTACCCTTCATATTTCACACGGTTCAGCGTGCCCCTTCTTTTCGGAGATCTTTGATTATTATCGACGTTTTACCTTTTTTTGACGCAGGTTTTTTTTTTTTTTTTTAATTTTCCGTTTAGAGTTATACTCGATTTTGAGTTCATTTTCTGTTGGAAACACGTATTTGATTCTAAACATTTCCATCGTACATAAACGATTGGTTTTCGATGGTATCTATACTACAGTAAAGTTAGGTATTTATTAAAATAAAATCTGATAAGATATAATATATGTTTTATATTTTTAGATAATGTATTAATTTTTTAATTCCAATACCTTGATAACAATATGACTGTTTCGTCAAATTTATATTTTTTATTTTCACATCGTTATTTACTGTCGCGGAACGCCTGTTTGACAATATCGCTGCACCCAAAAAGTAGAAATATTTTTCTAGTATTTTCGTGAAACACGGATACCTACAACCTGGAAACCAGTCACGAAGTTTAAGGGAATCGTTGTTATTTTTTTTTTGGTCAAATGGTTTTTATGATTCGGTATAGTCAATACTAGACTTATAATGATCCTAAAAATATTTTTAAAAAATTTTGTTTATTTTTTTTATTCAGTTAGAACTGTTTAAAAATGGAGATTTTGCGTTTTAAGTTTTTCATATGGTACTTGTTCGGGTCTTGTAGCTTATGAAGTTTATGACTTAAACTGTACAATCTCATGCGTATTATTTACCTATATACCCTCTCGCGTTGAGCAATTTTTCAAAATTAATTTTTTTCTCGAGCTATTAGGATTTGATATTAACTGCGTTGTTGTTGAGAACTGAATTTCATGTTTTTTCATAATGATTAAAATTCCAAAAAAAAAAAAAACTCAATGACAGTACAGCTAGGTACGGGTATTACTTTTTGCGTTTTGTACGGAACTAAGATTCCCCAGTGCCGTAGAAACGACGTATATATAGACGCGCCCTGGCGAAATTCAATTGTAACTTTATCGGATATTCGGTAAACAAAATATTTTATTGGACTGTGTTACGGTTCGACCTGTCAAAATGGTTATGGCGGTGTTTCTTTAAAGTCTTCAGTGGGGATGCAATATTACAGTATGCAGCCGATACGGCTAATCAAATCAAACACTATATGGACTGTTATTAATTCTTAGTTCAATATATATTTTGTAATAAATACTTGGTTCGCCATCATATCATTGTACCGATGGGTAGCTAATAAATAAATGTATCAATAATAATATTTAAATATCCGAATAAATAATATGTCGTTTGTACTGCCGTAACAACCAACGTGCAGAGACGGCCGCAGTTCTCTCAGTTCAAGCGCCTCTCATTGTTCCACTTTGTTGTCGCTGTCCTTGTTCGGCGTTTTTTCCGCACTTGCGCAGCTGTTCTGGTCGGTTTTCACGAAGAAATTTCTCCTCAACTTGTACTTGTCCAACACCTCGTAGGCCTTCTGCGTAGTGGTGCCCGGAGGAAACTTTTCGCGGGTCAAGACCCACGCGTTCTCTGTAAACCGAAGCGCGCGAACGTCAGGTTAATTTAGGTTATATTCAGGCTGGTCAGTGGCGTTTTCTTTTCTTTTTTTTTTTAGCGATCTCGTAGATTTCCAACCAGTCGGTAATCGTTGTTTCCTATTAGAAGAATACCGATGATGATACAAACGTTTAGAACGTGCTTTTGTTACGGGTCCGATGATTTTTTTGTACGAAAGAACGATTCCAGAATTCAGCGTTTTCTAGCTTTTGACACTCTTTTAAAACACGTCTGTGATGATACAACTCGAGTCAAACTATTAATGGTGGAAGGATCACGAATTTACGTCAAAAAGCTATTTTAGCGAAGAACATTAGAAATACGACTTTATTCGTGGTTAGTTAAGCTCCCCCGGGTCTTCCTGTGTAATAACTGAAATCGTCCGAATTCGGAATACAGTTAGAAATCAAATTTCTGGACACGCTACCGGTTAAGTTTGGCTTCCCCTGTGCGGATAGATTAAAGAAACCGACTCGTGTTGAAAGCCTGGCCAAACAATTAATTTTTTTAATTATGTATATTATACTCACGAGTGTTTGCCACTCCCAGCGACGAGCAAGACCAAACGACGGAGAACGAATCGTAATCGGTCTCCAAGATCATCTGTTCCGCGGAGTAAGGGACTAAAAACAACAAACGATATCGTTTTAAACTATGCTAAATTCACAACACAAAAATATAATTTCTCGGTTAAAATCAATTTTGATCGTAGGCTGCGACGTCATTAAGTTGCACGAATCGTCGGATTTGTTGTTTTTTCTTCTTAAAAACGACCACGTGTTACGCGTGTATCTCGTATTGTATGTGTGTTTGTTGATCGATCGACTTCGAATCGGGTACAAAACGATAAAATTATTATTGTAATAATTACTTGGCATCGATGTGTATCTGACGCTCATTTTGGATTCGGATCCTCTCTTGATCAGACTGATTTCACCCGACAACACGCGATTGATTCCGGTACTGTAAATCAATTCAACGATTAATTTTATAAACATATCGTCTCGAGTAAACGATCGGAAAGACAAATGTTGCAGAATCCGTTTCACTTACAATCTGTTGACGATATCGTTGGAGACGAGGTATCGGCCGTCAGCGGCTTTCGTGTAGTTGGTTTTCACGCAACGAGTTCCGATCTCGAACACGTTAACGTAATGCTCCGCCTCGTACCACGTACCCAAATACTGTACGAATCAAATGATTTTTTTTTTATGATTAGATTATTCGTACTAGTTTGATTATTCGTTTATTCGAAATAACGGCAAACAGGAAAACGCAAAAAAAAACGCATCGGTTTATATCGCGTCAAAGTATACTCGCGGTGTGGTGTTCTATCCACGGTACTGAATTAACTTATCGATTTGTTTTCTTCCAAACGCGTAAACAAGGAGCTCGACCAAAAACAACCAATATTCAAGTGAAATTCAAACGATATTGGTTTGTCAAAACTAATTAGTTATTGGTATTTTTAGCGATTCGGTAAGCGTTATTGAGGTAGTTCGAAAAAAAAAATTGCGATCGTGTAATTAAAATTTAATCGTATGTACAAACAAAACATAAAAATCCGTGTCTTCTGCGAACTCTATCGAAGTATATACGAAAATATTGTTGAACGTCTTACGCTCAAAAGAACAGGAAAAGCGGTTAACGGTGTCCCCCTGGCACGACGCGTTGATGTTGTTTTCTCGTGTATCGGAAATATCCACACGCGGCGACTGAAACCGTTTCGGCGCGTTTGTCGAAAGAGATAAAGAAATAAGAAAGACCGTTTAAGTGAAATATTGCGGAAACATTCCGAAATAATCCCAGTACCGTCCGGGTGGGAACACGGTGTAGACTTTATTTATCTCTCTCTGTCATCCATGACAACATGACAATTGTAGCGCGGGGGAAAGATGTCGAGAAAAACGTTTCACAAACGAAATTTGTTTTCATCTTCTTACCCTTTCCATGTCGAAGTCCGGTTGCACGTCGAAATCCGGACACCGGCCGAACCCGGGCACTTGGGCGGACACCATCAGCGCGGACGCGCACACCAGCATCAGCGCCAACATCGCGTTGGACATCGTCTCTCGGGTGAAAACAGCGGCAAAGACAGACAGACAAAAGTTCGAACAGCGGGTCCGGCGTGCGAGTGGAGCGCGTGTGAACCGGACGCGGCGATGACCGACGTTTTATACGGGTCCGCCGGACCCCCCGCGCTCGCTCGTCCCGACGACGGCGGTGTGACGATAAAATTCACGTTTTCCACTCGAACGGCGGTAATTTGCGTAAAGAGAGAAAAAAAAACGCTCGTGTTTTAAACATACACCACCGTGTGCGTAGGAGAGACGGGGAAAAATTCGGTTTGTCCCGGAGACAAAGTGTGGGAGAGAGCCGGTCGACCGGTCAGAAACCCGTATGTTGTGTACCAGATTTGTCGGGCGAGAAAACGGCGGCGGCGGCGGTCTCGTTTCATCGATAAAATCCCGCGCGCGTAAAAGTCTCGTGTTCCGACGCCGCCGACCCACTTTCGTTTACACTACAACCGGAGGTCGCCGCGACTTTTTTTTTAACGCTATTCGTATTTTATTATTTCCGATAGCTGGTCGGTCTTAAAAAAAATGATGATGTTTTTGTGCTGGACGTCGCTCCAAAATCTTGACGGTTGAAACGCGTTTTTTTCTGGAAGCCCCGCAGCAACTTGCTGTCGTCCTCGACGAATTTTCAATTCCAATTAAAAGGTAACGGCCGAAAAACCCCCGAGAAAAACGGTAAAATAAACGACTACTAGAATTCGACATGACCGTAAATGAACAACAGAGATTCCGACGAAAGTTGTGTTCGAGACGACCCTTAGGGGTGGAATTTTCGAATATCACTCGCGGGAATAGCATATTCTGTCGGTGAAGGAATTTTCAAAATCGGTTGGATGGTTTCAAAGCAACGGCGGATACAGATAGAGACGATTTCGTTTTATAATTATGATTTCGTGTCAAACGCGGCCTTTACTGATTCCGGCTTTTTTTTATATTATTTTTTTTTTTTCGATTCTGATTTTACAAAGATACGTGTTTTTATTTTTGCGTCTGTGGCATGCCTAGGATATCGTTCCGATGTTGACGGTTGAAACGTCTTCCGAAAGCTCAAAATTATATCCTTGGTGGTGCGTTGTACTCAACGTTTTGCCAAATTTTCAAAACCCGAAAAACCGACAAAAACTTTTTGCTGTATTATGCACGTGTTTTTTTTTCAAAATTTCCAATTTAAAAAAAAGTCATATCTAAAAAACCAAAAAAAGAAAAAAACTTAGAAGAAAACGGTAAGACAAACGACTAGAATTCGACACGACCATAAATAAACAAAAGAACTTACGACGAAATTCGTGTTTGAGACAACCCTCAGGAATGGAATTTTCGAGAAAAAAAAAGTAGCCCATGTCACTCAGAAATAATGAAGCTTTCTATCGGTGAAAACGTTTTCGAAATCGATTGCAAAGCCCATGACGTAGAGACGATTTGTGTCGGTACTTATATAATATCATACGTATTATAATCATAACGTTACCTACTTATATAGTCCAGCTTATACTTACTTCCCTGGACGCATTACATTACACAGCTCGCTCAGAATCGTTTTTTCGAAGGCGACGGTTCATTAAACAATACGTTCGAACCACAACATCAGTGACCCATTCAAAGCGTTACTTCGTCAAACTGCCCACGCGACCTTTACTACTGATTCCGGCTTTTATTACTCTGACGGTGCAAAATAAACAAATAACGAAAACTCGATACGGGTTTTTCTTTTTTATTTTCCCCTCGCAATCAATATCGTGTTAGTCTTCTATATCTATCTACGCGGGTCACCCACCTGTCCGTCTCGAACAAACCAGTATCGCGACGGCTATTATACTACGATCAATATTTCAATATATAAAATATGTATGTAGGTGGTGAGTTTCGCCTCCGGTTGTTTATGTTTATCGTGTTCAACTGTGTTTTCACGAGACTCTTCGCAAACAAATCTACAGGAAATAATGCGCGTTACTATCCGGTTTTTTCGCTTTTTTTTTTTTTCATTTTTATGTGCTGAAATAAATCCAAACCGATTCAAGCGCTGCTCGTTAAGAGAGCGAGGCGACTCGGATGTAATACGGTATATATTTATAAATGTATGTGCAAAATAATGAAAAAAAATGTAAAAAAACCCTTGGTGTTGTTATATACTTAAAAAGAATGAAACGAAATACACAAAGGAAGTGCTTACACAATTATCCGTGATCAAAATTGTACAATTTTAAGACAACAATGCCCTATTTAGAAAACTTTAAATTTTCTGACTAGTAATAAAGTAAAGTTCCTAAGACTTTAGATTTTCTTTCTCGTAATAAAAAAATGGGGTGGTGTTGTCTTAAAATTTTACAATTTTTTCCCGGTTAAGAGTGTAAGGACTCCCTTTGTTTCATTCTTTTTAGTTCTTTTTAAGTAACATAACCGAATGGTATTTTTTTATTTTATTTTTTTTTTATTTGAATAATCTTGAGTGTCTGTTCTACTACTTAATACTTTACACCAGATTTTTTACCATAAACGAATTTCGCCGTTTGACTGAACCCAAACTCGCAGGAAAACTTGAAATACCTACCTATAAATCTATGTACCAAGCGTACTATATACGATCTCAGATATACCACGGGGCTCTTAGCTTTATGGTTTCTGAATTTTCCATATTGTATTTTCATCTTTAACAAAGCCATGTGCCAAATTTCAGTTCGATAAAACAAGCCGGTTAAATTCTCTTAGCCCTATAGAGCTCGAGGTTAATTTTGAAATAGTCGTACACTTTGTCTCGCAAATCTACAGATTCTTGTAAAAAAAAAAAAAAAAGTAAGCCTTTAGCTGCATTGTGAAGCATGCATACACATATATATAGGACATGTCCTTTATTCGAGGGCGTATTTGAGGGTGGGTGACGGGGTATTTTTGCCTACCCCCAATAAAATATACATTAAAAATACATACTTTAGATGGTGGGAAAATTTCATTATTTTGTGTTTGTTTCAGTTTCTACGATTCTTGCATTTCAAATGTTGTAGAAAGGATGTCAGGACATCGCATAAAAAGCGAGGAACGAAATGAAAAAATTACCGTTTATCGTTCGGTGGTTAAATTATTATATTATATAATTAAATATTTGTTTTTTTTTTTTTTTATTATTGCTAAATGAATGAACAAATAAATTATAATTCTTAAATCTTAATAAACGCGTGCGCCGTTTGTACTGCAGCCGTCGTAGCCGTATAAGTTCTCAGTCCTTTCTGAAGCTCCTTCTCCTCCTCCATTTGTTCTCGTCGGTCTCGTTCGGCGCGGCTTCGGCGATCACGCAGCTGTTCTGGTCGGTCTTGACGAAGTACGTTCTGCTCAACTTGTACTTGTCCAGCACGCCGTAGGCCTTCTGTATTACGGGGCCCGGAGGGATCTTATCGCGGGTCAGGATCCACGCGTTCTCTGTAAACGCGCGCCAGATTAAAACCGGGAAGAAGAAAGCCGAAACGATTTCGTTTATTGATTTCAACTACTTTTTCTACTCACGTGTGTTCGCCACACCCAGCGACGAGCAAGACCACACGACCGCGAACGAATCGTAGTCGGTCTCCAAGATCATCTGTTCGGTGGAGTACGAGACTGAAAATTTGATTTTACCGATCTTAATATACTATATTGCCCTATTTACAATTGCTGAGATCAAAATATTTTTTTTTTTTTGGGGGGGGGCTGTACTCGTATTGAGCTCCTCCTGAAATGGACAGCT
Organism: Hormaphis cornu; assembly: GCA_017140985.1. Classification (NCBI taxonomy): domain Eukaryota; kingdom Metazoa; phylum Arthropoda; class Insecta; order Hemiptera; family Hormaphididae; genus Hormaphis; species Hormaphis cornu. The sequence goes on from CM029358.1 coordinate 5,352,306, forward strand.
GTATTTTTTTTAAAAAGTTGACGGGGCTTTAGTCTAACCCGAGGAAAGCTCGAAGGCGTTGAGTGGAAAAAAAAAAATTATACTTAGATGTTTCGAATCATATAGAAATTATGTCTGAGACTCGATTATCACCTATCATTACCAATATTTCGCGTCGTTCTAATACGTATCGATAGGTAAGCGAGCCGATGGCACAATGTGGGTACTTATCATGTCGGAAGAGGCGCTTTGAACAAATTATGAACATATATTATAATATTTTATATTACTCGGCAATGTTGTGTATTTGACGTTCATTTTAGATTCAGCTCCTTTCACGATTAATCTGATCTCACCGTCCAACACGCGTTTCACTCCGGTACTGTGAAATATTTAATTAAAATAAAATACACAAATAACAAAGCAAAAATGTAACATTTGAAATTCTCGGTTTCGCCATTTTACGTACAATCTGTTCATGATTTCGTTGGAGACCAGGTATCTGCCGTCGATGGCTTTTGTGTAGTTGGTTTTCACGCAGCGGGTTCCGATTTCGAAGATGTTAACGTAATGCTCAGCCTCGTACCACGTGCCCAAGTACTGCGGACATGTAATTGATTCGTTCGATTATAACATAATAATAGCGTAACACTGGTGTTCGACGTTTTGATATTTTATAATCGATTCTATTCGTTAAAATCCGTATGTGATGATTTTTTTTAAATTATTAAATCACGTTGTTGATGGCGCGTGGTATTAAATGGATGAACTACTATTTGTAATACAGGTACACAATGATCCTACTTATTAGATACGTATTCTGTTTATGAAAATAAGAAATAAAACGTTATTTTATATTATTTGAAATCATTTGCAGTCTTTATCTATAATAACTTTGAGCGAACCCAACTCGTGTGTTGTATCCGAATTATCGTTTGAGCCAAAAAAAAAATATTATGGACAGTTTTTAGCAAAAAACTACATAAAATCAAAAAATATCCATAATTCATAAAAATATGAGTTTTTTAACCGTTGACGATGGAATGAAACCGAAAGCGTATAAAAAACCGTAAGCGCGCATTGGCCACAAAATAATACGACCGATCAATTGTAGTCGTTTTTAAACGTACGAAATGAAAATACCATACGGAAAAGTCGTGTTCTCGAGAAGAGTGTTCGCGCGGGAGAATCGCAAAAACCGGCAGCTTTTTAACACGCGGCCAGAACGGTCGTTAACGTCTCTCTTTCGAATCGCTCTCGGGCACCAGGGTAGCCTATAACGCCTAAAACGGAATTTAGGAAAAGTCAATCGTCAGCCTTCGATGAGAACGTACTTTTCCGCACAAAGACAACCGCGCGGGAAAATTTCGCGTTACTTCGGTGGGAAAAAAATCTTCACGATCTAGTCACGATTCGCCGCTGGTTTCGGGCCGTAAAGAAGACAAAGTGTGCCTTATGCCACTGGTTCGTCTTACTCTGTTCATGTCGAAGTCGGGCTGCGAGTCGAAATCCGGGCACCCGCCGAAGCCGGGCACCTGGCCGGACACCATCTGCAAGGCCGACGCGCACACCATCAGCGTCAGCACCAACACCGCGTTTCTCGAATGCATCGTCGTCGTCGTCGGGGTGCGAAGTGAAAAAAAATTGGAGGAAAAAAAAAATTACGAAAAGAGAAAAAAATGTTTTGAAAAAACTCTTACGTCCGGTACGGCGTACAAGACGAGTGTGCGCGCGGCACGAGCACGGGTGTTCGTTATATAGAGTTACGAGCCGCCGAACGGCCACTCGAATAAATTACGTCGGACGCGGCCGGTATGCGGCCGGTAGGTTCGGTCACGACCGCGGTCCCAGAGAAGGGAAGGTCCGGCAACTCTCCTTCCTCACGCGCGCGGAGCACTGCGCATCGTGTGTGTGTGTGTGTGTGCTTTTAGATTCTGAGCGACGAATGACGTTTTTTTGTTTTTCTTTTCCGCTGTCAACAACTTCTCGGGTAGAACGAACATTTTTAAAGTCAGCACCGCCACCGCTGTGATACGACCCCGGCGGCACTTTGGTCAAAGGTTTTTTTCAGAAATTTCGCCCCCATTTTCGAGTTTTACCCCCGAAAAAAAAAAAGTCCGGAGTTTTACGGAGAAAAATCTGAAATGTTCGTTTTCGGGCAGAAGGAGCGCTCCGATCGTTACGTCGAGTACCGCATAAAATTTGTGGGATTTCGGCTTTAGGTTGTGTTTTGTTTGGAGGCTTTTTTTGAGTGTTTTCTGAGTTATGTGCCAAAAATGGCGAAATTGCCGAATCCGGCGTCAGAACGGTTTTTTCAATAATCTTCCAAGTTCATTTTTTATGAAACGCGGGTTTTACCAGGACGTATACTAGATAACTAAGCTCGCACGGAATCGTTTTTTTCGAAGGTTTCGACGATTGTTGAATAATAAATGGTTTGAACCACAAACCAGTTGGTCAGTCGCCACTCCGTCAAACTACCCACGCGGCCTAGAGTGATCCCCGCTTTTTGTTTGACCGATTGTGATCCGACGGCCAGAGCGATCCGTTAGAGCGCAAAAAAGTTTCGAAATTGAATCGTACCTTAATCAAAGTTATTTTTGAAATTTTTTGTTGTTTTTCAGCTGTGTCCGAAAACCAAGAAAAAAATGTACGTCAAAAATTTTCGCGGTGACGTTTTCGCGTAGTCGGAGCGCTCGGGTCTAAACGTACAACCAAAAAGTCGGGATTTTGGCGTTAAATTACACTTCGATTAAAACTTTTTTCGATATTTTTATTTTTCTTCTTTGACGGCCGGATTGTGACGCGTCCAATCGAAGAATGTCATAGCGCAAAAGACTTTGGGAAGTGTACCTTACTATTTGAAATTTGTTTTTGAACTGTGACCAAAAACACTGTTTGATCGATTTGTGAAAAACCGCTTGAAATTTCGACGTATATTTTGTAATCATTTTTACGGTTAAGACTCCGATTTTTACGTTGAATACCACAAAAGAGTTTAGTAGATTTTCGTTATAAAACTTATATTATGTTTACTCGAAACATTTTTTGACATTTCGTTTATTTATTGAGTTACGTATCTGCCGGAAACGACGAAAATTTTATCATCACCGAATTCTATTATTTGTGTTTTCGAGTGGAAAGAGCGATCAACGTGTTTCGTTCGATAAAAAAAGTTAGGAAACTCGAAACAATTTTTCAAATGTTACATATTTAGCGAGTTTTGACACGAGTTTAGTAAAAACCGCGAAGCCCGATCTTTTCTTGCAGTGCGACTTTAATGTAACACGACATAGTAAACACAGTGTTGCGTAAAAAAATAGAAGGGAAGGAAAGAAAGGGAGTAAATTTCAGGTCGGACGAGCATACCTGCGTGGCTGATATTTTTCGTTAGATTTTATTTTTACTTTTTACTAGACATAACTGAACCAGCTCAGAATCCTTTTTTTTTTTTTTGGAACGCGACGATTTTTAGCGTTGCTTTCAGACGCTTTTAAACTATAAGTCTGAACCACAACTTCCAGAACGTCGGCGTACGCCCAAAGACGTAACTCCGAAGCGTGATCGCTGCGCCGAACAGCTCGACCTGAGTACTTCTCGATTTCTTCCTTCCTTTCTTTGTGACGTCGTTATATCCAGGGTTACCGTATTGCGCCCTGTACATCAAGCGCCTCGACGGAGACGGGCAGACGTGGTCGGCGGGATCCCTCGCGGATGCAGGACCGGAAAGCAAGATCGGCCGACGGGGAGGATCGCTCGCGTGGATCCGCGGTCACGGTGGCCGACCGAAGAACGTCAATCTTACCGTTTCGGACAAAACGTCGATCGTCCGTCCTGCTGGGTGTCACCGCGCAAAGTTTAGCCGGATCTTCCCCGCGGTCTCGTGCGACAGCATTATTTTTATTTATTCGGTCGATCCACGTAAAAGCGTTATTCGAGCGTCCATCGAGAGTTCAATCCCCCGCGCTGTGCCGCAGCAGCAGCAGCAGCAGCAGACGAGGCGACAACTCGTGTAATACGAAAAACGGCGTGGGGGCGGTCGACGAACTCTGCGACCGGTTTCTCCAGCAGCAGCATCGCGTCTCCGATACCCAGATACATATTAATATTATTTTCTTTCTTTTATAATTTCGTGTTTACATTAAAAAATCTCGGTAAACGCGTTCAACTCGTGTTACCTCCCGTGTGTGTGTGTGTGCACCTGGCGCGCCCGATAATAATCGTATTATTATGTCTCCGTGACCCCATTGACCGATTCCGGGTAACGGGACCTCGCGGACCGCGCTCGTTCCATTACGACGATATACACGAAAACAGGACGCGTTTTCCTTTGTCCGCTGCACCGCCGCCGGCCGGTTCGGTTACTTACGGGGCCGCGCCGGCGATTCGCCGGTGGTGCGCGTGCATTTAAGGGCAGAGCTGTTTCACGGGCCCCGTATCGAGACCCGAAAACAGTTGGGGACTTTCGGTCGTGCTGTTCTTTACGAAAAACTTTTCGAAACTGAAACGCGGGGACGTAGGAGCTACCTCGTCGTGTTTCCCCATGCATCATCACGCACTCGTGCAAGCGGGTTACGTGGCGGTATTACAACCACCTTAAATTTGAAATTACGGAATAAAAATGATTTTTTCCTATTTGGTGAGCGTTTTTATGAAATCCGCGTAATTACCGTACTCAACCGTGTTATAAGAGTACGTCTAAATGTACATCTGTTTGGAAAAAAACTGCCTAGTTACAAATATTTATAACTGGTTTTGGACCTCGGGGTTTCGAGAACACAGCTGCTGAAGTGCGCCCCTTACGCGCCCCCACTGAACACACGCCACTGGCTGCCGCTGCAGGGGCGGACTGACCACGGTGGTGCGGGGTGGCCTGTTGCCGCCCGGGCCAGTCGAATATTATTTGGCCGACTTGTTTGTGCGGGGACACGCATTGTAATTGAATTTTTACATCGTTGTACATCGTAGACCAGTCATTGCAGTGTACTGAAAGCGCCAAGTAAAGCAACACGTATGTTGTTTATAATTTTATTTATTTCGTTTAATGAAAAAGAAAAAAACAACAATCGTTGTGATGTCCGAACGATAACCCTAATACCCGGGTACGTCGGTAAATAATCGCACAAACCGTGGGTCTCCAAAACTACCGAGTCCAAAATTTTGAAAAAAACAAAAAAAAATTTGGTATATCGTGTTTCGTTTGTAGCTTACGAGCGGAAATCCAAAGTTCGTTGTTCTTCGTAACTAAGGGTTTAACGGCTCTCAGTTACAGACAACCGTGTTTTCCGAGAGAAATTTAGGATTTCCAATTAGGTTTTTCTGTAAACTGCGAGTGAAGTACGATGTTCTCTAGCTTTTTTTTTTTCAACATTTTAAATTCGGTATTTACGGCGATAATGGTTCAATTTTATACATTTTCTTTAGCGCCAGCTATTCGCCGTAAAACCTTAAAAAAAAAAAATACGTTTAAATTCTTTACAACGGTACTTTAATGTGTAACACAAAGTATGTGAAAACAATTTAATTTTTTTTTTCGCCTCAAAAATTACCCCCCACAGTTGAGCGTCGTTTTTAACTTCACATCTCTGTTGTCGGGACAACGTGTTTACCAAATTTCAACTCATTCAGTTCAGTTGACAGACGGACGGACAGACACACGAGTGATTCTATAAGGGTTTCGTACAGAACCCTAATAAACGAAATATCTAATAAATGTACGTACAAAATGTTTTGATTCATCACAAATAATAACGCGATGACGTCTAATCAAAAACTCGATTTTCGCCTCAAATCTACAAGAATCAAATCGTCGTCGATAAAATACGAGTATATGTCAAATAATGTTTATACTTCCTTAATTTATTTAAAATAAATCAATATTATACAGCTCCGTATTATTTAGATAAAATATTACACAATAATGGAATGTCATTTTGGAACGATGAGTATCCTGAATTACTAAAACAACAAGTTAAAACACTTTGTACGAATAATACGAGAATAATAGGAAATGAAAAATTTAACATAATTTAATAACAAAGCTTATGGATGATTTTAACGTTTCATTTTGTTTAATACTATTATTATTGTAAATAACTCGGTTGGTCAAAATTAAAATATGGAATTTTGAAAACGGTAGAATTACCATTAAACGAATTAATATTATTTTCCTTTAAATTGCATTTCTACCCAATAATAATGTAATACTTGATATATGTAAATCGATTTTCATTTTATTTCATTAATTACACTTCACGTTCGAAAAAACCGTTTATGTGAAAATTACTTAAAAATATTAGAAACTCGACGTTTAAACTATCACAACGCGTTATTAAACACACCGATTAATTATAAATTCATTTTTAGAACAAAGCATTTACACAACAACAATTGTTTCATTATTGAAAAGTTTTACAAATTTGAATACACTGAATTTCGCATCGCAAAGTTTTTTGAATAATATACTTAAAATGTTATAACGTAGCTTGAAAAATACTCATTATTTAAGAATAATATCGAAGAAAATGTTATAGTGAAATATTTAATAAAATTACTTTATTACTGAGTACTGTAAAAAATTTACGAATAAGAATAATAAAACTAAGGCGATATATACTCTGTTTTGAAGTTTACTTTTTTACCATCTTGAATAATCAAACGGCAAAAATACTATTCTAAAATAGTAGGTATTTTGATTTGAGTCATGATAATATGTATATTTAAAACAACAGACAACACCCACACACTTGCAGGTCGCAATAATTCTTAGATGATTTAAATGATTTCACCGATTAACTATTGAATTATATTGCTAAGATTTATACATACGTTTATTATTATTTTTATAGTACCTGTTTGTAGTTTATTAAGTGCAATTTTCTTATTGTTTTATTTTTCCAAGCACGTTCTACTACGACAGAACACATGTGGACCACACGTTTAGGTTTTTGAACTCGTAACTAAATAGGTACACGATGAATAATTTATAATGTTTTGTTTTGTTTTTAACTACATACATTATTAACGACCTATAGATATTTTAAAACTAACTAACGTGCTAAACTAGCTTAAAATAAGTCGTATATAAAAACCAATGTCAAATTAACTATTTGAATTATTAAATATTATTAAAATTTCTAATTTGACATACTATTCAGCATCGAAATCACACATAGATATATAATAAATATAAAGAAACCATATATTCACAATAAAAAATTTAATCGTTTTTTGTTTTATTGCTTTACTCGATAATCAGATTTATAGAAACAATCAATGGGAGTTAGGTGTACAGTAAAATAGTTCACAGTACCTGTATCACAATTCATTCGAATAACCCTGGACACACAATAATACAAGTTTAGTTTAATTTAAATTTGTGACGCATTACATTTTATGTATTTTCAAAACGTAAAAAAATTATTGACCGTTATGTATTATCAAACGAAAACAACAAATTTGTTTGTTTAAAAAAATGTTAAACAAAAAAAAAAACAATTGAAATAGTATGAAACTTACATCACACGCAAATCACAGATAATCTCAGCGTAATGCTTTGTAAAATAAGGTTTTTACGTTTTTTATTTTAGAAGTGATCATTCAAAATCAAATTTTGTATTTAAACAGGTTTATCGTATATTTCACCGTTTTGCAAAGTTATTTTGGAGTTTTTTTCATAACTCTCAAAATATTTTAAAGTTTAAATAGCGCAACAATTATTAGTTAAAAGGTACAATATTTCAAATACTCGAATCAGATATAATGCAGTTTAAAGTGAAACGTTTAAAAACAATAAAATAACAAAAAATTTGAGACAAAAACGTTGTTACGTAGCTTTCAACACCAAAATATCAAATTTTCAGATCTATAACTGTTCTACAAAAATTACGAGATAAACTATCAAGTTCTCACGATTAAAATAAACCGTTAATATACTGAATTATTTACATTTTCCGTCTGAATTATAACACAAAATAGAACATCAGTCAAGTTAACTATTTTGTGTACATTTATATCGGTGACTATTGAATACAAATAGTATAACAAATTTAAAAATATATTTTGTGTTGATTACCATTGCCTAGTGATCATTTAAATACAATTACATTTTGAAACACAAAAAAGGCGTACATTTTAGTTCGTACTTAATATGGAAGTTTTTAACATCTTCTTTTTCTTTATCGTTGTTCGATTTTGAACTTCGTGACTTTCATGCAATTATGTTATTTCGATTGGATACATTTCTCCAAAACTCTCTATTCCCTGTATTCAGGGTGCTTTCTGACGTCGACATTTGTGTGAGGATTTTAATTTGGTCTATATAGCGGATGGGGGGCCTGCCTCTGTTCCTCTTTCTTTCGACTTTTCCTTGAATAATGTCCTTTTCAATACCATCCCTTCTTATCACGTGTTCAAAGAATTTTAATAATTGGCTCTGAATTGTGATGATCAAGAGGCGGCTGGGCTTGTATTTTAAGTTCCTGTATTATAGATACATTCGTCCTATGGTCGGTCCATGAAATTCGTAGCATTCTTATTTACGCAATCTTTTCAAATGCTTCTATTCTTCGTTGACGCGATGAATTTAGGGTTCATGATTTGGAGACATGTGTCATTTAAGGAATATCAGTGTTTTCATTAGATATAACTTTGTCCCTTTCCTGATATCATAATCCTTCCATATTTTGACAAGTTTGGCAATCGCAGTTTTAGCCAGACCCACTCTTCGTTTAATTTCCTCTTCTGAACCACCTTTATTTGATAAAAGTGGACCTAGATATATATTACACGCTGTCTTTAAGATCTATATCCGGGTATGAGGTTAAACGTGAGAGGTAATTTTTTTGTCCTATCAATAGCGATTATTTAATTTATTAAGTTTTAGTCAAAATGCTTATGGCCATCTAAAAACCCTTAATTTTAAAAAAATAACACATACTTATATTACTTTACACACTCTTAACTTTATTCAAAATCTTACGCTTTCATATTAAACCATTTATAGTCACGGATGTTAAATAAAATAAAGACTTTTATCGCGTAACTCATAAACGATTTGTACGTACTGTTAGACTTTCAATACATCCGGTAGTACTGATAAATTTTATTTTACTTTTTCCTTAGTATAAAAACGCTGGAAAAACCATATAGTTTCAATATTTTTGTTTTCTTTGTCCTTCATTTTGATTACTTTTTTTTTTTAATGTTGTTTATGGGTATTAAACGCGCAGACAAAAAAAAATCTAACGTTAAACTCGAAATGTAAATTATTGTATACAGATTAGGTAGTATAAATACTATAAACGAAAGTCTCTAGGTGTTTCGTTCTTTATTGTCAAGTGACCATAATAAAACTATCACATATTCTCAAAAACATAATACGATTTGAATATTACAGATAAACAAACTTTCTTTTTTTTAATGGAAACATTATAAAAACAACTAGCGTGCGTACAACTGAATTTTAATAGGAATTAATTTCTATTTCGGGGAAAACCAAAAACTTTTTTTTTTTTACTTAATATTCAACTACCTGCATACTGACGTCATCCTGGTGAGTGTGTAATCTTCAATAGGAATATCAATACATTTAAGTAAAATTTTGGCTCCAAATAATCAATGGGCCTACATATTTTTTATTTCTTAAGAAAAAAAAAAAAAAAAACGGTATATACGGTTATGTGAACGGAGAAAAAGTACATTCAAAATACCTCAAGAAAATTAATCAAACATAATTAGAATGTCTTAATTGTTCAACTGCACTTTCATGATCATAAAATATGTTGCCAAAATTGCATCCTAGTACTTACAGTTTTCAATCTCAATGTAATATGAATTTCTTAAAACTTAGATGTAAAAATCATTGTTCATTTTTATTCTGTATGAATTTGTCTAAACAATTTTAAGTTGGTTGAATCGTGTGTTTTAATTGTTTTTACAAAACTAATAAAAAATTTATTGAAGTTTGATTAAAAGTCTAATAATAACAGTTTTATAGATAGTATACCTTGGTGACAAGTATAAAGGAGGGAGATTGGTTGATTTTATAACCGTCCCGCTTAGTCTAAACGTTATTGCATTTGTATAATAAAAGTGTTTTTTCTTTTTACTACCTATAAATGATAACATTTTCTCAAATGTGTGTTACGTCCCTCTTCTTGATTAACGTCTGCTTTCTAAACCCAGTGCACAGCGTGTTTATATCAACAATAAAATAGTGTGTAGAAAATAACAAAACTACACCTAGGCTGAGGTATAAATGAGCAGCTACGTTACACCCGATTTTCATACATTTTTAAAAAAATACCATTTTAGTTGGAACTAAAATAACACAATGTTATGCTCGCTAAGTAAACAACAAAAACAAATAATATCGAACAGGTGCGATTATTTATTGTTCTATAAATCGTTAAACGTATTATCGTTTGTCAACGTTTATGAATCGTGAGAGAAACACTTTGGTAATTGTTTTTTATACTTGCAGGTGATTTTAAGAAAAAAAAATATTTGTGATCCAATTTAAATAGTTGTTATTGTTAAATTTTACGTACAAATTGTATACTATGTAGATTGAATAGTAGTTTATTAAATATGCTTATAGTACTATACACGATCATTCATGAAACCAAGCCATAGTTTAATTTAAGATAAATATTTATGTATATAATATTATTAACAACCAATAAATACATCCGTGTATTTGTATTTTATTTTATAGACTGATTATGTCAAATACAACTAATATTGTTATTTGCATATTTGATCCGGACTATTTTAACAACATTTGTTGAAACATACCTATGAATAGATGTAAAGTAATATTGAATTTTCGTAAAATAACTTTCGAAAACAATCATTTATCAACTAAACGTTTGAAAGTACAATCAGCGCAGTTTTTTACAAGTGAACTCTGTCGTCCGCATCCAAATATCCTCAGAGTAATATCTTGAATAAGCGTGATTTCCGAGTTCGTTCAGTCGCACAAAAATAGGATTTGATTTCGAAAAAATGTTGTACATAATATTACATGCTTAGTTCGAGAATTATGCGTTCGAAATTATAGCGCGTTTGTAAAAACTAAAAATATATAATTAGCCTGAATAATTATAGGTATTTTGTAAACTTGAACACTTAAATGAGAATAACAGAAGTGCGTTTACATAAAATAAACCTACAATATATTTTCGTATCCTATACCTAGCAAAAAAAAAAAAAAAACACAATAAAATTCTTTGACAAATATATTTTAGTTTAAAATCGATGAAACCTATCGATGTACTGCAAGTATTGATAACGGTTTAATGGTATCGCACAGACCTATGTATTATATTTACCTAACTATTTGATTTTCTTAGCAAACGGTGATCTCCAAACGTATAACGATTGAAATCCAATAACATTGATAAGTATAATATCGGTTTTTCGAAAACAGAAAAGTCGTAAAAATAAAAAACGAACCGTACATTAAACCAAATCGATATCCATTATAGCTCGCTTTCTATATAAATCTACAAACGTTCGACCGGTTTTGTGAGAACAGAGAACACAAATTTGAATAACATATATATATAAAAAAAAGGTTATAGTAGTGTTATTACTAGATTATTATAATAATATGTATACACAGGTGTTCGTTGTAATCGTATACATTATATTTACTTTTGATCGTCCGGTGAAAACGCCACCGTGTAGAAATCCGTCTAGTTTCCCGTTTGACAAAATCCTTCGATTAATATAATATATATGTATATAATTATGCATCATTCGGTCGACACAAACATCTAGGTTCGGATATAAAAACATCGAAATCGTGTAAAGTATAATATTATTATAATAACTGACTGTTGCTCTATACTGGCAGAGCCGTATTTATGGGGCTGAGGTGGCTGAAGCATTGAGAAAACAAATTTATATTAAATATTTTTAATCTTTTGTCCTTCTGTTATTAATTACTCTATGGTGTTTCTTTTTCTTCTCTAATAAAGGTATTGCCGTTGCAAATTTTGTTTTCCATTCTTCTCTGTTAAAAACCAGTCGTTTCACGTCTACTACAGTCAGCTCGTCCTATCATTTCTTCTACATAAGATGTTTATTCTCGGTATACCTCTACTTTTGGGTTCACTTATTCATTCTTCAAACATATTTGTCAAAAACGGATTATGTCTCAGTAAGTCAAATCATCGTACTGCCTGGACATTTGAATTGTTTGACAGGTTCAATTAAGTTATTTTCTATTTGGCTAACGAAATTTAATTTGCCTCAGTGACCACCGTTGTTTTTGTTGTGAGTATTTGCATTTATTTTCATCGGATACTTTTGCAATATTTTAGCGAGAGTGGTTAGAGAATTTCGCATGTCTGTTGCCGATTCAGACACTAGAACAATCTGTGAATCGTATAGATTTTTAATCTTTTGTTTCTCTGTTATATTTACTCTACGGTGTTATTCTTATCATTCTAATATGATTTGTATTTTAGAAGATCGAAATTTTTTATCATCTCGTTCTGAAAAAAATCTCTGGATTTTACGCGCCTGTATACCTCTGCGACAGTTAGTGGAGAAAAACGTGCGCAACATTAATACTAATTAATTGATACTAATCAGTCATTACGGCGTTCCTCAGTCACACTCGCCAAATGATCGTAAGAAAGATGGCCGAGCTTATTCCCCCCCGAGTGAATCGTAGAAATTTAACACGCAATTTTTTTTTACATAAATTAACGAATGTTCATAGATAAATGATTATTAGATGTTATTGAATAGCCGCAAACGACAGCCGAGCTATGATTTTTAAATCATGACGTACTTCCTAACATTATTGTAGCACCTACCTGTTTTGTATGGGTGGAAAACTTAGCTCACTCAGAGTCGCTATTTCTGTAGGCATACAATAATTGTTGCGATATAAAACTTTTTTTTTTTTTTCTTTTACAGTCGCCGTGATCACTGCACGGTTCATAGACGCGTTATTTAAACTGATTTCATATTATTCTGAAAATCCCGGTCGTGTAAAATACAATTTATTGTTATAGTATTGAACGTTGTTCTATAGTGTACCATACACCGGAGTGACCGCCTCTGCAGATGGCGGAGAAAAACGTGCCCGACTGCTTTACATATTATTCCGCGGCGTTCTCGGCTTGTTGCTCGCCGGATGAAAGTCGGATTATCCCGGAGTCGATCGTAGAAAATAATAATAATAACAATTATTATTATTATTATTATTATAATATACCCGTACACGTACCAGATACAAGACCGAGGGCGACTCCGAACGCGGGAAATTTATAGCTTATACGCGCTATAACCCGTGAGTTATCGTGATCGTTTTATTCGTGACGATTTAAAAAGAAGAAAATATGTTTTTTTTCTTACGGAGCAGGTAAGCTGCAGTATAGCTGTGAGTATAGCCGTTTATCGCGCAGTAGGAGTGCCGCGCATTTATTTTATTGGTATAATTGGAAACACAATTAGCTGCGGGTACCGATTATTAAACTTTTATACAATACATATACATACCGTTTAAACTGGACGTTACAGTACAACGTTACGCGGTGAACAATAAAAAAATATTGCCCGTAGTCATAATTGAAGAATATGGAGAAAAAGAAAATCTTCGTTTTTCACTGCACAAACGAGTCGCAGGTGTATATAATAAACGCGTCATAACATAATAATACGACGAACATTGTTAAATGTGCGTACGAAAGGTAAAAACGGAAAAATTTTCATTTAATCACAAAGTCGAGTGTTGTTTTTTTTTTTTTCATCCGTCTGTACTAAACACATAAATTTAGTAACACAGAACTATCTCACGCATTTTATTTTTCTTTTGTACGCCTACCGTATAATTTTACTATTTATAATTTGATATATTATTATTTTACTGCCTCTTAATTTGACTAGTATTCTAAATATCCATATTAAACGCTTAATAATACTTAGGTATAAGCAAATATATGATACACGTAACTTTATGATAAAGTTGTTTTACTCGTGTAATAAACGTATTTTCGCACTTATATTTTACCTCAAAAACGTAGATTGCAACCTGCAAATAACATCTTAATACTATAAAAACAAAAATTCGATATCGTATATCATACGATAAAAGAACACTGTACAAAAAACAACAAATCTATAATGATCAGAAATTTATATCCGTACGAAAATGGTAATTTAACCGTAACATCTACGCAATACCACTCACGTGTGATGTTATAATAGTAATTTCCATGTTTAAACGAAACGTTTTTGTAATAAATATTTTGTTTTTGACGAGATGATAAAAAAAAAAAACTACGCGATATAGTGTAAAAACAAATAAACTGTAAAAAGTGATGTGTTCAGAAAACATAATAATTTTTCGGTGGTCAAACAAATCGTAGAAATTTTACGATATTTTTAAACGGCGTTTAAATAACGCCGTTCGCGCGGTTGCGCAAAAAATAAATGTTTAATTCTATGTAAATTAATTCACTAACTAAATTAATCAACGAGTAATGTGTGTACGTATCTGCCTTGTAACTTGCATTATACTTATTAGCTATTACTGTCCACACTAACTTTTACTAGACGTTTATTATGCGCCATAGTCTAAAAGTTTGCGAAAATTATTATAATCGACCAAACAAATTGTCGATGTTATTATACAAATGCAATCAGTGTGGTATCTTCTAACAAAATAAACTGTTACGACGTAGAATACCGACTCCGTGGACTTTTTATTAAGTAATATCGTATTTCACTTAAGGTACGAAACTAGTAGATTTCACACCTCGGGTATTCTCCATTGTCTCGGTTGGACGAGCGTCGTATTATTATTTTTAATTTGGCAACAACAATATATAAATCGTTGCATTCGAAAGTCGATTTTTAGAGAAGTTTGCCCATTAACTATTGAAAAGTTGTTATATAATATTAATGATTTCATTAAATTAGCTCCTGCAGTTTTCATCAACCCCCTATCTACGCTATGAATGAAAAAAAAAACATCTCTCGTAATACGACCAATAAACTAATGGGCGATTGCAATAGCTTCTTTGTTCTAGTAAAATTTGGTTGAGTTCAGTTTTTTAATAATATCAACGATTCACAGTTATAAGCGTAACTACATACGTAATATCCATTGTTTTTACAACACACTACCTATTCAGTATATTTTTTTTATGAAACTATAAAATAGTAACATAACCAAACGTATCGAACGTGCCCGACGCATTTATACAATAAGTATAATTATCTGTTAATATTTTTAATGACCTAACAATGATTATTAATCGTTTTACAATTTTCACTCGAGAAATAGAACGTTTACTTTAATATTACGCGCATGGAGTATTGTACCATAAACCGTTCACTGTTATGACTTACAACTAAAGTGACATCATGTAGAAGTATACAACACAATACGTTAATATTATAGAATATAATATATAATATAGAATTATAATGTCATGTTTGGTTTTTCAATGATTATGAATCGATAATATGGAATTTCATAACACCTAAAAAAAAAAAAAAAAACGTGTTTTTTATTTTTTTTAGGCAAAATAATTGTAAAATTTGTTTATGGTGAATTTAAAAATTATAAGCATACAGTTACATTATCAAAATCAATTTGTTTAACGGTAACCGCAGTATTTTTTAATGGATTCTTGTAATGTTTTGTTCTGAAAATTTCAATTTTTGATTTTTTAATTTTGGCGCAATATTTTTGATTTAATTAACAAAAGATTTAATTTTTTAACGGATTCTGAGAGCCCTAAAACCTTAAATTTTCATTTCTTAGTATATTGATTACGGCCTTCAAAAGTTTAGTGAATTTATTTATAGTTTTAGTAAAAATTAAATTAATTTTCTTGAGCTAAAATTTATATTGACTATTAACTATTTTTAAATGCAATTCCACATATTTTTATAAATCTATACAGGAAACGATTGAAACAATTACTCACGCATCAAACAAACGACAACAATAATTGATTTCAGAAAGACGTAATTTTATATAATTTTTTTTGGTAATAGAATGCTCCAATTTTTCATACAATCCACTTGATTATTTTTATTTATATAGAGATATTCTAAACGCCTACATTAAATGAATGTATTTTTAAAAATGTAATTTATTTTTAGCGCTACATGAGTCAATAATTGGAATAGATCACATTTCTAAAAATAAATCAAATAATTTGACATTTTTACACATTATTAGAAACCGTAAAATACAAAACAAATACAATTTAAATATATTTTTACCATTGTTTTATAGAACTTTGAAGTGTTGAAATTCGTTAATTTTGGGAAATTCAATATAATATATAAAACGTCAAACAACAACTTCCTAGTGACCTATTTTTTATAATTAAATTTTTTACACAAAAGCATACACCTTTACTATTTAAGTACATGCCGTCATAATCAAAGTAGGAAGGTTAGGTTAGGCTGATATCTATCAAGTATTTTTTCTACTGAATCATGGCCGTTACTAAATTTTTTATGGATTTTACCAGAAAAGTATATATTATTATACTATAGTATATATATTGTATATTGGTTTATCGAAGACCAAACATAGTAAGTAGTCTATACATCGATACACTTTTTAAAAATTTAAAGTCATAACTTAGATAGTCTTATAAGGTATACAATGATACATTTTTTAAAGAAACACTAGTTATGGAGTCATAGAGATAGAGAACTGATGTGGTAGTTGATTAGCCCCATATTTTGTCGAAACTTTATCTGCAATTTATCGACACAAATCATTTTATGGAGAATCCTTAATAGGAAATCTGTAATAAAAAATTTCTCATTACATTCATTAACAAAAACTTAATCCATTGTGTTCGCTTGTTCAATCTAAAGAAAACGAGCGTATGACCTACCTGAAAAATTTTGATTAACAAAAGTATAGTAAAAACAACCGACAATCAACCTTGATTCGCGAGAAATTATAGTTGATCAAAAAAAAAAATAAAATTTTGTACGGTAAGATTCTGGAAATAAATGAACTTTCAACTCAAGCTACGCTTATTTTAATAATACCGGTTCTGTGTAGTATGTATAGTTAAAATCACGAAGACAAAATATGTTTAGTCTTGGTGATTAAACATATAAACTAAAATTTGTGTTTACCTTAACGAATATATATATTGTATATATACACTTTGTTGAGTTTATTTCATTTTTAGTCACAGCTGCAAACCAAAAAGATTTTTAAAACAAAATAAATATGTTCCTATCTTACACTAAAAATTACAAAACTATATCAACTAAAGTTCTGAGGAACGCGCTAAAGAGCAGCCTCTGATTTTCAAATTAACGTTGATGCTACAAGTATAAATTAAAGGTTCTTCAAAACTTTTAATTCTATTTTCACCTTATAACAGTATAGATGAATCAAAAATGACTTCAACTGAGTACCTATACTGTTATAGTGAATTATACGCCGTTTGACGATAAAACTATAAGAAAATGTATGGTCTTTGTTCTCGTACTATATTCTGTTATAGGTGTGGGGATAAAAGTTTCGCATTGTTCATCGAAATGTACCGTTTTACTCGACTGAAAATGATAACATCGTTAGCTACACTCGGAATCTAAAATCATAGATTATAATATATTAATATCGTTTCATAGAATCATTGTAACGACGATTATTTTAGGTGTTTGACTCTCTACTATAACTGTAGAGTAGCGTGTTAAAGTATAGGTATTAAATTCTATCTTTAGGTTTAAAAATAATATGAATTTTGTAGTAAGTTTTTGTGCTTTAAAACCAATTTTCGCGCTATTCGAGCGCCGCCGAATCGATTAGTGAAATTTCAGATTTGAACACAAGTCGTTGTTCTTCAACTCGTGAGTAAAATACACTCAAAACAAATAATTTGCGTTAAGTTTCAGTCCATAAATTAAAGTTATACATACACGAGAAACTAACAGACAGAAATTTCGGATGTGCGCGAAAAGATAAGAACAATATAAAAAAACAAAATCTTCAAAGCTGGTGCCTGCTTTGAATATTTTAATCGTTCACCATGGTCGTCCGCAATTTTGAAACGGTCGAAAGACCCTTGGCTGACGATTTACGTAACTTATCCGTACTCAATGTCCATTTGAAAAACGAATTCCATCATACATCTTGTACCCAGCTTTTAACGCGAGTGCAAATCTACAGGTTATCAAAAAATCAGACAAGCCGTTATATAAGTACGAAATGTCGAATTTATTCGTATTGCTGTCTCTTTGTTTTCGTCCGATCCGTTGTGGGTTCATAACAATAGCTGTTTTTTATTATTATTATTATATAGAACTCTTTTATCGGGGTAAACCGCAAACAGACTTCTCGAGAACACGCGGTTCGCTATCGAGAGCGCCGGAAAACAGGTCGAAGGAAGATCTGTTCAAACCGTAATAGGTTTTTCGTATCTCGCGCGCGCTGTCCCGTTGACGCGACACAAGTCGTGTACCACAAACGCGATTCGGATGGGCCAGAGGAGCATCAAATGTTTGAAAAATAACACGGGATATCCTATCTCGAGAATAATACAGATTAGCCCAAGATTAGTCTTAATTGAGCGAAGCCTGAAAGGAGAGCTCATTCTTAGGCGACTCGTGTATTTCGTTAGACACTTAACTCCTCCTAGACTACTTGACCGATGAATATGAAATTTGGCAAGATAGTCAACACTGGTCAGGACAAGGTTTACAAAAAACAAAATTGAAAATCACATGTACCACGGAGGAATAATCACCGAAATAAAAATTCAATAGCTGATTATTCGAAAATGGTCAATTAAACAATTATTGATTTTGGCGCCAAAATGTGCAACATGGTCATCTCTGTCCAACAAAGAAAAAAAATTTAAAATCGGACATACCACGGAGGAATAATCACCGAAATAAAAATTCAATAGCTGATTATTCGAAAATGGTCAATTAAACAATTATTGATTTT
>CM029358.1:5371252-5455375 GCA_017140985.1 Hormaphis cornu
CTCAAGGTATCGTTACACGAGCAGTTGTGTTACGCAGCTTCGCTCAATATTTGCAACAGCAGAATGCATTGCATACCTAGTTTTAGCTCTTCGTACACGCTTCAACCCGGTTCGTCAACGCAGCGTGCTTCGCCGGACGAAGGTTCGCTCGCGGACACCGCGGCCACGAATCGGTCTGAAACTGTTGTGCGCGTATACCTCGAAATCTCGAATTTAAGGTCGTTCGCGGCCGTTATCGCGCGCGCGTTATCGGTTAATTATTGTAATTATTGCCGAAATAGTGTTCTGTCGTCATGATAATAATAATAATATAGTCACGGGTGATTTTTGTTCGTTTCGCCGCCGCAGCCGCCAGAACGGTCCGAAAAGAACGGAGAAAAAAAGAAAAATATATGGTGCGAAACGGCCGAATGCCGTCGTCAATGCCGCAGAGTAGCGGAGCGGACAGACGGAATTCGCGGACGGTGGAAACAAAAAAAAAATGCGTAAACACACACACGCGGGTAAACCAGCCGGTGTAACCTCGTCGGCGACAAACAAATCGGTTCGAACGCGGCGGCAAACAGGCGACGCCTCGCCCCGTCCCGTCCCGTCCCGATCCGTACGCGCCGAAACAATGGGGCCGGCCCCCCCTGTTTACCGATTATGGGTGTACGCGCGCGTGTAAATAGTGCAAGGCGAATTTGTTTATCTAGAAAATTTTTTCGCATTTGGAAGGTCTTTTTTATTTTTTCCGCCGCGTTGGAGTAGGAGGGATACAACAACAACATCATACCGTTAAAACAATAACGACGACGAAAAAAAACCAAAGCTCGGAACGCCAGTCAAAAGCGCGCGCGCTCACCGGTTCGCACGCAGTGCCGAGCGGATTTACGCGAGACGCGATCGATCGGTTCGCCATTTGTTTCGATCGCGGATCGTTGTTTACCTCCGTTTCGTCGGATCGAGTCGGACCAGGACGCGGGGTGTCGCGATGGACGCGGCGGCGGCGGCGCCACCGAACCCCTGCTGCAGTCGGACGGTGCTGGTCGGCGGCAAGAGCGGAAAAACACCCTCGTAACCGATTTTCCTTCGATTTTCCCAAACTCGAACTCGCCGACCCGCTCGATGGTCCCGCGGCGGCGCTGTGCCGCGGCGATGCAGATCGTGCCCCCCGGGTGAGCGCCCCGTCGGCCGTCGCACACGCGCCCCCACGATGACGGTCAGCTACCAGTCGAAGGTGTCGTCGTCCAGCAGCGCGGGTTTCACCAAACTGCTGTTCTTGTGGCGCGGCAGCTTGTACCAGGTGCTGTACAGGGAACTGCTGTTGTTCATGGCGGCGTTCGTCGTCATCAGCTGTCTGTACCGGAACGTCTTCAGTAACGCGCAAAAGGAGTACGTACACAGTAGTAGTATACTGCAGCAGCCCGCGATACTTATCAAGTGTTGTGTTGTCGCGTACAGCGCTCGAAACGAACAATGAAACGCCTTCGAGTCTCCCTGTATCGGGTACGAGGTAAATCTGAAGGGACGCGCTTAAAAATGTAAAAACTGAGGGTTCCCCCCCGGCCGCCGCGACCCCCCAAGGTTCGAGCACCGGTGTGGCCGAACGTGATCACGGGGGGCACGTTGCAGGCCCTGCCCGGCCCGGTGCTGGTGCTGTTCCGGGCTGTTACGATTTTGCTGTTTTTTTTCCGAAAAGAAAGTACCGCCAATACGACACATACTGTATCGTTCGATACGGTTGTTTTCGATTTGCTTAGAGCCGACAGTTTACACTCTTTGTAACGACCACTCTCTCCCGTACGAACCGATCGGTGGTCGATCAAGAATCCCGTATTTTGTTCCGGATTATGTGCCATCCATGTCGCTTATTGTGTTGCGCCGAGTTCGAAATGAAAATTCGTTCGCGAAAACGCGACGGCACAGAAACTCAATACTCGGTTCGAGACGACTCGGTAAAACTACTAAAATACATTTCGAATAACAAGTTAGTGGAATTATCGACTCTTCTTTGTTATAACACAAAATGTTATCGCGCTGTGTACAGGACACTCTGATCACGCGTTTTCGGCGAAACAAAAAATATTTCAATACGCTGGCCACACGTACCGCGTCAAATATTACTATTGTTTTGTTCGTGTTTTAAACGCGTATTTGAAATCATTAAGTCTAAAACACGTATTCGATCACATCCGAGTGTGTTAACTAACTCGTAATATTTTCAAATCTGTACGCCGTGACCCAGAAAAGTTCGTAACGGTTTTTTTTTTATATTTTTACCGACGTTTTATCAATAATACGATGATAAACATTTGTGAATTAATGATCATAAACAGCCAACCGGTACATAACAGTACACGATTTATGACAAACTTCAATAGTCAACAAGTTTACACACGTTCAAAGTAATAACTTGAAAATATAGTGATGTACAAACCCTGTTTTTTTTTTGATATTGTACAATATACATACGTGTGAAGTGTTCAAATTTCATTTGAACAAAACAACTTTAATCAATACCCAAGTGTATAGGGATTCAGTTCAAACTATCTCTCTACCTTTATATTTGTGGAAATAATAATTATATATTTAGAAGTGTATTGACCACCGCTTGACACAGTTCATTTTTCCTTGGGACATTAATCGGCCTATACCGATATTTTTCTACTCGCGGCCACACTCGCGAGGTATAAACGGCTCGAATTTCAGATGTCCCAGATCTCGCATCCGTGCGAGGGAGAAACAACGAAAAATGTAGTAAACAACTTGCTCTAAATTTGAATCGTTGATAAAGTCCATTACGACGGTACGATTTCGAAAACCGCAGATTGGATATTTTTGAAATGTATAAATAATGTTAGGAAATTTTGTTTTATATAACACATTAAAGTTTCAAACCGTGAAATCGTGTTAGTTACAAATTTCTTTCTAAAAATAAATCGCGGATATGACCAATTTTCGCTGATTTTCCCAATTAAAACAACTGGAAAAAAAGAATTGTTTCGTGCAATGGTAAAAATTTTTCTTTCGCGAACAAAGCTATATGTCACTAACATTGTATTAAGTTTTCAAAACTTTTTCTCGAAAAAACTATAGTTTTCATTAAACAATAACCACAAAAACAAATTAAATTTTAAAGCTCTATACAAATAATATACACGAAATGAATAGACAAATACTTATATAATTCAAATTTAGTATAAGTAACATTTATAACCAAGTAGTTTTATCAAATGAGTTTTGACGAAGGAAAAAAAATACCAAAAATGTTTAAAGAAAATTGTATGTAGGCCAATATAATTTGAAGTTTGATATTAAAAACAAATCATTTTTTTAGAAAAATTATTCTGAGTGAAACTCAATGACGCTTTGGTTAGTTAAAAATATTTCCATTGAATGTTCGGTAATCAATTTCCATCAATATTTTCATTAACACAAAACCTTTATTATGAAAAATCAATCAAATTCCATGTAATTATACTGTTCTAAATTACTGTCATTAACTACAATGCGTGCTATTATATTGTGCCTCATGTACAATGTAGGTAATATCATAATACCTACAAGTTTTATTCACCAACAAACCAATAAAAAAATATTAATTATTGATAAATGTGCAATAAACCTAATTCATTGATAAAATAAAATGGAGCAAAACAGGCTTTACGAACAATATTTCATATCAAGTGTGTTTATTTGTTTTTTTTTTTTTTTAGGAAACAAAATAAAACAAATATAGATTATTTTATTTCCACAAACTATATAACCAGTAATTTAAAATATTTTTAACTAAAAAAAAAAATAATAAGAACTACTGTATGTACATTTGCTTTAATCAACTATAATTGTTGTCGTTTCGGAATCTTGAATTTATAAGTTGAGAATAAAGAAGTCATAAGTACAATTTGAGCCTTTGAAATGAAAGTTTAGTTGGTTTTTCAATTTTATCTCGACCAATTTCTTTTTTTCGACAACGTCAATGTTAACAGCTTACAATTTTTTCAGCTAAGACAACTGTTATAAGTACTTTCATTTCCAAACAAATCGTTTTCTACAATATTTTTAAATTATTTATACCATGTTAAAAATGTATTATTATTTTATATACCATATTGGTTTTACACAATTTTTTAACGATAAATTTACACTATTCAGACAAATTTATCGAAGTATAGTTTTACTTTTCACTTCATAGGCAGAAGATTTTAATAAATGTTGTGTGATTGACTTGATTTCAAAAAAAAATCATACTGTTCTGGGCAAACTGAACTAAATCAAAGAAAATTAGTTACTCGTCTAGCCTTAATACAACCTAAGTTAATGAGGATAACATTGTAACAATAAATTAAGGGCTAAATACCTGTATTTCTAGTGTGGGAAAGTAACCTAGGTACCTGCCCTTCAGTTGTAATATGTACCGCCGTGTTACAGTAATGATTCGCCCATATCGATCAAAATTGGTTACTTAAATATTGAGACCCAAATTAGATCTTATGTGGAATAAACTCGATCCAAAATGAACATATAAGTAAGCAAAGATCGGGCAAAGCATACTCCTGCAGGCTTTCTTCTAAATGACATCCCTGCAATAATATACCATCAATTAAAACATTTATTTTTAAATTTTGATTATTTTTAGGGTTCAATATCTTTAAGCAAGAAAAACAGAATCTTTTTAGGGCTACTTGCCTGCTTGTCCATCAAAGTCTTATTGTATTTGAAACAACTGAATGTATTCAGTTTAAATTGATACCAAGCGTTAAGATCAATGGCTTTGAGATTTATCTAAAATTTCTAAAATAAGGCTTTTATCCCGACTCTATAAAACTATTTTATAGTCAAGAAAACGATACGATTTGACCGAAAACCTTAAATTTTATTGTGTACATCGACTAACTCATTAGAACCTATAAGGTACTACCCGTTGACCTAGAACCTTTTAACTCATTCCAGTAAAAAGTCATGGTCTAATTATAATGTCATAAAAGTCATGCATTTTTGTTAATACCGACTCACTGAACAAAACTTTAAAAAATACTTCCTGTTGACCTATAATAAGTTCAAAATTTCACATGAAGTAAGGTTTCATAACAAAAATTAAAAATTAAAATTGAAAACTTGTAATATCTTGTTCTAAGTATGTTGATTGTACATACTAATAATAGTCACACGTGAGAACGAGCAGCGTGTTATGGCAGACGTGATATTCGTGCTCATATTAATATTAATATTTTATATTTCATGTACTAATTGATTAATTAATAATTCTCATGTTATTGAGTTTGAACCCGTGAATTTATTATTAAATAAATAAATAAAAAGGATTGAAAATTTCGTACAAATAGTCAAAGTACACGTAAACACAACTAAAATGAAGTTTTAAAAAACAACAATTGTAAAAACCTCGTTAACGCTTCCTCGTAACTCTTAAACTTTAAAATTGCACGCTGTCAGATAAAGTTTAAAAAAAAATATAACTCTTTAAATTCCTTTGCTCAAACGGCGTTCACGGTTCACCTATCCGGTAAGTGACCATAAATAATAATAACGAGCCATTTGTATGCGTCTTGGCATAAGTAAAGTACTGAGAAATCTATTCAAATACAATAGAAATGACTTATTATTGTCAAAATACTCAGACAGTAATCACGATTGTCTTTGTGGAATTCAAACTTGAGAACAGACAATATAATCCGTTGTCTCAAGCTTCTACACATCGTCACTTGTCACGCGGTAATTCGTCATTCGTGCGGCAATATTGAATAGTAATTTGTAACATTAAGTCGTACTGTTGCAAGGTATAACCATTTATCTTATTTATCTTATTTCCATAGCACTAACTGGTCCACCAAAGGTTTTGAATTCGGAGTGTCGCAAAGAACAAGTGTCACGATAAAATTTATTTTTTGAACTGTACCATTTTACACTGTATCTACCTATGAATAACTCATAATAAAAATGTTCCGATCTACGCATGTACCTTATTCATCAATAGTGTCCAACATAAGCTATATGCCTATACATGTAAATTGTTTGAAAAGAATGTGTTATACGATTTACAATAGTTGTGCTTGCAAATTTTATTGATTATTAAGAATAGGTGTCGGTTAGACTATAGTTATTTCAGATTTAAAGTGGATAGAAGTATAGTGATAAGTATTTAAATGAAAATTATAACAACTAGGTATCTACTTTACGCAGAAACTTAAACACTTCAAAATAAAACAGTGCAATTTTGTTTTGTTTTTTTTTTTTTATTTGCAAATAATTTTATACATGTTCTTCGGTATTATAATGCTTAGTTCAAGTGAAAAATGTAGATACTAGTAAATATTAAACTAATTTAGGCATTTTATAAAAAATTTTTAACACAGACGATTTTAACCCGTCGAAACGAATCGTTATAGAATTCACGTTATTTAGTCGAATAAAATGTATCTATCTGTAACGCCGTTATTATTTTTCTCACTGTTTTAATTAAAATGATTTAAAAAACCAAAATATCGTATTTTAAATCATTGTTTAAATGACCAAAGCTACAGTAGATATATATTATATATTATATTATTATAGTATATATTATTATAATAAGCTAAGCATTGTCTTACACGCAGTCTAGTTGTTTAATCAAAGATCAGTTATTTACATACCTGATTAACACTTTGTTTTATCAAGGCCTAAATAAACCAACTGCGTTTCTTCGTAAATTATTTTTCAAGTATATTCATTAAAAATGCAAATCAAATTCACACAACATTTTTCTCATCAAAAGATGAACTTACTTATGTATGCCAGTAATAAATAAAAATTAGCTGAAAGAATGTCGTAAAAATCAAATCAATAGTAATTTTATTTAAATTATCATTTCGAAAATTACGTGATAAATTGTATGCGATTATAGCATTTATACGAGTAGCACATGATATTTTAGATTTTTACTCAAAAACCGATTATTTTACTGTAGCATCTCCCAGCAAAAGTCGTCTACGTGCTTTATTTTATTAATTTGTATGCCTTTTTGCTCATTATTTTCATTTACGAGTATGTCTTATTGCTCAGTTACCAATTTATAATTATAATTTATACTAGGTACGTAATTCAAAATAATATAGAAATTAATGCAATCCTTTTGTTATTCTGAGTAGGTACCTACCTAAATAATTAAACAAGACTTCTAATGTTCAATAAAACGCGCAATTTAATGGTGGCATGATTATCAAACACTATTCACTGTGATCTAATTGTTTTACATTTTTTTTTTTTTTTTTTTGATATTAGTGCTAATTAATTTTCATTTTACTTTTTCGTAATCTCAATAGTCGCTTACAAAGTAATCTTTTACTGTTGAATACACTTATTATTGTGAAATTTTTAGTTTGCTTATTTCACTAATTCCCTTAATTTTCAATGATTAGTAGTTTTATGCAAATGAATAATTGTGACTTAATGAGCGCTACTTTATACCGGTGAAGTAATTACACTATATATATATATATATATATTTTTTTTACAGTAGGTATGGTACTATTAATTTTTGAACAATTATCGCGTGTTGCATGATCTACTTAACAAGCAAATGTAACATGAAACACCGGATATTTAGCAAAAAAAACATATCTTCACCTATCCAATTTCATGTTCGAATAATCTTAGACTAAAAAATTTTTACTTTGAATGTATCAAGTAAGTAGGTAGCTAATGAGTCGTAATAAAGAAACATGACGAAAACTTAACAAATAGAACAGTGAAAATGGTGAGAGTTTAGTAATTATTTGTGAGAATCGAATGTTTTGTAAATTGAAAAAAAAATCGAAAATCGGAACACAACGCTCAACTAATTATAAATTGAGTGAATACTTGTTTATCGAACAATTGTATATCGTTTTAAATTTATTACTGGTAATCAGGTAATATAGGTTACATGGATTTACTGCAGAGTTCGTTCAAGTTTTTGAAATATCCAGTTTTAACAGTAGGTAACGACGTTCCTTTTCTCGTTTTTTCATGTGTCAAAATGTATTTTGCCTTTGATAAAAACTTCATTTTACTCGGAACATTTTACATAAAATATTAGGATTCAAGTGTTCTAACGTATAGTTCAAATACAATCATAATAGATATTGATAGTTTAGCGAAGAATGTATGGCTTTTACAAAGATGGTTTTTTTTTAACTTTGTCTTTTTCTGTAAACCAACCAGAACCTAACATTAATGCTGATCCGAATTCCTATCTATTTTCCTATAATTTATAATCTATAATCTATCTATTCAAAGACAAGTAATTGAAAGTATAGTGCCTACTTTTCCTAATTTTTGATTTATGAGCCAAACTTAAGTGTTCAAATTGAGCTAAACATTGAATTTTGAAATTTCCGATTTTCATGTATTTGATTAACTATTTAATGTATATTACATTTATACTTCACCCACCCAAAGCAGTGACCAACTCCATACCACAATAATATTGTATTGTTTTGTAATTAGCGTGATTCTGTTAAATATTTGTTTGTTCCTACATAATAATGACGGCTAATGATAATTGTGATCATTAATTTACATTAAAACGATACATTTTAGTAAATTACAATTAGTACCAAAGTCTGAGAACCCGGCAATAATTTCATTCGTATATGAGCCTTAAACAAATTTAAGCAACCGCGTTCAATATCCATACAATTATACAGGTAATTTAAAAATAATACCAGTTACTACCGTTAAAAATAATTGATTTCTTTAATTCAAACATTCATTATGTTTAAAATTGATTTGAACGTAATAAAAATAAATTGTATTAGTTTAATATTATTTGAATAAATTGTTGTTTGATTCATTTAACGCAAATGAACCAAACAACAACCTACATTTTTAATATGCGCATTTTGATTCTGTTAAACACGTTCGTAGACGATAACAATCGAATAATATCAAATGTATCCTAAATCTGAGGTTGTCCGAGTTCAGCCTCGTCGTAAAATAGCACACCCATAATATATAGTTTTATCAGCACTATGTATGTAAATCATTTATTATTATATGACATCAAAAAAAAAAACAAGTTTATGCCGTTTAATAAATTTACGTTTTGTTATGATGGTATAATACACCCGAGTTAAACAATAACTTCTAAACTCAACCGTTATTTTGATTACATGCTATGACGGTTTTTTTTTTGTTTTTTCCGAGAGCTCAACTTTAAATAATATTCCTTAAATTTTATTGATAAAACCATTTTCAAAACAATTACGCCTATATTCTTTCTTACCATCATTGAAATTTATTGAAGTAGGTACAAAAATGAGTAGGTACCTTTTAATATAGTTATTTGAATATTAATAATAGTTTTGAATTTGAATCTACACTTGATGTATGATTATGGTGAATAGATGACATTTCATTTATGGTGTATACAATATATTATACATATCAAGTATCTTTTGAATATTTCATTCCAGTCTTTCAGTGTTCTCGTCAACATTGAACGCATATAAACCATATATACGTGGTAATTAAAATGGATGTTATCAGTTGTGTACGTATAATGTATATTAAACGCTTGGCACCTACTTTAAAATACTGCTTTCTTAAACATTTAATATTCTCAACAATCAATTTAGGTACTGTGAAATAATTAATAAAAATTGTTTACTATGTACATAATAATAATGGTCAGCGTAGAAAAGGAGAAAGTGTTTGCGCCATTGACATTTAATTATGACTGTGGAAGACAGACGTAGAAAATATTCGTGGAAAAATATTTGTTTATAGATGTGAATTTCAGATTATTCATACAATACAACACCTATCTGGACGTATAAAAATATATTGACACATACACGAGTCGCAAAAATAAGTTTCGCTAAATTTGATAAAACTACAATTTCTAGCCTTCAAGCAAGGATGAATTATTATGTACGAGTACGTAAACGATAATATGTTTTATACTTATTAAAGTTGTAAACCGGAAAACATATTAAAAAGTACAGTGCCTATTAGCATTATTAGCTCCTTTGTACACGAGTTTTTGCTTCAACAATAAAATTGTTAAGTGAAGATTTAATTGTGCATAATATATCCCTAATAGAAATTTAAAAAACAAGAAATTTCATTCTTATATTCACACACGATTCAGGTAGGAATTATTATTTTTCAATACACCCACATAGGTTAACTGTTTTTCGTTGCTCTTAATATTAAGTGCTGCATATTCTAGGTCTACAATTATAATATTATGTTTATGATATTCAGTATTTTCTAATAACGGACTAAATTATATAAATACGTTGCAGTAAAAAAAAAAAAATTACACTCAATTTAAAACCAATTTTTTATTGGGTATGGACATTTTGTTTGAATAAACTTTGATCAAAATATAATATACTATTGACCTATCGCAATCGCATCGATAGTAATTGAATTCCACAAATGTTTATTATTTATCACGAAAAAGCGAATTAAATTAAACATAGTCCTTAATATGTGTGCCTATAATGTGTATATTTCTCAGTGTTCAGTTTTGTCAACTAAAAATACATGATAATTTGTTTTTTGACTTATTTTTAGGCTGATATATAGAAAATATATATATATATATATTTTATGAATTTATTTATTTTCCCCATTATCGTAATATATAGTAGGTACCTACTCGAAAATTATCAACATCAATTAATTTAATTAATTACAGGTTATATTATCACTATACTATCTTTATGTTTTTCTTAGGTTAGGTACATATATGTTTATATAATACATAAGCGTAGATATTGTAAAATACCAAACACCGTGGATTTTTAATTTAGGCTGCTAAGTGCTGATTAACGATTTTAAGGAAAGTCGTTATTTTTATTTTTTTTTAATTCATCGATTGTTAATAATTATTACTATACAGATAATTAATTCACCTTTAATAAAATATAACAGATAACTTCATTATTTTAAAAATATTAGGTATTAACACTAATCACTAACATATTATCCCAATAGATATATCATAAATATTCTAATAGAATACAAGAATACAGAATACAGAAAGAAATAATTTCAGCTATTGGTTCTATAATATTTTTTTTGTCATTTCTATATTTCTAATTTCTGAAGTCTATTTAGTCTTTTATTACTTCTAATCATCAAAATTTTTAACTGTATTCAAATATCGATTTATTTAGGCATTATAATCCTTCAACACCACACAATATAATGTGTTTGTGATAACAAAGCAGTGAAACTTTTTAAAAAAAATTTACTAAGTATAGGTACTCAAAAAGAATTCAAAATTCACAATGATCGTACATTATGGTTTAAATGTTTTTCTGTTCCATAATCTTAAATTTGTCGACTATTTTGTATGGTAAATTAATAGATATATTGAATAGATGGGTATGTAAATAAAATATTAATTCATATTCCATTGTGAGTACATATGTACCGATAAAGTATTTACGGTTATTACAAAATCCGCGTCTATAAATATAGCGTGATCTAACTCTCAAGAGACCGAAAAATTATTATACTACACAATCTCGTGGGAATTAAAAGTCGGTACCTAATATTATTAGCTAGCCAGTGCTCATTTTTTACCGGATTGATAAAAAAGGATAATTAGATATTTTTAAAACGGGTTTCGAGCGCAATATGAATCAATTTTATAGGGCTTCAACTCTCTAGATAAATCATTACAAAATATCAGTACATGTAGGTACATAGTCAATACAAAATTTAGTATGGGCAGTGCAGACGATTTATTAACTACTGTATAAAATCTGTTTAAAGTAGACAAACAAAGTACGACTCATAAGCAGACGATATAATAATTATTTTCAAATAAACCGATAAATACATTTTTGAAATTGGAACCAGTAAAAGCTACAGTACGACGTCAAGTAGAAAACCAAGAACATGGATGTATCCAAAAAAAAAAAAGGAAAAATTATACTTGCGTTCATTACATGTTATGATGTTTCAAATTAGAATCTTTACTTATATAATCGGATCTTTAACACACACACACAACTTTGATTTGATATAAAATAATAAATAATTTGTTGTACATTACATAAATAGTATATTATCTTGTAAACAACATTATTATCTTCAAGATCAAAACTATACCTAATAGAATTTCATAAGTAAAAAACTGTTCACCAACAGCACGCATCACATTTTTATGTTTCAGAGTATTTGAAAAAGTAGTGCGTTACTGTGATGCCTTCATTAATCAATTGCCATTATCGTTCATTTTAGGGTTCTATGTTACGTACGTAGCTAAAAGATGGTGGGACCAATACTTGGCGATACCTTGGCCTGACAAGTAAACTTTGTTGATGTATAATCGCGGTTTGATATCTTGAATATTTTGATTTTATTTTTAAGAGCAATGCACACGATATCATTATACGTAGAAGGCAATGACGAATACGGCCGTATGATTCGAAGATCCCTAATGAGATATTTGATTTTAACTTTGATTCTGGTACTGCGTTCTATCAGTTCGTCGGTGAAAAAACGTTTTCCAACTTTAGAACACGTCGTCGAGTCTGGTAAATCATAATACAATCAACATACATACTAACAATTCATTGTAATGTATAACATATAGAATGTAAATCCAGGACGGTTAATAAATGTTTTTATTTTATTTTTTCTGCGTGAGAATAATACAATTATCATATTATATAACATAAATAATTAATTTAAAATGTGTATAAAACGCATAGGTTATATGACTGCGGACGAAATAGAAGTGTTTTACTCGCTTCCCAATGTAGAGTTCAACACTTATTGGGTGCCTTGCACTTGGTTCACCACTTTATTAAGAGAAGCCAAGAAGTCTAAACGAATTGAAGATGCCTATGGAGTTAAACTCATAATGGAGGTAACGTACGTTAAATTAATTGTTTAACACACACTGATGCTTAATGGTGAATATCCCATCATTTTTTTTGCTTAAATAATTTGGTTGAGTATACCTATAGTTAACGATAGACTTCCGATGACCCTAAAAAATATTTTAAAATTTTTTTATTTTTAAATAAGTTTGTCAATTAGTCAGTTACAACAGTTTAAAAATCGAAATTTTGCATTTTAAGTTCTTTCACAGTACCAGTTAAAGTTTTGTAGTTAGAACTCTGTAACTTTAATCTATTTGTATTTCTTGATATACTGTTGTTGGCCAATTTTTAAAAATAATTTTTTTTTTTTTTATCGTTATTACGGTTTAAAATTGACCTCGTTGTTGACAATTAAATTTCATTAATATTTTTTTTTTAATAATCAAAATTCCAAAAACAGCTCAACGACAGTAATTACTGTTAACATTTTTTATACAGAAGACCAGAAATTAACTACTAATCATTTTCCAAAGTCCTGTTTTAATCGCGGTTAATCAAATGCAAAATGGCTGAACCAAAAAATCGAGATCTAGAGAAATATTAAAGTATCGGTTTACGTATTAATCCTCCCTGTCTTTGACGAAACGTACCTTCGGTCAAAATAATAAACTCTAAAGCTTTTATGTCCTGTATGAATAAAAAAACTGTACTTTCATACTGCGATTTGATCCATTTTATCCAAATAATAAAACGGAATAAAAATTGTATTCAACAGAATCAACAAACCTGTTCTTAGCCAATTGATTTGATTAAAACAATATATTTATCGGTAGAAACTGCATCATCGTTATATGAATTTTATAAATTTAAACAGATGTTGGTGTAATATCGCTATATATAAATAGATAGCTGAAATAATAGCATATTTTGATCACTTTTCCGATTGGCACTACCATAATTTCTCATATTTGGTTTGAAAAGCACAACGATTCAATACAACACCTATAGTGCTTTATTTATAATACCTAGTTATTTCTGAGTAAGTCTACCTGCGAATCTAATAAAATTACTACATTTTTTTTAACATTTAGTTGAACATTTACTCCTCTGATCTTCAAGACGGATTAATTTTTCATGGCATCCACGCAGAAATCCATTACAGGAATTATTCCTTAAATTAAATTTTATTTTTATTTGATATTCTGTTGATAAAACGTCATTAATACTTTAATACTATTTTCATAGTCATCACAATAGTTGGTATAAAATAAATAAAGTACAAAAAGTCTTGTACTACGAGTAATTACCTATCCGGACGAGTGTTGCTGGTAGGCTATACTAAACGTCACATCTTTCAGCGGTATACACGCAAGGAGTTCCTACAGCGCGAGTTTAATAATATACTTTTAAAATAATATAAAAATATGTAATTTTTGTTTGGAACTTTGCGCTCGCTAATGATATTTTTCACAAGTTATGTACACAATATTTGTAGAAAAAAGACAAGAATATAAGCGGAAGGTAATACATATTGCTGCAAACCATAGAGTATTATAATACATACACTATAATTCCATTTATCGTTTGTAACTAACTGCATCAAACTACAAATCAATAAACTTTTTTCACGCGAATGTCGTCAGATAATACATGTATGAATCACATTTTTTAGGAATTCAACGAGTTCAGAACGAAATGCGGACTGTTGTGGAGCTACGACTGGATCAGTATACCGCTGGCGTACACTCAGGTAAAATATCCAAACGCACTCTCAGGGATTTCTTTCTTTTTTTCTTTTTTTATGAGTATCTGACGGAAGAAAACAAAATGTAATAATAACACACTGTGTGCTGTCCTAAGGTCGTTACGATTGCAACTTATTCGTTTTTTATTACTGCCGCTGTCGGGCGTCAGTACGTCGAAGGATCAAACAAAACATTGCAAACAGAAGTCGACGTTTATATACCGGTGTTTACAATAGTACAATTTTTATTCTTCATGGGACTTTTAAAGGTAGGTCGAGTAAATAACGTTTGATCGTCAGTACGAAAATGTATTAGTGTGCCAGAACTGTGTTAATTACTATATAATAATATAACACTATTTGTTACACACATTTTAATATACATAATACGTTAACCAATATTGTTGAAAAGTTCGGCAACTATTTCGAGTTATGTTGGATACCTACCTATAAAGTTATAGTCCAGTATTATCACCGAGTTCTAAAAAAGGAAGTTTTAATTTTTATTTTTTTTTTTTTTTTCAACTCTCGAAAACCCAACGCTTCTGTAACTTTTATTTTAACACTGCAATAGCTCAATACTTGATGTGTCTCAACCGGTAACTACTAATAATTTTTTGACAGATTCAAAACACACTTCAAAACACACAAATCACAATATAGTTGGTTTCACGAGAATTTCCTGATTCGGTATTAAAGCGCTCATCATACTGAAATTTGTTTAAAACAGTTATCAACAATAAAAATAAAACAATAATGTTACATAAACAGCGCGCGTGTATAAAATACCTACGTACACTACTATCTTCCATAATAGACCTGAATAAAATCACTTGAAATTAAAAATGACGAACATTATACGAGTACCAAATTTTGTATTGTTATTAAAACAATTTTACATACCAATTTCAATGGTGATAGTTATTACTACATACCAGATACTACCCAGAAAATTATTTCGCATAGGTACAAAAGACACACTTATTGAAGAAAACATTAGGTACCTACTATTTACTATACACAGCTACGTAACGTTCGATATTGATTGAAAAAGTTATGTAATCAAATATTTTGTTACGTATAATGTTGATGGACATTTGAAATGTTTTACTTTACTTTATCAGAAATATTCAACTCGTACTGCAATCATACTATACATTTACGGGTTATATATTAATACATATTACAATACGTTTCTTTAATACAAACAATTTAGTACCAGAGTGAACCTAATTCAGAATTTTAAATTTATACTAACAACCATCGAGGCGCGTATCTGCAGCCATTTATACGAATTATTTGGTACCAGCGATATTATTCAATTACAGGTAGCTGAACAGTTAATAAATCCTTTTGGCGATGACGAGGAAGATTTTGAGTTGAATTTCCTGATCGATAGACACACAAAAGTAAATCCACGTCAAAATAATAATGATTTTCATAAATTTCGTTACTAGCTGTCTACATTTTTGTTGTTGATTATCGTTGATTTTTAGGCATCGCTTTTAGCAGTAGATTACCTTGCCAAGATTACCGTACCATTGGTCAAAGACATCTATTTCGATGAGTTCGAGGTTTCGATTCCGTACACGAACGCGTCTGCGCCGTATAGGAGAAAATCACACAGGGGATCCGTCCACCACATGCCGTAATTCCAATATCACATAGATAGCGTGTTTTAATGAAGTACCTGCAATTTGTGATCGAGTTTTATTTTTTCAATTTTCAGCGTCCCCGAAGACCAACAAATGATGTTTCTACCTGAAATAATCGAAGAAGCAGATCCAGACAAAGCCATCAGTAGAAAAATGTCAACGTGCTCGAACAAGAGCGATGGGAAATACTGCAACAATAATTCTAATAAAGATAAAATAAATGATTCTTTGAGTGTGTTGCAGTAAGTCAACTAACCATTAGCTCAATCTAATATTTTAATCAAATTATCTCTCAATTATTTTATTTTAACAAATATAAACAAGTTACACACGCGTCTGATCACGGCATATTAAAACGTTTTAAATTTTATTAATTTTTCTAAACATCACGTCAGGAATTCGCAATAGGAAATTTGTTTATTAACAAAGTGTTTATTAGATTTTGGGTACTTACCAACAATGTTTAAAAAAATAAACGAAATAATAGTAAGTATAAATGTATTAGGCATTGTTTGGGTGCTATCTTTACGGAGCGCTAATGAGCCTATATAGGCTATAGGTAAAGTAGATTACAATTATTACGATTACAGGAATCGTAGTGCGTTTTATGTGTCATTGGGTTCGGCACAAAATTTTTTTGGTATCAACTCAATTTTTAATTTTTGGCGTACGGCTCATTGTTGATTTTAAGTCCTTTTAATAAGTGTATTTTTAAAATTCAAATTATGTTTATAGACATATTTATCATATTGTTTTTATTTAGTGGTTTTGGCCATATCTCCTTAAAAAATTTCAAATTTTATGAAATTGTTTTACATTATGGGAATGAATAAAGTTCAATTAATGATACAAACATTTTTTAGCTAATAACAAACCTATAAAGTTTTCAATATTTTGAAAGTTTTATTTATTAAAAAACGTGGTTGTTGTTTTAAAAACTCGAAACTTTTAGCCAAGCTACGCAAATCACAACGTATTTGCTGTTAAGTGATTAATTTTTTTGCTTACGTTTATAGTACCTACATTATTTTGTTGTTTTCTTTTCTTTTCTTTTTTTGATAATAACCGTTCCAAAAATTATTCAAATTAATTGAAATTGTTTCACGTTATTAGAACAGGTGAAATACAATCGTAGTAAAATGTTCAAACAATTTCACCCTTTTCGGATTTATTATACTATACATAACTTTTATATTTACAATTTGTTGAACTTGCTCAGAATCATAATCTCAGGGTTTTTTTTTTTTACCAAATTGAGTATAAAACTTCAACCTTTAAGACCAGTGATCCATCCAAAAAACATCGACAAATACCACCGGCGAGATGATTATTAAACATCTGTTTTTTTTTTTTTTTTTTTATTATGGTGACAACGGATTTATATTGTTTGATAATTTAGTCGAGTTTATTATACGTTGCGTATAGGTATTGTGAATGCAAACCTACAAAGGCGCATAATAGATATTTGTGAGTACTCATTCAATATTAAACGTAAATATATGTAAATATATATATTAGGTTCTTACGGCTTAAATTTAAAAAAACGCAGAAAAAAGTACTTCATAATTTGTGTTACAGAACATGCGGTATGCTAAGTTTCAAAAATATCCGACCAAAAAAACTGTTTTCCATTTTTACGTCTCCTCATTTCCTTTTTCCTCTTTTATAACCCTTAGGAATTCAATTTTGAAAAATATGTTAGTAAGATAGGTATTATACATTAGTGTGTATGAACTATTAGCCGAGTAAGCAATTAAAATTGTATTCCGTGTGACCCATAATAAAACGATAAAATATCGAATTTTTGACGAAATTCTTGTTTGATTCAACCCCTAAGGGTTGAATTTTGGTTCGAACTGTGAATCTAAATCATTCTCGAATCAACATAATTGCACACGGAAATTTTCATAAAAATCAGCTCAGCCGTTTAGGAAGAGTTATAGTGAATACTCCTCATACACTCGGACAGGAGAAATATTTAGGTATATAAAAAGATTTAAGGGGTAATAACCGAAAGAGTTACTATCAAATTCCGCCAGAACGCGTTATACTATACTGTATTTCTATAGCAGTAAGCTATCTTATAGTAGGGGTATCTCACAGTTCCTTCACAAACTAAACAATAATTAACTAATTTTTTATTTAAAAATGATTACGATTCGTAATTCCCACATTTTATACTATTAAAATTACTGAAAACGGTAATATTAATGAATGTTCAGAAATATTTTCTACAAGTATTTATTTCCTGTAAGTACACGCTGATTACCGTTAACGACGTGGTAAGAGATCTAGGGAAAAAATTCAATCTGAACGATATTATAATACGTTCCACCAATAAGTATTTCTTTTTTCAAGTAAAAATCAAACGATCTTCTCAAATTCAATTTGTACAATAGTATGTATCTTCTTCTTCTTCTTCTTCTTCTTAGGCTTGAAACAGACACCATTTAGGTCTAATGCCGCTTCTACAATAATTCCTCTCCATTGCATTCTATCTACTGCCAAATACTGACGTCATAAGTAGGGTCCACTCGTGTTATGTATCTCTTCACCGTATCGAACCATCTTTGACGTAGTCTCCCTATGGGTGGGTCTTTTTCCACTCGGATTTCCATCTATCACTTTTCTCATAAGACATCCTTCTGCGCGCCACGCGTGCCCAGCCCTTTCTAGTCTTTTGCCACTAAGAATTTTGCAAACGTCCGGTTTATTATAAAAAAAGTCTTTGTAAATCTTCGTTCTTTCGAAAAACTCCTAGGTCTGCATTAAACACTCGAATTCTCCTTTGTATTTTTCTACCGAAGATGGCTAGCTTTGCCTCATCACCCTTCGTGCTGGCCCACGTCTCACACGCGTACTGATCGCTATGATACGTGTAGCCGACAAAATTGGAAAAATGTGCAGTGGTTTTCATTGAAAATAACTTCGATAAAAAAATATTCAACCTATATATTTTTACAAGACGGCTCGATCCGTTTCAGGGTCGTGCCGCATCGTCCAAACGGCGGCGGCGG
Organism: Hormaphis cornu; assembly: GCA_017140985.1. Classification (NCBI taxonomy): domain Eukaryota; kingdom Metazoa; phylum Arthropoda; class Insecta; order Hemiptera; family Hormaphididae; genus Hormaphis; species Hormaphis cornu. Next base: position 5,390,478 of record CM029358.1, read on the forward strand.
CGGCGGCGGCGGCGGAGAGGCGGCGGCGGGCAGCTGCAGCGGCAGGGACGCGAACGGCTCGAACAGGCGCGGCGGCAGACACCAGCTGCACCAGGCGCAACGCAAACCGGACGCCGCGCAACCCGTCGTGCTCGTGTCGATGACCAGGAGGCCCAGCAACACGTCCGCGCAGTGGAAGCCGTTCAAGTGGCGTCCGTCGGACGGCGGCGAACGGCGCGCTTCCAGCGGCGCGATACGGTTCGACCAGCTGCAGCACGTCCAGCAGACGTCCAACGTGGACGACGAGGCGCCGCCGGCGGACCGTACTGCAGGGACGCAAACGGCCCGGGGTCGCGACAACCCCGCGTACGCGCCGGACGGCAAGATCGACGTGTGACTTTCGCGCTATTTATTTATACACCCGCCGTTTATTTTTGACATTTACTTTCTTTCTTTCCTTCGAGAATCTCACGTAGGTACATCGAGTCTTGTTTTCCGCCAGCTTCGCACTATAGTTCCGCGCGCGAAACAAATTATGAGACAACGCTAAAAAAAAAAAGTAAAACAGAAATCTGAATGGGAGGGAAAAATGTTCAAACGAATGCCCGATACGAGAGAAGGGTCCAGTCCCTGCCGAGCCGTACACAGAATTCATCTCTCTCGGTAGCCGACCGGTCGCGTCTTCTTACCTCGACATAAAGGGTCAGTCCGGATTTCGTGGAGCGAACATCAGCAGCGTATCATAAATTAATAACACAGTGTTGTTTCCGTTCGGTAAATGGTTCTGAACTACCTCCTATCGCGATAATAATGTTATATTTTTGTCTTTGCAAGATCATTTTTGAAGATATTCAAAAAAAATCAATCTTCTTCCCTCTTCTTCTCCGCGTATTCAACAGTTAATAAGATCATACTGTCACACACAATTATTCTTGCCACTTTCTTTTATACATCTACCGCCGAAACATGCCAACCGGAATAACCTTATGTACATCCCTTTTCACTTGGTCATCCCGCCTTAGTCGTAGTTGCCCCGGAGGTTACCTAACCTAACCGCATTGAACCGATCGAACTATGTATAACGTACCCGCTTTTCTCCGCGCGTAAAAATTGGATTCTCCTTTTTGTTCGATTCCCCAACAATATCAGGCGTTTAATGAACCGTCCAAGTTCTTCGTTTTTGCAAACTCTCCATTCTCCCGTGAAAAAAATTAATCATAGTTGAAATTATAATACGATATTTCATTGATTTTAGACGGCCATAAAATTATGAACACCTATTTATACATCCGGAAAATCGTGTGTTGTAAAAACAGTGTGTTACGTTCGACTTGCCTTCGATTTGATAGCGTTGGTTCTTAACGGAAATATCACAATAATAGAATATGATGCAAAACGATGTTTTTAAAAAATAAAATGACCTAAAGTGCATTTGATACGCTATTAAAATAATGAATTAGTGCTCAGAAAAGTCTACAGTACGCGCAGTTTCTCAATACAATCACGAGTTCAGAAGCTTTTTCAAAACAAAAATAAAACCTATATTAGGCAGTTGCGTCAGAAAATCGATGGGTGACGAAGACACGGCCTTTAATGAGTGTTTTTCAAAAAAAAAATAATAAAAGGAACGATAAAATTTAATACGGTGGAATCTTATGTAAAGTAGACGTCATTATTAATAATAGAAATCACATAATACATACATCTTTGCGGGGTGCAAAAATTGTGGGTGTAATGTATCGTTAAAGACGCTTTTTTAAGAAAGAAACTAAAACGTAATAGAAACGTAATATAATATTATAAGCGTAGACACTTTTTCTTGGGGCTCCAACAGAACTGAATGCCCCTGTCCTCAAGAATCTTCAAGAAGGTCAACAAATACGTGTTTCGATGAACAATGAATTGTCAAGTAGCGTTTTTAAGCGATACGTTACAATTTTAGTCAGTCCACTGCAGTTTTCAACCGATTTTCACCAAATTCGTTTCAACTTTTCCTCAAAAAAAAAAGAAATTTTAATTAACTTTTAATTTCCACGGTCATTTGAATAATTCAACATCTTACTGGAAAGTGACCATTCACGTTAACACGTCTTCTTCCCCACATAATGACGTTGAAAATTAGATCAAGTACTCCTCTTTTTTTTTTTTTTCTAATGAAAAATCAAAATTGTTTCTACTATGGGCGATACGCGCCGCTTTCCAGCGGTTACAAATTTCTACATACAAACGTACGTTGTTGAGAGACTTCTATAGATTTTTTGCAAAAAAACGTTAACGACCGGTTTAAGCAATTCAGCGATATTCTTTTACTCCGTCTACAATGCCCTAGTTATCAATCATTAGTGTCGATTCTATAATGTTTAGTGTTATAATCGTGTAAAACTATGCATCTTAAATATTCATAGTAAAATCTATTCTGTATATTAAAATTTTACAATTCAAAAGATGTACCTACACAGTCCAACGACAAAAATAAAATACACTTTGACAAGACCCACACTACAAAGTCATCACTGAACAATACTGTAAATTAATAATTTATACATACATCGTAAATGTATGTGAAATTGTACGTAGTAGTATGCATGTATATATTATTTAAAATGTAAGTACCAACAAATAATTTAAAATATTTATCTTTTAAGTACCTATACGCAGTGCACACACTTTATAAGTTATTATTCATTGTACCACAGCAATAAACATTTTAATGTAAATAGAACGTAATTATAACACTCATTTTATAAATAAAATAAACAGAAAAAAGTTTTTAAATACCTTTATTTACGTTTAGTAAAATCGTTTTAATTTATGTTCTTCCATAATAAAAACCCTATAGTACCTATACAGTATCATTTGTATACAATTCAACAGAAGAAGTAGACATTTAGACCATTAATGGATTATTTATATTGAGTTTTATCGTTGAAATTTCAATTAAGTACTTTGTGTCATTTTACCACGCCTAAGACTAAGTAATTAAAAAAAAAACACTACTTTTCTTTTTGATCATGAAATTATAAATAGAACATTCTCAAGAAAAATTATGATACTTATCGTTAATTTTTTCATTCAATTTCGACGCACCGTCTCAACAATCGACATTAAGTATTTGAAATTGCAACAATTTTCATTTGCATTTCATCATTTAAACTTGACATTCATCATAAAACAGATAAGATTAGACCATGTATAATGTATATCTATGACTAACCACAAACCAAATCAGTGAGTAGTACAGTTTTGTTTTTTTTCAATTTACACGAGCGCCCATTTTCTCCACTTTAAATAATTTAATAAACATTGAATCTATACTGAAGTTTGCAATAAGTACAAAAAAAAAAAAAAAACAAAAACCTGAAACAACCGTAATATTTGGGGCGATTAATAATAATATACATAATTTTAGATTCTGAGCGAAGAATGTAATTTATAAGTTTCTATTTAAATAATTACAGTTTAAAAGATAAAACCAAACTCGTTGGTAATGTAGAAAAATTAATAAATGGGTAACAGTTGATAACTGTCAACAAAACAATTGATTTCATAGTTTTACATAAGGCCCATCACTAAGTCTAACTCTAGGGCCTGCTCAGCTCTTTTATGGCCTCCACTATCCAGTATCCACAGACGCAACTGTAAGTGTATACCCAATGAAATACATTCCTAGTAGACCACAATTAAAAATATTGACACATTAATGCCAACAATCATGAGAAAATTTTCATCCATACTGTTAAATAAATTCCTCAACCGTTGACTTGCCAACAAATTTAGTCATTGTTCAATACCATCTCTTAATAATTATAACACATAATTGTATTCATTTATATTATTTTATACAAATTTTATTTTAAAAAAACTATACAAAAAACATACAATGATTATTAATTATTGATTAATTTCTACGATTCATCAGACTTTAGTTTATAAGCCATTGCAACAGCCATCATACTCGTGTATTAAAACAACTATACAATTACATTTAATGTTATTTATTATAGTTTTAATCTATATTCTAAAATTGTTTCTAGAAAATAAATAAGTAGTTAATACTTGGTAATTAATTTATCTATAAGGAAGTACATACTAAAGATTACTAAAAAAAACCATTAATCTAACTATTAATTTGCATAACTGAGATTTCATTCCGCTCAAAACCAAAACGTAATTTACTCACTATTCAATGCAATTTCAATCAAGTAATTTGCCACACAAGTTGTTTTATTTCCCATTTTGCAGTGGTCATCTTAAGTGTTGCATTAACTATTAAAAATTATTTTTTGTGAACCAACTAAATGCAATAAAATAATGAAAAGTATTGACAATTTCATAACTTACACAACTGAAGCAATCCGTGCAAAAACCAGACCATTAAATTTTTTAAAACTTATCAAAACAACGGATCTATCTAGTTTTTTAATTTAAAATATAAAAACCAAACAAATCCAATTAAATTATATTTTTTTCACGAGATGTCGGTGTATCTTACATAAATGTAATAGATACATAGTACGTAAAATTTGTCTTAAATAAAAATAGCCAAAAATCCATTTATAAAACAAAATAGAGTCGTCTTGTTCTTGCACGGACCCCTTAAATTATACTTACAGCCGAAATTTGGTTTAACTTAAAACTTTTAGATCTGGTCATAAGACATTTAAGGTTGGTAACACAATTATGAAATAAGTAATAACACAAACGATAATAATATTAATTATGAAGTTATTTTATGATAAATAAATAAAAATACTCTAAACTAAATTACAAAGTGTAATAAAAAACAAGTATTTAGGTTTCATTATAAAGTAAATATAAAGTACATCAATCAGGTGGAATAGATGTAATGAAGAGAATGTTTAACAATATTAAAATACTAAAAATACTGAACAAAAATTAATAATACTTAAGCTACAAGCATAAAAATCGATGTTTTTCAAATTTGTTTAATAAATTCAGTTTGAAGCACAAAATGTCTAATAAAAAAAATTGATGGAAAATAATAATAAATTAAAAAAAAATTATTTGATTGAATCACTTATTTTACAAATTGGAATTTTAAAATATTTATTTCAATTTGTTTATAAACAATAAATATGTTACTCTAAATAAAATTTAAAACATTTTTTAATTGCTTTTTTACTAAATTTAACAAACTCTATTGATAAAATGGAAATCAATCATTATTAGTATTACAGTTTTACCGATGTCCTGTATAGCAACACATTGCATGTAAATTGTTACATGCAATGTATAACGTTGGCAACATTAATACTATATTAATTCATATAAGAGTACTTCCATTCAGTCAAAGGAACAAATGTTTCTTTAACAGACTGGGGTGATGTCCATCTTAGAATATAATGAGGACCTCCAGCTTTATCATTTGTACCTAAACCAAAAATATAAAAATTACTTAATTAAAACACAGTAAAATTTGAAATAGATAATTGGGTAGATCGATTTAAAAATATTAGATAGTGCAATTACAATATTACATATAACCTTAAAACATACTATTTAATTTTTCTCTCTCCTCTTTCCTTCCCATACAAAATACGTTATATTAAAATTTGACGCACAATTACTTATAAGTTATGTTATAACTTTAAACAAATTTATTCATAATTTCTTTCTTGTTAAGAAGTATCAACTTCAAACTAATTTATTATATTCAATAAAAATATTATCATTTGTTGTTTTGTTTTCTAATTAATAGGTACTAATTTAATTCTAAAATTAATGTAATTTTATGTATCAAATGATATTTTGTTTAATACAATTTAAAATTACTAAACATTATATGTATATCCAACCAACATATTACTGATTTTTAAAAATTAATCATTTTTCTTCAGTCAATAGTTTTTTGAAAACACATAATACAAAATATTATACTATTCATCATACTTTTAGTACTTAAGGAGTAACATAATAGTTTTAGTCTTAAGCATGGTAAAAATTTGATTTGAAATTACCTGACATTCTGCTTCCACCAAATGGTTGTTGTCCCACAACAGAACCAGTTGACTTATCGTTAAGATAAAAATTGCCTGCCGAGTATTTTAATGTATCGAGGGATTTTTTCAAAAAATTCCTACAAAAATAAAACAATAATACAGAAATAAACAGATAACTTTAATGTTTACTCAACTTACTTATCCTGGGCAAATACAGCTCCGGTTAACGCATAAGGTGTGGAACTAAGAACAAGATCAATAGTCTTATCAACTTCTGAATCTTTATACACATAAACAGTTAAAACAGGCCCAAAGATTTCTTCAGTCATAATTTTATCTAAAGGATCCTTAGTCTCAACTATAGTAGGTTGTACAAAATATCCTTTACTACATTAAAAATATTGAATTAATACTTTATAAAAATATAAAATTTTAAAGTGTATATGTTTGGTTGAGTAACCTCTTGTCGTACTGGCCTCCACCAATTATTTCTAAATTAGGAGATTTCTTGGCATGTTCGATATACCCAGTTATACGACTAAATGCTTTTTCATCAATAACTGCTGAAGCAAAGGAATCAAATTCAGCTACATCTCCAATTTTAAGTTTACTACGAGTTTCCAATAAACCTTCTTTTATCTTTTAAACGACATAACCAAAATTATAAACGGTACTAATAAATAATAATGAAAAGTCAATATTACTTTAGGCCATAAAGATTCAGGAACATATATTCTGGAGCAGGCAGAACATTTTTGACCACAGTACTCAAATGAGGACCTAATAGTACCATTAATAACAGATGTCACATCAGCTGTTGGGTGAACAAAATGATAATTCTTGCCTCCGCACTCGCCAATTAATCTTGGGAAATTTTTATAATTGTTTATATTTTTACCAACTTGTGTCCATAACCGATTGAAAGTGCTAAAAAACAAAATGATGAATAAAGTAATTTAAATTATAATAATCAAAAAAAAAAAGTTAAAACTCTTAAATTTTGACAAAATTAACATCAATAAAATGTATTTAAATGTCGAGCTATAATGTTTACATGAATAAAAGCTATTTAAAAAAAAAAAAATTCTTACGGAACTGATCCAGTAAAATTGATGCCAGATAAGTAAGGAGAACTTGTAATTGCATCACCAAATACAGGGCCATCAGCAGGAACAAAATTAACTACACCGGCAGGGACTCCAGCTTCAGTCATTATTTCATAAATTACCCAATTTGAAAGCAAAGCTGTGTCTGAAGGCTTCCATAAAACAGAACATCCCTAGAAAAAAAAACCCAAACAGTAGATGAAAATATCAAAATTATGCTAGAAATTGTTTATCACCCCAAAACTAGCATAAACTATACCATTGATACTTCTATATAGGTATTTATATTTTATGATCAATGAATATACACCAAGTTACACCAGATCAAAGTATTTTATTTAGTTCAGTACATTTTAAATAAAATACATGAGAATACATAGTTTGATTCAAAATTAGTAAAGTAAAATAAAATATTCAAAATTTATCATTTGTAGCAATAATATCAGAGTAAAATTAAAATTAAATTGTTTTACTTATTTAAGATTATTAAAACATTAGGCTTTATATTATAAAGGCCAAAATTCAAAAATATCTTTTAGAAAAATTTCAAAAATATTTTGTCTATTAAGTGGTATATTATAACCAACTAGTTTGGCAAGGTGATATAATTATTAAGTTTTGGTATAACAAACAATCACCATTTTATTTAACTGTTATAAAACTATTAATTACCATCAAAGCAGGAGTATAAGCCAAATTTCCACCAATTGCTGTAAAATTAAAAGGAGATACTGCACCAACAAAACCATCAAGGCCTCGATAACGTAAACTATTCAATGTCACTTTTTCATTTTCACTTATAGGCTGGTACTTAGTCAACTCTTTGGCAAAAAACGCATTTAATCTAAAATGTTTATATTAATATTAATTAACAATTATCAAAAATGTAGCAGTCATTATTACTTAGCATTATCTAAATTTAATGAAAATATTGTACCTATCAGATGGTAATTGAAGTTTTTTAATAAGAACTTAAAAAAATATGTTTTACAGATTATGTAAAAGTTTGTAAGCCCTTAACAGAAAATTAAAAATTTTATCAAATAATAACTGTAAAATTAATCAAATTCCAAAATTTTAAATTTCTGCAAGTTGCTCAAAAAATTTCAAATATGGTTCATCAAATTTCTTTAGTACCAACAACAGTATTTTTGACAGAAACGGGAATATGACTAGAGGCACTAGATGCACAACTCTTTTCGGTTTTCATGGACATACAATTTGTTTGTTAATAAGATAAAATAATTTATAAATATTGATAAGTACTAATGATAAACTTAAAGTACTTGAACAAAAGTATTTGAACACTAGTGTCTAGTAAGTATTTAAACACCTTGAAGTATCACTTGAAATACGTTTTAAATAGCGACATATTATTTATTAATTATATATTTATGTAAATACTTTCTTTGTAGTAGTTGGTTATAAATCATAGAGGGGACGATTCTATTAAACTTAAATTTGCTCTTTCAGTTTTAAAAGTCTTAGGAAGTTAAATTATGTTTAAGACTATATTTATTGGTTTACTTAAAATTAAATTCAAGTTTAATAACTGAAAACAAGAAAACCCCAGACCCAAAAGATTTTTCTTGTGTTTGATTCAGAAACAACCTTCTAAGATCGGACCCCTTAAATCTTTAAATATTTAAACTATTAAAATTAAATCTCCTCAAAATATGTTTCTTAATTAGATTTGTTGCCTGAAAATCTTTAGATACTATGTATCGTGTTAGAATAACAAAAATTAATGTGTAAGATGTACTTGATTGGGATCCATATTTAAAAATATTATTTGAAAAAAAATTTTAATGTTTTATTTCAAGTATTAAAATACAATATTTACCTAATACCTACTTTTTAAAAAGTATTTTTTACTACACTGAATTAATTATGGAATTTGAATCATGAATTACATATGGAATTTCATAAATAGATAATTACTTTATAAAATCAATTAATTCGGCTGCAGCATCTATTTCAGCTTGAATAACAGTTTTTGACTGTCCTAGCATAGTTGATGCATTCAACTTCATTCGATATTTGGTTGCCATTAAATCAGCTGCTTTAAGCCAAATGCTTATTTTTTCTTCTAAGGGAACTTTATCCCATTTTAGTTGAGCTTCTGTTGCAACTTGAATCGCTTTTGTCACTAAATCCTATAAAAAATATATATATATTCATTATAAACTGGAAAAATTATAATCTTCATACTTATACTTACGGATGATGCATAGTAGAATTTTGCAATTTTCTTGCCATGATTATGAGGCTATAACAGAGTTTAGAAAAATTCAAGAACAGTCGCATATTTTTCATAAATTAACACAATTTAATTTCTATATAATATTATATATTGTCAAAAATTGAATTAAAAAAAAAAAAAAACAATAAACCTAATTTCTAACCACTAACTTACTAACCCACTAAGTAACTTAACTATGTATGTAACTGTGTTATTTAACTAAAATCATAACCACTAACTTGCAACACAAATAAAAAGTTTTTATCAAATTTTTGGGTAAATAAACAGTTATATATTTTGTTAAAGATTTTATAAAAAAAAAGCACCTATACAGATTGTTAATAATATAATAAATTATGTTATCATTTTAAAAGGTTTTTAAAGCCTTAACTACTTTTCTAGTGTACACACCTGCAATTTATGGTTAGTAAAAAAATATTTTATAGATTCAAAATCAAAAATAATTGTTATACTAATAAAGAAGTTATAACTGGTATAAATACTAATTATAATGTTTAAGTTCTTAATTATTATCAATAATTAATAATTTGATCCAATGTTAAATTTCGTACCATCACTTGGTATCTAACATCTTTGGTCTTGAATTTTTCATTACCAATTACAATAGGTACATCCTCAACATTATGAGATAACAATTTTAATTCCGCTTCGATTTCTTTACGTTCTTTGCTCCCAGGCAAGTATTCTGAAAATGAAATATTTATGAATTAAAAAATATTATACTAAAAGTATACTTCAAAATTGTTTAATTTGTTGAATTTAATAAACTATTTGTTAGTTAGACAGTTAAAGGTTTCATTTCAGTGAAATGATAAGATTAATCGTTGCTTTATTATATTATAATTAATATTTTAAACATCTAATATGTATTTCTGTAACTAAAGAGAAATGATTAAAAGAACAGACATTGTTTTTAATCCATAATTTTGAAATGCTCATTGTACAAGGACTAATTTCTAGCTCAAGCAAAAAATACCACGTAAAGAAAGTAGAAAATAAGAAATAAATAGTAAATATCTAATAAAGATAAGCAAAAATCTTGGTAAAACACAGTGACCGCACGCAGTATGTACATGTTTGTACCATAAACAATACATTAAATAACTTAGTAACGCAACAAAATGTATTAGGTAAAAACATTTATACCTATTTCGCGCGTTTACTATTTCAATATTTTTAAAAATTCCATTCAATTAAAATAAAACGATATGGATAAAAAGGCGGAAAGATTATATTATGATTTGTAGATAACAAGTCATTACAATTATTAATTTGTATTTTATAACACGTATTAAAATTGTTTATTTTAGTTATCGCTATAATTTATAGGTCAAATTAAATTCGATTAAATGTTGAACTCAATGAAATAACTACTAGGCAGTAATAATTATTAACCTTAATACCTACCTAATTGGCTATAATAAATAATTTAACAAGGTAGAAAATAAATAAACCTAACGTACATTTTAAGTAATGGGTTTTGTATGATACTATACTTATTATTAATACTATACATGTAATTGAATAATTGTTTTTGTTGGTTAAAAAATTGAATACGAAAAATAATTTGTAACGTTTATAGAAAAACTTACATTTTCTTACCTAATAGTGGTTCGTTTTGTACATTGAAGTCTTTAACTTTTGGAAGAGTAACAGCACTCATGCTTCTGCAACACAAACTAAAAATTAAAAAAAAAAAAACAATTTATACTTGTATTTCTACGAGTTCTGTGTTACCCAATTTATTTATATCAGAATAAAATATTGGTCTATAATACGTCAAAATAATTCATTATTCAATAATTCAAAATAATAAAATAAATAAATAATATATAATAAATTATATCCTGACCAATTAACTAAGCACACTATAATTTCAAAGTATTGACAGTAAATATGCCTATTTAGCGTTTCCGTTAATACAGCGAAAGTAAGATGCATATTTGAATTCGCGTTAGATGATACCAATCTATTTTGGTCTGTTTTAATATTTTAATGTTTACGGTGTAAATACTGTGCAAAGGAAATGCACGAGTAAACTCTACCTACGTGTTTCAAACGTGTCATACAAATAATGAAACGATTAACCCAAAGTAAACGAATTCGTGCGTTCGTATTATGAAGTTTTATTTTATGGACAATATTATATAGTAATCGCGTTATTTTACCTTTGAAATCCTCGAAGCGAGAATCGATTCGCACGCGACAACATTGCGACGTGGACGGTTCGACAAATAGCCTCTCGACCTAAACGACAAAGAGAAAATTAAAACCGGCGAAATTCATCACGTTCTTTATTATTTGTCCTCAGCGCGTCCGCACGACGCGGAAGGCGATCGATCGTGTTGACCGATTCGAAATCGCCAGGGACCAAAATTGTTTTCGTCATGTACCAACGTTACAGGGATGATAAAACGTGTAAAGGGTAGTTTTAAACGCATACCTACAACCCTCCCGTTTCCAGTGACTTTACCGGACGAAAATACGACGTTATGTTGCGCTATTTTAACGACGACGACGACGACGACGACGACGACGTAGACAACTGATCGCGGCACGGGACCGAACAGACGACAGCTGACGTGCAAACTACGGGCGACGCGTTTACTTAACGTAAATTATTGTACCCACTCGACGAGACTGTAAAGAGTAAAGTGGGAACCGTCGTCAAAAGCGGTGAGATACGAACAGCAGCAGCTGCTTAGCGCCGAAATCGGCTATCACAAGAACCACGACAAAAGTGACGGGGCCAAACACCGCGCCTTGTTGTGTGAATAATAATAATAGTAATAATAACACCGAACGCGTCGCCGCGTCTCTCTGCCCCGGCAAACGCCGTGATGGCGAGAAAAAAAAACCGAAAAAAGCTCACTACGACGCGACGGTAAAGTTATCCGAGCCCCGTAGGAGGTGACTGACCAGTTTTCTTTTTTCTAACACAAATAAAAAACGCATTTAAAAAAAAAGATTCTTTCCAAGAATTTCGGGCGGGCACTTTATTCCCGGTACGCCACTGTGGGACGGCCTCGATCTTGGCGCGTTCTGTACATGGTAAAGCCGATTGTTGTAAACGTAGTAAAAAAAATAAAACAACAATAATGGCTAACGAGTGTCGAGACCGGCCACGAATTATGAATTTAACCGGCGGTACCGTCAAGTTGGTCGGTTACCAAAAAATTATTTAAAAAACCCGTCGGTTAAGAGTGCTGCCAGTCCGACTGTCCGCGAGTCGCCAAAAAATTGTTATGTCGTCCCATGACGACGTCGTCTCCGGCCTCGGACGCCACAACATTAATTATTTAAATCGTCGTTTTTCCAATATAGAAACAAAATTAAAATAACTATATACATAAATTACCGCGGAATTAATGCTGTCTGCGCGACTCTCCTCTGCTTTTTTATAATAATCATAAAAACGTGCAAACTCTTTGCGGCATAATATCGCGCGTACACTTTACAGGCACGAACGTTAACCGGATATTTTGTACAACAAAATAGATATGTCTAGTCGGTTTGCCACACCAAAGACGATTCGCTATTAGATTTTCCGCCATTCATTTGAACTGGGTTTGAAAATTAAGTGCTCTAGAGCAAACTACCCGGCGAAAATAATTCGCTCTATTCATAAATACTAGTTCTACAACCGAAATTCTAAATGTCAACATAAATGAAAATAGTTGAATTGCTTAAAACAACGAAAAACAATAATTTCTTTTCTTCTCATAAATAAGTGTATCAAATGCAGAATGCCAAATCAATGTTGTTATAAAATTCAAAATATGTTAGGATTTAGTATTTTGTACAACTATTATTGTAATTACACGCTTTTAATAGTACTACTTGTTATTACCCGGTGTTACCTAGCTATGTACTAAGTTACACATTTGGAGTATACAGAACTCATGTGCCAGATGGTGGATATTAAAAGTGACCCAAAAGAGTTAACCCTCTGGAAAACACTGTGAAACGTCTTTTGTTGCTTGTATTGATTATTTATGCTAAGCGTAAAGATAAAACCATTAAAAAATATTTTTATTTTTTTTTTGCTTTTTTACTACTTTAAACGTTTTGTTAAATTCTGACGTAATAGATTTCTACGTCATAAAACAAAACTGCTGACCATATTTTGTATTTAAAACTTTTAACGGTTCCACGGCTTGGTGATGACGAACCAATCACTCGGTCAAAACATGTTGTTTTATATTATATAAAACTGTATAAGTAATACAACATATAAATACGTAGATAGACTTATATTATCTATAATTAAGATATATCTCCTCCAATGAATCATATCAATAAGATTTTAGTTTTTACAATTTAAATACACAACGATAATAAGTAAAATAAATAATAGTTGAATGAACATTAAAATAATTCTTCCATACATAGATTTAATAATAATATGGAAGGAATTATTGACTTATAAAAGAATTCTAAGCTGTTCATCTTTTGGCACTTTGTTAAGCAATAAACGACCGTCATAACTGAGAGAAGCTAAAATCCATGAATTTGCCGCGGACCATTCAACACAATACACTGAATCTTCGTGTTGGTCACAAGTGGCTATAATCTTATCTTCAACGGATATTTTAGTTTTTATGTCCTCGTTTTCAATTGCTGAAGACGAAATTCCAACCAAACGTGTGATAAGAACTTGACCATCACTCGAAGCTGTTCCAACTAATTCATCATGTACAGGGTTGTATCTATAACGATTATTAAATCATAAGAATATTTAAGTTTAAAAACATTATAATTTTACAGTGTTCAGAAACTAGATGTTTTAGAATTGATCTCAAAAAATAATAAATAGTAGAACAAATTTTATATAATAAGAAATTTGTACAAAATATCCAATAATTTTATTTTGTACGTCAACTAAAATAAATTCAAATGATATTCTATACCAGAGGTATTCAAACTTTTTCATCACACGGCTCCTTTGAGCCTTCACAAAATGTTGACGGCTCCCAAATTGTAAATGACAAAAAAATCAGTGTTTATATGAATGTAATTTATATTTTATAATTTATAGGATGCGGCTCCCTTCGACAACTCCCGCGACGCCCCTAAGAGCCGCGACGCACAGTTTGAATACCTCTGTTCTATACTCATTATTTATATGTATTTAATTTTTTAAAGAATTTTGGTGGTAAAAAATTTAAAGGGGTTGAAATTAAAAAAAAAATAATTAGTGTCTTTTTATTATTTATCATTAAACTAGTTAAGCAGTTTCAAGTAGAGTACTTGTTTTCTTTTTAGTACTCATTTTAAAGAAGAGTACTTGAAAATAACTCTAGCATCTCAAACAAAAAGTCAAGTACTTAATAATTTAGTTTAAAAAAAAATAGTTATTTATGTCATGTTGAGTGCTTGGGAGTACTCAACATTTGTTTCAGAAGTCAAGGACTTGCCCTATTTTAATACAATACATAAATAATAAGTATAGGGTGTCATTTGAGTTTTAATAATTTATATAAAACTAAAATTCAAATGTACATAAACAAATTTAATATTTATCATTAAGTAATGGAAAATAAAAATTTTCCCATGAAATTTGTTTTTATATTTTGTATATTTTCCAAGATGATTGCAATAAAGTATGAAATTTAACTTTGAACACCTGGTAGAGTTGAGCCATACAGCAAGTTTAGACAAATCTTCAGACAATTAATTTAAATAATAAAATAAATGTTAATTAAAATTTGAATTGAGCATTAATTTAAGTTTTATAAAGTCATTTTAATTTTGAGATAGTTAATTATTTATCAGTTTATTATACCGTTGAATAAATATTTTAACAAAAATGTTAATATTTCAAACAGCTTATAACTGTAATTACTCAAATTGTTAGGTATTTTGATCATAGAAAAAGTTTAAAAATATATTTTACAGTAATATATCATGTTTATTCCACATTCAACACAAATCAAAATTTTGTATAAAAATGACACTATGTCAAACATTTGATAACATTTAAGAAAACTTGACTTTTATAAGATACAAGATTGTTTTGATTGTCATACCTTTGAGTTTTGAACATTTTTTTCATACTTTTCAATTTATAGTGTAAATTATATTATTAAATTATATTATCACCAGTGGTGTTCCCATTCATTTTTTGGAGAGTATACCAATCCGACTGCAGGTACCAAAACATTTAATGCAATACAAACATTTTTTTTTATGATCTTTAAAGGTGAAGGACGTGTTAGTAAACAGCGCTTGATTTGAAAAAATAGTTGGAGGACACAAATAATTAAAAATTATATTTTATATTAAGGTGCCTATATTTGACCATTATAAAAGTACGTAACTAAAAAGGATAGGCTAAAATAATTAGAACAACAAAAACGAAGACTTCGTTTTCCCGGGTACTTCCCACCTAAGTCAAGCACTGTCAATAAACAAAAAAAAAATCAATTTTTTTACATTTCTTCTTTGTACTTACATACAAAAATTAAAATATTTGGATGAATCAATTGATCTAATCACAGTGATTGTCGGACGCCAAAAGGCAAAAACTATAAATTTTTTTTTTATAGCACATTGGCACATATTCTTCCCACTATCTGAAGAATATAGTAATAGTCTATCATATTTAGCTTATCAACGTGATAATTAACATTTATGTGCATCTTGACGTACTGGGAGAGAATTACATAATTTAATTTTTAAAATAAACTGAATTGACTTTCGAGGCGTTTTCTGAGTAACCAAAGTTTTTTCTCTCGTTTATTATTTGAGTATTAAGAGTATACACAGTATACTCATAATTTTATTAAATTTTCTTGAGAGTATACGCAGTATATGTAGTATACCCTATGGGAACACCCCTGTATATCACCTATTTCTTGACATTTATGAGATACAATTCAATTATTAGGTTCAAAATTAAATTATTGCTAGGTACACCAAACTAAACAAAGTATTTATTATTACTTACTCTATATTGTCTAATATATACTTAATATTTATTCTGATTTCAATATGGATGAAAATATAAAATATATATATATATATATATATATATATATATATATATCATATTTTATTATATGAAAATATACAAAATAATACAACAAAAGTATTAAAAACAACAATTCATTAAATACATCTAAATAAGTATACTTGATAAATGTATGATGTGTTACCTAATAGACCAAATCCAATGAGAATGATCAGCACGAGATATTAAAGGTTGGCTAGAGTTACGTATATCCCAGAATTTGGAATATCCATCATCTCCACATGTAGCCATATAGTTTGGACGATTTGGATTAAAATCAAAATCTCTGAAAATTTATTAACTTTATAAACAAAATGTTTGACATTAAGTGTAGTCAATATCAACATTTAAATTAAGTAAAGGCAATAGAGATATGCATAGCATTCTCTTAACAGTGTTTTCAAATACTTATTTCTCCATTGGCAGACAATTGTAAACCTTGTAAAGCTGCAAATTTAATATGGATTTTTAAATTCATCACTAATGCGCTTAAAAAAAAATCCAATATTATTTGTTTATAATTAACTATTCTACACACTTGGAAATTGCATGTTTAGTCTGCATATTTTAAAGTAAACAATCTGTGACGATTCTTGAACTGTAGTAGTTAAAAAGGTGCAGTAAATTACAACATAATATTTAAAAAAATTTATTAGGTTTACTTTTTTTATTTTATCAAGTAGTTTAAAAAAATAATCTTGAAAATCATTATACTAAGCAGAAAACAATATTTTTTTTTTCAAACAAGACAGTAAAAGACTAGTGCCAAAAAAAAGCTCCATTTGTTTCTGAATATGTCAACAACTTTTAATCAAAAATTTTATCAGTTTTGCAAACAAGTATAATTAGTTTTATTGATATAGGCTTGATAATAATAAATTTATTTTATTTTGTTTCATCGCAATAAAATATTACTAAGAAAAATAATTATTTATATGTTTAACAATTATTTTAAAAGTATTAAAATAACTTAGTTAAATTTTAATCATACCTAATAATTTGAGAGTGTACTCCATCTAAGCTCCATGCAATTTTGTCCTGAGATCTTAAATCCCAAGCTTTTATATTACTATCATCAGCAGTTACAAACTGTAAATTAACACTTTGTGGATTCCACTTACCAGTTGTAAATTTTGGTTGATCTAGAGCAAAAGTAAAAATTATTATAATTTGAAAAAAAATTATTACTAGCTAATTATTTATAAATGTATATATTTATAAATCATAACTTATATACATAACTACCATGTTAAAATATTAAATTCTGATGTACTTACTAATAACTAATTTATGAGAAACTAAAAATTAATAACTATTTTTTTTTTTTTAACAAATAAAAAGCCTTACTTTTACCATCCAATGTTGCAGTACAAACAATTTTTACTTCACTTTCACCAACATCCCACATAACAATATTATTATTAATGACAGAAGCCAAAAAAGATGCATTTGTAGGATGAAATGCTGTTACCTTAATTGAATGCAATTAAATTAATTATAAAATGACTAAGTAAAACTAAATTTATTACCTTAACATCGGACCCATACTTTTCTGAAGGAAAGGTTACGATATTCTCTAATTGACCGTCACTGTCAGGTAACCGCCATAAAGCTGAATATTTTTCACAGTCACGTTCTGTACTTGCATAGCAAGTAGATATTAACTGCTTGTCTAGAGGAGAAGCAGCTAATGACCATATTTCACCACAGTTGTGTTCGTAAATCTAAATTGATATTATTGAGAATTTAATACTATAAAGCTAATTACTGAATTCCTAAACATAAGAAACAAACAGAAAACAAAGATAGTTAATCTTAAATAAAAGGTACTTTTCATACTTAATTGTCTTGCAGATTCTTACTTGTGGAATAAGAGTATTAGTTTCTTCTTGTAATTTAACCAGATGCACTTGATTGTTAGGCGTATTTAATGACTGAGTTCCAATTAAAAAATTAACTTGATCCACGTCGGCGTGAAGTGAACACAATGATCTTGCCTGTAAGTTTAAAATATTAAAATATTAGGAAAAATGATTTGAAGACAAAAGAATATCGGGATCTGTTACTTGAAATTCAACGCCATAAATTAAAGGGTTAGACATTCTAAATTATTGTAAAATCAGTATTCATGTAGGAATGTTTTAGTAATCTGTTAATATTCGTTGGAGACAAGATAAACAGAAAACAGAAATTCGATTATTTTAATTTTTCATTTATCAATATTATCATTATCATTGATTGATAAAATAAGAAATGATAACGGTTGTTTACACTCACACACTTAACACTACGACTACTATGTACAATCAGTATTATATTACACATCTATGTTTATTTTCAGTATATTTATTTTCAGACTTCAGTAAATTTTAACTATTAAATAATAATTAATATTACAATTTACATTTAGTCAATTATTTTAATACGCCCAACTTGTCAAGGAATGGCTACAGCTTCGGTGCCCGTAGAGTTTCAAAACCTAACCTTATCTGAATGCTTTGATCAAGGATTAGCATCGTACGAAAGTATTTGCGAATCCACTGAGCCCACTAAAGAATCCGAAACACAGGTCAGTGTTCAATTTTTCTCCACAACTCTCATCCTATTTCAAAATGTTCACCCTTTTTTTCTTTCAGTATAAAATAATAAAATGTATGAAAGTATTAGAACACACTACACAACTCGTGTCTGCAGCAGGAATGTTCAGCGATAATGAGACTATTGATGAAATACCGACTGCAGACGTCAAATACATGTTGTTGCCCTTTATGTTGGGGTCTTTAGCATTAAAACTTACAAACAACGGCAACCGGTTGGATGTTGTTAAAACAGCCGAAGTGTACTTCAGGGACTTTCTTAAAAGGTTAGTCAAATTAAATATTACTAATTATTTTACTCTTAAACCAAAGTTGAACACTTGCCAACTATAACCATTGTATTGTTGTAGATGTAAAGACTACGGCCTGTCTGACCATCCATTACCATCCGCTTACACAGAATCTGAAGAAACAACTACACAGGCTACGATGGATATTACTCTTATGGCTCGTAGACGTGCTGAAAAAATAAAGAGTTACAAAGAACAAAAATTAATGGAGTCGCAGTTGCAGCTATTAAAAGAACAAAATGAATCAGAATCTGTTGACGATGAAATAAGAAGAAAGTACATTGTTTCTTTACTGAAATATAATGTTGGAAAGTCTCTGGAAGAAATAGATTCTCTTCAAGCTGAAATGAGAATTTTACATTACAAACTTAAATACGAAGATAAAGATAATCCTGAACAAGTAAAAACACAAAAACTTAAATCCAAACCACTTATGCCTATTATTATCACTAAAAATGAGATTCAAAAACAAGTATTTGGCGCTGGTTATCCCAGTTTGCCAACAATGACTGTTGAAGAATTTTGTCAAAAACGAATCAATGATGGGATGTAAGTATTTCTAAATGTAATCTAAATTCACACCAGTTAAATAAATACTATGTAAATTTTATGTTATATTTAAGATGGCATTTACCTACTGCTGAAAACACTAAGTGTCTGCAGCAAATAGCTGAAACCTCAGATAAAGAAGAAGAAGATAAAGAAGATAAAACAAACGAGGCAGAAGAAGAAAATGAAAGACAACGATTAAACGCCCGTGACGAGTACAAAGACAACCATCGCCGTGGTTGGGGGAATAGGTATAATAGAAGTTGAAGGCTATATACTGTTGTAAATGTTATTTTTATATTTTTATAAATATTCGTGTTTGTTTTTTATGAACATGATACTAATAATAATAAAAACAGCTCTATAATAGTACCATAAATTAATACTTGTAAATATACTATTGTCTTGAATAAATGAATGATCATCATACATTTGTACATGTGCTTTTTTAATACCTCTTCATTTTTATTCATTGTAATACAGTTTCTGATGTGTAATGTAGGTATGTATTTCAAACATGTACCCACATAAATACCTTTATACCTAGTCTATATATTATAATCATAATGCAAAATCAATTATAACACCTAAATAAAGTTCATAAATAAAACAATTTGGAATATTAACTAATAATTATAAAAAAAAACTCAATGAAATTATCGGCATTAGAAAAATTAAACTTAATTTATTACATAACTGAATGAAGTAATAACTACATTATTTATTAGTACATTATTGTAGTGACAACTTTATTTTTTTAAATACTTTCTGTTTGATTTAGCTTGTTCTCGAGTTCTTCTTTCAATTGGAGTAACACAACCATTATATTAGTTTGTCTTGACCTCTCTTGTTCAATAGCGTTTAATATCATTAAATCTTTCTCTATATTTTTTCGTTCTTCTTCGATTTTTTTCTGTGCTCCATCAGCCAAGGCATACTTTATAATTGGTTTATTCCATAAAAATTGTTCAAATTCAAATGTGTACCTTTTCCCAGAATTAACATGAGACATGACATTTTGTATCTTATCACAATCTCTCTGCATTTTAGTTTTCTTTGTTGTCTGAAAATTTAATTTGTAAGCCAGTTAATAAGACATAATAATTAAGTGTGAAGTATACCTAAAACAAAAATACAATTAAATATAAACCACGAACGAGTTATTAAATTGAATATTCATATTGTTTACTAAAACTACTAAGACACAGGTGCACTAACAGACAAGACTGCGTGGCAAGGGAATTATGACCACTGACAATCTATTTTTCTGTCTATATTCGTTAGAGCTATGGCAAAAATATTATAGAGCTCACTAGGTAACATGTTTTTTTTTTTTTTTTTCATTGTAAAACAAAATATGCCTGTTCTTGGTTAATAATTTAAGTATTTACAAATTCTTGTTATTAAGGCAATGGTATATAATGGTGTATTTGACTCAAAAAATTGTTCTTTAACACACTAAGACCTAATACAGACAGAGACAGGTATGTATTTTAAACTAAAAAATATATTTAAGTACCTATAGGTGATAATTTTGTATAAGAAATCATTGTGATTGCAATACTTTTTCTTTTAAAAAAATTTGATTATGTTATGGTATAAACATTTTGTCACCTAAATCAAAATTGGCAGCCGTTCTTCGCTTCAGCGTGTTGTGTAGGTACCTATATTCAACATTTCCTAGTTCAAGTACTTGGCAAAGTTATTATTAAAGTCTGAGATACATTCTCGAATATTAATTAAAATGTATTGACAGAGTTAATCTTCACGGTAAAATACTACTTAATTATTGTAAACTTTGCAGAGGAGTAAAAACAGAGATAAACTATGGCAGCATGGATTAAGATATCTACAAGTACGTTAATATTAATCCGTGATAGGCAGTAGAAGGTACATTTTAGTAGTACATTTTCAAACAATAAACAAAACTGGTGTATTTTTAGTTGACATATGTCATACCACAATATAATAAACTTTTTTATTACTAGTTTATTGTACGCATGCGTCTTACCTACTCACCGTTTACTGACACATTAGTCGACAAACCGTCTGATTAATGGTGTAAATATTTTTCACAAAATATTACCTAATGTAGTAAAAAGGGCCGAAAAAATAAAAATTCTACGTAGGACGCAAATTTATTTTCTTACGTTAGCAGGTTGTTGGGGAATATTTAAGATTGTTTGGGACATGTGATAACAATCGTCGGATGTTCCATGCAATTCTCGAACAACGCTTGTATGTCTATCACGGACATACACATATGTATACTTATAAAACGCACGTATTGTTATATTTAAATTTTAAACAAGACAAAATAATGCAGTGACAAAAATTAATTATTTTGTCATTGCAGCAAATACTGTAAAGTGTAAATTGCAAAAGTAGATAAGGAATCGCCGCAGAACAGGTCTGTAGAATATTAATAATTATAGTAATTACTCTAGGAAGTATGGCTTTTGGATTGTTGATTGTTGAGATAGTATTTGGCACAGACAGACTTCTATATTATTTGTATAGAAGTCTGTGGTATTTGGATGCAGTTTGTTATCTACTGGTCGAGGAGAGAGGGAGCAGTTGTGCGAAAAATGATAAGAACCGAGGGCATTGAATCTGTTGAAAACATTGAAATTTTGGGGAGAGATATTCCGTAATTTTTTTATTGTTTAAATGATTCGATTGAGTATACCTACAGTTAATACTAAACTTACGATGACCCTAAAAGATATTTAAAAAAAAATTTCATTTATTTAAGTTTTGTAGTTAACTGTTAGTCGTTGTCTAATTTTAAATGTTCAACCTACGCATGTAACTCGATCTACTGTCATTGTCAATTTGTTTTCAAAGTTTAACACTCCATTAATCGCGTCACTCAGAACAACATCAGTAGTCGCCAAGTATCTGTGGGATCCGGATACACAATTTAACTTTTTATAACTATCCCTAATTAACTTTAAGTATTGTTTACGATAATAATGAACTCGTGTATGAGATTTAACGAGACTGACGGAGTGTTAATAGGGTTTAAATTTGACCTTGTTGAAAATTTTATGATTATTTTTTTTATAATCAAAATTCAAAAAAAAAAAACGTTAGTAGACAGGTATTTCTTTTCTGAATCTCAATAATTTTTCAAAACAAAAATTAGTTAGTTATTGTTTTACTTATAAAGAAACTAAGATTTCCTACTCCTATAGAAATCAAATATGGAAAGCGCTCTGGCGGAATTCGATAGTAACTCGATCTAACTTTTTTTTTTAAAATAATTTTTACACGATTGATACAAATGGTTAGACGTACATGTATATTGTCGGTTTCTTTACAGTATTACTCTATGTTGTTTGATTTTTTTTTTTTTACCAATAGGTTTTAGTTTTTTTTTTTGTGTGTTTTTCATTTACTTGCATTATTAGTAGGAGTGCTTTCTGCACAAAAAAAATTATATTTTTTGAATATCGTTGCCAACATTTTACACTATATATAATTATTGCACATACTCATTAGAGCAACAACACGAATTTAAGCCAAAAGCGCCAGAACAGATTAACCAACAAACCCATTATTGAGAGAAAAAGCTCATCAAAACTATGACCTAACCTACCCCATCTTGCAAGCATAAGGTTGGGCTATTCTGGTTGTGAAACCAAAGTGCCAAATGCCAAAAATAAAAGCATTTATGTGCTGCAATCTACCAAATAATTTTTTTTTTTGGTATATTCCATACTGGTTTCCAACGACCATATCAATCTAAAACGGGAATTGATTTGTTGTCAGTTATTCTGTTCTGATGCTATGCGCCTCAATTAATCAAACCACTATTCTTACCACAGAGACAAAACAACTAGTTTTTTTTTTTTTCTAGGTAATATCAGATTTTTATTAATTAGTCAAATTTTACATGATGTTTTTCTTCACAATAGTTCAATAAAATATGTCATTGTTATAATACCAAAAATGATACTTCAAACAGAAATATTTGAGATACACAAATAATTGTTATGGAGCCCAATATAAATTAAATTGTTTTAATTGCATAAAATCATAAAAATGTGTTTAAAGTTTATTTTAAAACAAACATCTTAAAACTAACATACACTACAATGATAAAATATATAATACAAATACCTCGTATAATTTTAATAATTTGCAACAAAAAAAGGTAGATCATTATTTTCATTAAAAAAAAAAACTCAATATAAGCGTAATACATTTACATATATATGGGTACATAAATCAAATGTCATCCCTTTAAATTCTTTAAATCAATATACTTGCACTGGTAGTTCAAAGTTCTCAAGTATAATTACAATAGTAAAACTTCTCAACATACTTTTTGAACAACAGGCCACTAAATATTAACTGAATCTTAATTTCTATGATGTAAACAATTTATGCTGTGTATAATATTCAAAAACTTTATTAATATCAATAATAATAAAATATAACTATTAAATAATTAATTAGTATGTATGTATATCAAATACATTTTTTAACATTTTATATTTAATTTATGTAATACTCATAATCTTATGATCGGATGGTTAGCAATGATGTGGTACCAATCAAATGCATACTATAAATACGCATTAAATTGATTAATATAAAACTTATTATTTTTAGCCAAAACTAACATGGAAAATTGATTCTTATACTATTTAAGGTATAACAATAATTATTGTTCTAATCAGTTGTTATTGAAAATAGAATTTAAAAATTTTCCAATACTAAATTTAACTATTCAGTTAAAATAATTTAAACTTATATTCCGTTAAAATTTGATCATATTATATAACTAATAATATATTACTAACATAAGTGACATTCTTAAGTATCAGGTACATTGAAGTTTGTCCTAACTTAACCCCAAAAATCATCTAAAATAACATACTTCAGCTGATACAATATAAATTTAAAAAAAAATAAAAGACGACTTAAGTAATCACAATATAATATGTTTTTGACAGGGTTAAAGCCATTGAACAGCCAACAATAATAACTACAGTAAAAGTTACTTATGGAAATTAATAATTATTATTACAAACTATTGTGACATTAAGCAATGATTGATACCACGTTTATATATTTTACATGAAGAATCACACTTAACATTATTGCTCATAAAATGGTAATTCACCAACAAACCAGAAAAATTAAATCCAATTTAAAGCTAATCACAATTAAAATTATTTAAGCTCGAGAATCGAAGAAAAAATCAGATAAGTAGGAGATTAAAATGGCAGGAAAATTGGAATACAAACAATTACTAAATATGACTATAATACACACTTAACAATAATATTTTATGTTATAATTTATTATACAATAATATAAGTTAATTAAGGAATGCATTTAACATTGCTGCTGTCACTAATCGAAAAACGTTTTCGATATGTCTTGTTAGACTAGAATTTTACCATATCTATGATACTGGAAGCATTTAAGTGATGTCTAATTTTGATTAAGAAAAATGAAAAATAGGTAACAAAAACAAGAAACAACTAAGTTGAACTTTGGAAATATTTAAAAAAACTCTATATGGAACTCAAAATTAATAAATAAAAAATAACTGTCAGAAACAAATGTTACATTGGTCAATAAAAACAATGAGCAAGGTAGGTTGGTTTTAGTATAATTTATGCTTATTATTAATAAATATTGAACGATAATTAAAGTGTGTGTTAATATGTAAAATTTGTAAAAATAGCTGTTTTACATTTAAGCAAAATACATAACTTTCTTTGTATCTGCGTGTACTGTAATAGCACGAGCCATAGCTCCTGGTGTTCGATCTTCACTACAGCCAGACTGATGTGAACCTTCACCACTGAAAACCAATTCAAAATAAATATAGTTCTAAAAAAATGCCAAAAAGTACACAATTAAAATGTATTTGTTTTACCTCTTTGACCATGACTGAGATTGTTTTTTTTGTCAAAGAAAAATTTACAATAAAATATATAACTTAATTAATTAATTGTAAATTCACTACAATGTAAAATTCTAAAAGGTTACAATAAAATAGCAGTGATAATTATTGTTTGCTTTCTTTGATGACAAGCTTACTAAGGTACTAATTAAGTGGGTATTGGTTATTTATTAATAATTATTATTTAGTGCATAATGTTTACCTATGGTTATAACTTATAACTAAAACCCTCTTAATAATACAAAAGATTTTAAAGCTATTTTCTATACTTAACACTATAGAAAGACTATAAGAGGCTAAGTAACTATTTTTTTCTAATACAGTAAAACCTCATTAATCCGGACCTCATTAGTCCGGACTTTGCTTAATCCGGACAGCCGTCTGATAACACAAAAAATGCGCGGTTTATGCCGTAGACGAAAATAAACGTAAAAGCGAGTTCCTCCAATTTCCCATAGGTACATATATTCTTAACTACCATCATTAAAGTGTTTTTGTTGGTCATTCAGTTCGCTAGTCGGTCGCCTAATACGCTATAGAGCAGCGATTCTCAAACTGTGGGTCGCGACCCCCTGGGGGGTCGTGAGTCAATTTTTGGGGGGTCGCGAGAAGTTTTTTGAACTATACAGATTGTAATAAATAAATTTTTTTTTAAAATTGTTTAGACTATAGAAGTATAAAGTAATATAAGAATTATTACGGGAATTATTACGACGGGTATTTTTGTGGTATATCGTTATCGCAGAAATTATAATCGCAGAAATTATAATTATTAATTTTTTAATTCTATACATGTAAAACTAAGGGGGTCGCGATAGATTTTTGGAAGAAAATTTGGGTCGCGGTCTTAATAAGATTGAGAACCACTGCTATAGAGTGTTTCGTGTGTCATATGTTATAGTGCTTTGTATTTTAGTCGTTATTTTTGTATCACTGCGATGTCTTTTAGCAAATCTAGTCAATGTAAAAAGCAAAAACATATATCTCTTTCCATTAAGGATAAATTATGCGTATTAGACAAACTTGAAAAGTTGTTTTGAAAAATGTTTTTTTTTTGGACCTAATATTATGTTGCAATACATATATATTGTTTATCATATATAGTAATTAGTGTAATATAACATTCTTAAATCTATAATACGGACATGTTTTTTAGGTATTTTGTTTAATCCGGACTTTCATTAAATCAGACAACCTAGAGCCCTTATTAGTCCGGATTAATGAGGTTCTACTGTATTTAAAATTATTAATTAACTTTTATTATATAGCAGATGATGCCAAGGGGGAAATAAAGGTATCCAGAATAATCAACAAATACTTGAGTATATGACATAAAAATTTACTACATATACCTAATATACTGCATAAACTAAGTTTTAAAACTAACTAAAATAAAATGAATAACCTTAACATATAACTGTTAATTGAAGCCAGATCGCCGATTGTTAGCACGAAGCAATGTTTACATCATAAAACAAATAATAATGGTTTGAAGAATCAAGATTCTTGGATTTGATTGACTTAAAATAGTTCTTAGAACTTGATCATTTTTTATCAGCTATAATTTTAGAAAACATTGCACCCTATTGGCGTATGGCTACCCAGCTCCAAATCGGCAAATGAGAATGAATACTAAGTCAAATATCAAGTTGTTTTTGATGCATATGGTATCAAACTAACTAATAGTAGAGGGTACTACCAATTAGTTAGCACTTAAGAAAAGTATTTATATTAACTATTGGTTATTTTGATCGGCTATTTAAACAGTAATATCACATTGTTGGATTAACAATATTAGGATAGAAGTTTTGGGTAAACTCCTTTTAGATAATTAATATTTAGTTCAATTAAGATAATGCCCATCATTAGTAACTACACTCCGTTCCACAAGAGAATAAACAGTTTGCCAAACTTTTCTGCGAAAATTTGAAAAGAAAGGCAATACATACTGCACACATCAAAAAAGTTCGGCTTTGGGTGACATCCAACGTTTAAAATGATTGAAAACGGAAATTGAGGTCCGGCAAGTTGTGATACCCAAAAACTGATGTTTCTCTTGTGGAACTCAGTATAGTCTAAATACAGCCTAAACAATAGAGTGATTACAAAATGCGATTTGGGTGTCTAGACACCCTTTGAAGTTTTAAGGATATACTTTGAAAATTGAACAAATTAAAAACAAATCTAGTTTATGAGCGATTTTGTAGATTTTTATTTTCTAGATAGTGAAATTTTCAATTGCACTATTGACAGAAATAAGGCAAGAAAGGGTTATATTGTTCACTAGTTGCAATATTAGTTCTATTGGCTATTCCACCCAAGCCATGTTGGTAGGTCTGTATACTCTTGCCTGCGGGCCTAGAGCTCATGACGATAGTCACTATGGGACACTTTTTGCAGCGTTCTCTGCGTACGGCAGGCGCAGGTTACGCTGCTGCTGTCGTACGGTGCTGTATTGGCTTGAACTATATATCTTTTCTTACAATTTTGTATTATAGTATTGTTGTTAATAATAAGAGTATTTTTTGTTGCGCCCATATTACGTTATTTCTTTTTTTTCTTTGTTTATTAGTATTATTACAGTTCAGGAATTTTTATTACGATAATACAATAAACAATAAATTTATAAAAGTCTAAAATAATTTTGATGTCGTCCAGGTTAAACAAAGTAAAATCCCAACTAAAAATACACTCTAAACAGTCTAAACTATGCTTAGAATCTAAATGTCTTAGTTAAAATATGAACAAAAAATAAACGAATAATTAATGATAAAAATAGAAATACAAGTTAATTCTTTTTACCTGTCATGCTCTTTTTCCACCAAATGATATCTAGCTCGAAATGCAACCAAGTGAGCATAATATGCTGGCGCAGGTATCGATACTGACCGTGTACATCTAACATAGGTGTGACACAACTGATATGTTAAGCATTGTAACTCATCCGACTCAAAATGATTGTCATCCCATAAAACATGATAGTGACTAGGTCTACTTGTTCCCTGTTTAAATTTTTAATATTATAGTCAATTAACATTTTCAACATTGGTGACATGCATAATATGTCATATTAAAGTTATTTTTAAGGGTATGACTTTTTTAACTCGGCAGTTTAAACGTCAATTAAATTAAATACTTATAATTTAAGAGAATTTTAAATTTTGGTAAAATTTTTAAGCAAAACACAAAATTGAAATTTGAAAATAATATTATTTTACTGATCTTAAAATATGAAGGTTGTTTTTTAAAAACAATTGTAAGTGAAAACATTTACAACAAAAATGTTAACAAAATCAATACCTGAATTCCTTGATGACTGCATAAATAAAAATCGAATTCTGTAGGATGTGTTATTCCAACGTCTACTGTTGTACCAGCAGGGATATTACCAGATTTACCAGATTGTTCTTTTTTATCAGCACAAAACAACCTAGAAAAACAAAAATGTTAGATACATGAAAAAAAAAAAAAAATTATTTTTGTTAAACACAAACCTAGTGTGATGGCGTTTTTGAACTATGATAAAGGTGATTCCAGGTTTGTAATCACCTTCCAACTTAATACACGCTTCACGAATGGCAGTTAATTCATGTTGTAAGACCTGAAATTCATACCTTAATATAGTAAAATACAACAAAAAAACTATTACTGTGATCATATTACACAAAATTGTATACAGAACACAATAAAGGGTTACAAAATATTATGATTTCACTGTATATTTATATAAATACTTAATTTTAAAAAACGTACATGAGGAAACTGTCCTTCTGAAACTCCATCACGGTACAATATTATTCTATGAGGTTTGTAACCCCCAGTACTTTTGTAAAACATGATTAAAAGTTCTCTGAAATTAATAATTATAATAATAAATAACTATTAAGATTATACAAGTTTACTGAAACAAAAATTTATTAAAATGTACAAGTGGACATACCTGACCATAGAACTAAGTTCTTGAATAATTTCTTGTCTATGTTGTTGAACTCTGACAGTAGCTGCATAGCGGCTAGGATGTGCGTCCATAGATCCAACAACTGCAGCAATTGATGGTTTTTTATTATCACCTGCAGGAGGGTGAGTTACATCAGCACCCAAAAATATAACTGGCTCATTGAATACCTACAAGTAATAAATAATATTAAATGAAAATTAGTTAAACCGAACAAATAAACAAAACCTTAATTTTTTAAAAACCATTACACACCTTAGGTCTGATGCTAGGTACAAGAATGCTATTAATACCACCCAATTTCACATTTATTTTTAAACATAAATTGGATAATGTCTGAGGTGACGTTTTATTAACATTTTTAGCTTGGACACATTGTGTGGCCATTCCTAAGACGGTATCACCAACTCTTTTGACTTCAGCTGTTGACATGAATAATAAATATTCAATAAGTTGGATTTTACTATTTATTACAAAAAAAAAAAAAAAAACAACTTATAATACCATAAACTGGAGTTTTTCCTGGTAACACAACAACTACAAGTTGTAATCCTGTAAATGTTGATTTTAAATATCGGAACATTGGTTCAACTTGATCTGGCCCCGTAGCATATTTACCTTATTTCAAATAAAATTTAGTTAAATAAAAATTCTGCTATTTTTTTAAATTTATTATTTATTTGTATAACTTACAAAAACAGGGCTGTCCAACTATTGGCATTCCGGCATCACTACTAATCTTTTGGAGTTGTGTAGTAAAGTTTCTGTAAAAATGTAGACATTAGTTAATAAAAAGCATGTACTTACATACATGTGTTCTACTTCTAATCATCTTTAATTACCTCAATGCATCTTCACGAACAGTTCTCTGGGGTGCAAAACATGCTATTGCCCAATTACGGATTTCAACACCAGTAAAAAACTGTTTACCTCTCATATCCCAAACTCCTTGATTGGGTAATGCTTGTTGTTTAGTTTGTTGAACATTTAATCCTCCCTAAAATTTGCAAGAAATAGTATTTCTGTTATTTTTGTGCTGATATCAACATTTACATATCTGTTACACGTGTTGTGTATGTTTATCATAACAATAAAAAGTCATGTATACAACTTTTAATATATGATACAGATTATTTATTTTTGGTTATTGGTATTCATTTATTTTGTTTTAATTTTTTTAAACAAATTTACTTTTGGATTAAAGATCTTGAGCCCAAGTTAATTTGTATTTAATTCAGCTTAGACTTATGGCAAATGAGAATTTATCCACTAGATGATTTGGAAGAGTAAAAAAAATACATAGTATTATGGTTAAACAGTAATTTATTAACTACTGATAAATGATTAAGAATATTGTTCTTTATTACTTTGTGCTATGGACAGGGGGTTAAAAGCAGTTACGCAATGTATAAATTTCAGGCAATATTATATATATATATATATGCAATAGTATATAAAATATTTTTTTAAAAAATGTCTAAAAGCTACAAAAATGTATTGATTAAATTTTTTGACAGCATTCAGAGGACTTGTTTAACTATGTAATTAATTTTATTGTCTTTACTAGAACATTTTATTAAAAGTTTTGTTTAAGGTTAACTATTAAGGGAGTAGGCAAAATTCTAATCTGTGAATTTTAACATTAACAGATTATTTGTAGACCGTTTTAAAAAAATTAACAATCCGATATCATAACTTAATTTTACTTTTTCTCACACATATACACTACCGACTTGTTCATAAACATTTTACGTTGAAATGAGATAATGCTAACAAAAATAATTTGAAGAAAGAAATCAGTTATTATGTGCATTTAGATTGTTATATATAAAATATTTAATACATTATCACACGCTAGAAGTTTTTCAAATTTAATAACAACTTAAAAGTATGTTCTATCACACAGTCATACCTGATTAGGTAAAGTTCGTCCACCATATTGTAGTTTTGGTGGAGGAAGAACACGACCACGCACTTCCATCATATTATTTGATATAGTAAGACCAAATTCTTGTACATATGAATCATTATTAAAATCTGCTCGGCGTACTAAAGAATTTATTTCTCGTTCTCTATCTGGAGCACTTCGAGCAGTTGCTTTTATCATAGTTGATGTTTGCATATCGGTTAATTTTTTAATACAACGTTGACCCGCAACAATATTACAGACCTACAGAAAAACGTTGGCTAATAAATAATTATAGTACTTTAAGTTTTCAATTACACTTATAATCAAACCTCCAAAGGAAGATATGTATGCTTATGTTCTTGCCCTACTTGAAGACATGGTAAATGTGGATAACGTAATTTCATCTTATATTTGTCCAAAAAATATTTAGCTACTGTGCATTCAACAGTTTGGCCATTTTCCAATTGTAGTGGAAAACTAGAAAATAAATAAATACAATAATTTAATTACAGTTAAATTAGGAATACTAATTACTTACGATTGCATTTGAGCTGGCCTTCTAGTGACATTACATACTCTGTATTTCCTTCGCATAGCTCCACAATGCGTTATTTCTATTTTAAGACCTTTTATTTCCTTGGTAAACTTAACTCTTTGTGAATCTGTTAATGGTTTTCGTTGTTCGCCAATATCCCTCATATCTAATACTTCACACATGAATTCTATTACTGGCTGTGCTTTGTAAAAAGCAGTTGCTGACACTATATGAATAAAATACATTATTGAGTAACTAAAAATTATTTCTTAAACCCAGTTTTTACCATCAATGTTCAGCATCATCTTCCATTGGGATGGTCGAACAGACTGGTGAAAACCAAACCATACTTCTCTACCACCACCTAATGGATGATAGTAACCTTCGGGTGAAGAAAAAAATGATCGACCAACTGGTGTATAAGTCATAGATGGAAGATGTCTCATAACAACGTCTAAAGCCTAAAAAAAATGTATAACAAATGTATATAACGTGTATGTGTATATATATACTATATTAACATTTTAACTAACCAAAATAGCATCATATGGAATTTGTCTAGTACGGCCTTCTAATGCTTCTTCCAAAGCAAATAATGATACTTGAGCTAACCACTTAATATTGACACGAAACACACGATCTTTACCTTCCCCAGGCAATGTTACCTAAAAATGAGATAAATCAAATGTAATTAAAATAATTTTGATGTTGTTATTTTTTAAATCTTACTTCCAATTCCATTCTCTCATTTCCAATAGGCAATGGATCTCTAGTATATAAATTGTTGCGGCCGTCAAACACAGGTCTAAGATTACCAAAAAGTTTACTATATGCATGAACCATAGTTTCAATGATTTCACGATTGACTTTTCGTGGACATTTGTCTGGCTGAATATTGATATCATAGTGATGTACATAACCACGTGGCATTGATATTTGGAAATGATTGGCACGTAGCACAATTGGTCTGCCTTCCCTTCCCAAATTTGGTCGACGAGGACAGTTAAATACTAAAAAAAGTAATTAGTCATTATCATTACTTTTAAAATATAAACTAAGAAGTATATATTTCTTAATCATACCGGGTACATCAACTAATTGTGGTTGCAATGCAGGAGCCTGGGGTTGAAGAACGCCCATTGCTCCAGGTACTGGTACTGGAGCTGCAACAGCTGGTGCTGGTGCTAGAATATTATAATTTTACGTAGTTAAATATTAATTTGAGGGTTGATTTCATTAAATCAGGTACCTAATATGAACAATTATGTGGCAAGGAGTGTTTTGGGTGTTCAAACACTCCCCCTTAGCTGTATACCAAAAATTATAATTTTTACTTTAAGTATGCAATTGTATTGTATTACACATAGATGAGTATATACTAATTATTTATAAATACGGGACATGCCTAATTACACTGTGTTATGATTAGGGTCCAAACGTTTATGCATTTGCATGTTTTTACCGAATGTACCAACAAATTTGGTAGATGAGCTACAAATTAGGATTAGGTATACCTATACGAATAGGAGTAAAACATTTTATTTGCTTAAAATATGATACCATCCCGAGTATAATTAATATATTTCTAATTTTTTTAAATTCAACACCAGTTTTAACTTTGATTTATGTAAAGACAGATTAAGTTAGCAGTACCTAAATACAATTTCATAATTAAAAGGAATAATATTTTAACAGTGTTGAAACTTTATTTCAATCTAGGGTGTTCAATGTCACGACTATGTTGGCCTGGGTGTGGGGATAGGGGCTGTGGGGTCCGGACTCTTCTAACCTAACTCAACTTAATTTAAACTTAATATAAACATAACTATTGAAATATTAAATTCCGCAAACCCCCCCCCCCCCGTTTATTTTCCTGAACGTAGTAAAGAAAACTGTCTAGATTTTTGGTTCATTACTCAAATAAAATAAGTAAAAATCAGAAAATAGTTTTAAATACACGCAGTACAATCTAAAACCAAAATTTTAACTTATAAACGGTATTCAACATAAAACCAAAAAAAGAAAATATATGACACTAAAAATTAATTCAATACACCTACTCAAAACATTTAAATGTATTAATAACTAATCTTAATGTATGTACCTAAATATGCTAACAATAATGTATTTGTTAGACTTTAACATGGAATGTAATATAATATACCTACATATTATATACAAATGTAAATATAAATACATATGATATATTATATAGAACGCGGACATGAAAATATAATCCAACTAAGAATTCCTATTTTTTTTTATTTTACTGTCGTTACAAACCATCATGCATAAAAAATGGCTATAATAGAATTCTAGATAGGTCAATTCACAAATTACATACGCTTTTGACTTTTCTTTTTTTAAACATTTTAAACCACCCGGAACATAACATGGCTCAAAACATATATACAGCCATGTAGGAAACAATATTTTTATTGATATCTTAAACAGAAATTTGATAGCATTTTTTTTTAATTATTTCTTTAAATCAGATCCTGCTTTTAATATTTATTATGTTTCAAGCATTTGATTATAGAGTTTAAAAAGTAAATAATTTAAGATAACTTAATCCTTGTTGCTTGACCTACTACCTAATAATATTTTTAAAGAAATAATTAAAAAATATACCAATACCTAGATGATTTCAAACCTCTGTTTGAAATACAGCCTTTATGTCAAATTAGGTAATATTAAAACATTGTAATGTGTTTGAAATATTATATTTATATAAATATAATATATTTGTTGTCATTTATTTAGATTGCTTCTGGGTTGTATAATACAACAAAAAATAAAAAGTGTATACAACTCGAGTTTTGGCTTTCCGTATTTTGTGAAATCGCTTACTGGATGGTTTGTAACGATTGCAAAGCAAAAAAATTGAAAATTTGGTGTTCAATCAAACTTATATTATGCCCAATACGTATTTTGCATCTTTTCCATGTTTTCAGTGTTGAAGGCTAACATATTATAAAGAATACCCATGTACAACGCAATTAGGGGGCGTAGCTAAGCTTCCCCAAAATGCTTCAACTGTGGTTTTCTATGATAACATTACATATTATAATATGTAAGCTGAAATAACGCAATAGTTGTAAAAACAATATAAGTACCCAA
Source organism: Hormaphis cornu (assembly GCA_017140985.1). Taxonomy (NCBI): domain Eukaryota; kingdom Metazoa; phylum Arthropoda; class Insecta; order Hemiptera; family Hormaphididae; genus Hormaphis; species Hormaphis cornu. Next base: position 5,425,679 of record CM029358.1, read on the forward strand.
AATTCTAAAATCATAACAATCAATTTTCCGCAGTGGCCCAAACAAGTGAGTATAGTATATCGGTCTGCAATTCAAAATTTAAATCTAAGTAATAAAGTATTTTCACATTTTTGGTGCGCCATCCAAATGTTACTATAGAACGATAAACTCCCATACCTAGCCGATCAAGGGGAAATATATAATATAATATAAACGATTGAGAGGGAAATTTTCAACAAACCATTGTTGTTCAACTAACCATTTTAAACCTTCACAAACAAGTAATTGACGCTCTAATTTGCACAACATATTGCAAATGGTTATTAAAGCTCGACAAGATGTACACAGTGTGCACTGCCCAGTATGCAATCTGGCTAAGTGGGAAATCAAACCCAATTGAAAGAACTAAACAGACTAGTAACTGTTTAACAGCATCGTACGCACAAAATGACCGAACGACGATTATTGCAAATCGTCGTACTGCTCTGAAGCCTATCAACAACGTACCACGTCGCTACACTTTAGAACGTGCAGAAAGGCGGGAACTACGTCAAGAATATCAAATGAAAAACTAAAACGTCAATTCATCAAATAGCAGCGATCAATGGTACAGTATTATTCGGGCAATGGAGGTCATTGCCTCTGTCCGTCGATTGCACACAAAGCTGCGGCGCGCGCGGACGTGTGTGTGTGTGTGTGCGTGTGTGTGTACTCACGTTGGACGACGGGAAACATGACTTGTGCGGTGACGAGAACAGCGGCGACAGAAAGTTTACACGCTAAGGACTAGCGTCGGACATTTGGTGATGGTGTGGATCAACTGACCGAGAACATTTTTAATGGAATTATTTACAAAAAAAAAAACGACAAAAAGGCCGAGTGAGAAAAAAAAAAATCGAATAACAATATGAACCCACAACAAACTACACACGTAGAATGCAGATCCCCGATCCAAGCCCAGCGACCAGTGTTGCACTGTTCTGTTATCCTACTGGATTTTGTTCTTTTTGCTACAGCTCGATCGACCAAGTATAAAGAATGGCAGCCAACTTAACCGATAACGCGGTATACTAACATAACCTCAATTTCAGGTAGCTAGTGGTATCCGAAATACAATGAGTACAGCTGCTGCGGAACACTTGGTATATAAACATTATAATCGTTCAGCGGTTCCCGCAGAGTGCAGGGATTTTATTGATTATATCTCCCGACGAAAAAGAATACGCACCGCGCACGTCGATTGGGAACTATGTCTCTGCCATTTTCCGGCTCTAAATCCAAGTCGTCGGGCTTAGTGAGTGCAATAAGAAAACAATTGTTATTGCTTAATCTTAAGCCCGTCAAAAGAGTGCACGTCAAATTTGATCCATTTGGCAAAAATGCTGTCACGCCCAGGTAATTTAGTTTTTTAACTCTGTTCGTGCAAATATTAACAAAACTATTGTGTGTGTGTACGACGACGGGTATAAGTAGGGCCCGAAAGTTCGTGCATTTGCATACTTTTAACTTGTAAGCGTTTAATTTCGTTCATGTTAAAGGAACAATTTGATTGCGTCATAAATCTAATTTTATTTTTAACATTTAACTATACTTTATAAATTTAGTTTAGAATAGAGCAGGCTGTCGTTGCCCGGGATTTCGCTTGCGAGAACTGAGTAACTTGAATGTGAATAAGATAACAAAAAAATTAATATTCGGTAATTAATTGAAAAATACGCTGAATACTGTGTAAATATTTTACATTTACTGATTTACTATAAAATTATATGCTAAGACATATAATATAGGTATACCAAAAATAATATGAATAAAGTATGAATTTCTAAAGTTTTTAAGTTTTTTGGGAAAAGAAAAATTCTCTTGCAACTATAATAAATGTTTTGTTTCATTACCAATTTATCCTAGCAGAATAGTTTCGCCCCAACAGTTTTTATTACATTAAAAAGATGCATTTCACTATTGTTCAGTTAATAATGAAAATAAAAATATTATTAAAATGGTAATAGCCCCAAAAATAGCCTAATTATAAATAAACGGTATAAATATGCACGCACCAACCCAATCAAAAGTTTTACCAAACACTTTGCTTCAAGACAAATTTGTAATTTATAAACACCACTTCACCGCTTTAATGGATGAATCATAAAAAAACCAAATGGATCAAATTTAAAAAAAACCTTTTTCAGTGCTCGCTTGTACAAAATTTCATGTTTCTAGACTGGCAGTTTGGGCTGGGCCCTTAATTATTGATAAATGTATCAACCTTTGAACTTCCTTTTTAACCCCCTTAAGGTTGAATTTAGAAAAATCTTTTCTTGGTGATTACCTACGTTGTACAAGTAATCATTTTGCAAAATTTCAAGTCCATAGACCCAGCAAAATGTACTGTGCGTTGATACCTCAGTCAGTCAGTTTATCCTCATGTATATAATATAATATATTATATAGATAAATAAACATTGTATTAGAATTATACGTAAGAATTAAAATATTAATTCGACATGTTAATGAAACAAATTTAGATATTGGACCAAGTTAAAATATTTGAAGAGAACATAAAACTACTATATTAATATCAAACTACAATTATTAAGCTTACTAGGCAAATTAATTTTTTTTAAACAGTTTGTTTTGTTACCCAGGTGATAATTCTAAACGACGAAAATTGTTTGTTTGAAAATTTTTTTTTCGCAAAATTTTGTTCTATTTAGCTTTAACCGACTAAATCCCGGGCAACGCCGGGTCGGGACAGCTAGTTTACATTAAAACTATGTTAAAAAATCATGTTTTTATGTTCCAATAATTTTCTAATTATTTTATTGATGACCCATCAAGCATCAGTAAGCACCTCACAAACGTGTTTACTAAAACAGACAACCAGGTTGTCAAGTAGTACATTCACGCAGCAAACAATTTATTGCACTAAACAATACCGCAAAAATACATTGTTTACAAATAGAGTAAACTGTATACTAAAAATTAATTAGCCAAAACACGCTTATTGTATTTTATCAAACACTTGTGTTAGAAATATGATAATATCTGTTGCAAATATAGGTAAAATAACTTTTGAACTTAGGTATTTAATAAATATATTTACTTCAAGTATTTAAAATGTTTCAACAGTACAACAATATTTATTCATTATTGAGAAATTATGCATTTTTATGAAAATAAGAAAATTGTAAAAATCATTAGTGCTATGATAATTAAAGTGGCGGTCTTGAAGAATTCAAATCAGTTTGCAGATTTCTTATCGCATTAATAGATTGATCGGTATGTTGGAAGTCAAAAACGTCTAAAACTCTATGATTTACGTGTGATAGACGGAGAAAGAAAATCAGCGTTTCCAATCACCTTAAGGCAAATACTAGATTAAACTGTGAACAAACTATTTTTTTCTCCTCCCAGCTTTGATAGAAAGTGTTTGCAAGTTTAAATTATAATTTGTGGTTATTATGTTGTTTTTGTTACTTTTTTTTTATTATTGTTTATTAGAATATTTACAATCTATTCTATACGTACAACGACGTGTACTATAAGTAAATGAGATAAAGAATAACAAAGACAAGACAGAAAAAAATATAAAAGTTGACTCACATTAAAGATGCCCAAACATTATTAAAAATAATCAATAATAGTAGTATAATAATTTATAAAAAAAAATATTAATACATACTTCCATTACAATGTCCGTTGAGATTTTCATATGCTGACTTTAAGTTAACTTGCTCCTGTGGTATTATTAATTCGGCATCAGTTTCCATGATTTAATTTTATACTTCCTGGAAAAAAAATGAAATTCTTATTATATGAAATCACTATATCATTCTAACTTTGTATGGTTATGTCTGTTTCAGGAGTTTTATGTATTATTTACTGTCGCCTAAAGTAATCAACACAAATCCACTTTGTCTCGTAAGAAGTGAAGTTATCAACAATAGAAGCGAACCAACTGTTGAAGTTTCTTTAGGTAAAATATTTATAAACAAGGGGGCAAGTAGGGCAGTTCATTTTTTCTTAGCAATTGGTTTTTAATATTTTTTTAAAAAAATTTTGTTTTTCAACATTAAGAAAGCCCATTTTATATTGATAAATATCTACTCGTTTCAATTTTTTTTTATTAATTATTTTAACAGAATACATACCTATTAATTAAATTGTTTGTTTTCAGTTAACGGAGAGTCAGTGTTATTTAAATGTAATAACCTGACTTGTCTAGAAATATTTCAACAATTTAACAAACATATAACTTCATTGGCAACTGAAGAAGAACTGACTGAAATTCCTGTGACCAAGACTGACAAAAAGAAAGGAAAGCGATAAAAAATGGCAAAAAAAGAACATTACACAACTACAATTATAAATGGTTTTTACAATCAGTTGCCAGCTTTTACAGATGTTTTTGATGAAGAATCTTGGTATTTATTTGTTATATGTTTTGTGACGTTTACATTAATAGTTGTTTATATATTATCAAAATTCATAAAATTGCAGCCTGTAGATTGGTAAAAAATTATATTTTTATAGACTAATATTAGTAACAATAAATAAATAATTTCAATGTGTGACATGTAATTTTTTTTATTCACAAGACAAAGAATGAAATTAGAAAATAAAATGTTTGATTAATAAAATACAATTTATTGAGTTTATCTTCATAAGTGTGTGCTCAAAGTATGACTGTTATACCGGGTCGTTCTTTAACAGTATCAACAAACTTAATCCTTAGATGTTGCATATTAGAATTTAATAAGTTATAAAATAAAATAATAAGTTATAAAACATATTTCATAGTTTAAAGTACTACAGATAATAGTTAAAGTTAACTTCTACTTGTTTTAATAGAAGATAAGAACTATACAATTTCAAATAATTTTTAAGATTAAAACTGAACAAATTTAAAATTCCTCATTTTATGGGGTAAACCAGCAATACTCAACCTAATTTGCAACCCAATTGCAATAAGGATGATAATATTTTTGGTATTTTCCCTATTTATAACAATTTTTATGTATTTTATCTAAACTGGTTGTGGCTTGTATGTAGGTCGTACGCATTATGATTATACAAACGGTTAGTCACGTTGTAAATGTGTAATAGCGTTGGTTTCTGGCACTTTTATATTTTATTTTATTTCAATTGTTAGTTGAATGAAACATACATTTGTAATATTAACTGTTGTGACATTATGGAAGGCGTAACTTCAAAAAATAAACAAAAAATATCTGAAGAAAATAGAATGTTTTAAAACGATTGGAAAGAAGAATATTTTGTTGTACCAAAAAAAAAGGGCAGCATGCGTCTATTCCAGAAGTAGATCTACGTCCTCTTTCTAAACTATTGCTATGACATTTTACAACTGGACCACTCCTCTAACAGTAAAAATGTTTACAAAAAAACTAATAAGAAAAAACATCATTGTAAAAATAATACATTCTTTACTACACTCTGAGAATAAAATAATAGCAATGTCCAAAACTAATAGAATCTACATGATGGTCATTATTTGACCACAATAATAAAAACAATTAAAAGAAGTTGAAAGACTGTGGCGGCCTAAGAATGAACAATCTAGGACTTATCATACACAATTGATTTGAGTTTATCTATACAAGTTTTTAGTCTCGGTTTCAACTAGATATAACCATATAAGTAATTAACATAAAAAACAAATTATTTGATTAAATGTTCAGTGTGCACAAAAATATACATTTTGTGTACTAAATTATTCTTATTGTAAAAAAAAAATAAGCTAATTTATTTACATATGTAAAAAGAAAAATGTATCAAGATGTGCAATTTCTGCAGTGCTAAAACTAGTTGTTCACCAAACAATCAAATTTAACGTTATGATGAACAAACTCTACATAATCAGTGATAATCATGTGTGAAACAAAACTGTACACAACAACTAATTAAGAACTGAATGTATAAAAAGTATAAGAAAAGTTACAGAAACCAGTTTTAAGGTGCTAAGAACATTCATTAAACTGTTACAACATCTTATTAAAAATGTATTGTAAGTTATTTCAATACAGGCAAGCAATTTAAATTATGCTAAACCTAATGCACATTATGCTAAATAAAAAATAATACCAAAAAGTGCATAGTAAACACAAGAGTACTTATATAATATTGAAACTAAATGCCTAACAAATCTGAAACGAATTTTAACCTAATCAACAATATATTACTAATAGCTGTCTGTCATTGTTCATTTGCCTGTATAGGTTTGTTAAAAAATATTGTAGTTGCTAATCTTAATACATAAATTTTCAAATCAATTAAAAAATTTTAAAGTGACCTTGACACTTCAAGGGATGGATAGGTTATTAACTGCCAAAAATTGTGCCAGTAGAATTAACACATGGATTTTACTATTATAAAGCTGAATGTTGATTATGGAGAAAGATTTGTCTTAAAATAATTTTATCAACGGAATTAACATGCATAGGTAAACTAGTAAACAAGTAAAATTACCGACTTGAATTTAAACTGCCTAAAAAATTATACGGACTAGGTACCTACTTACTTAAAAATTGTAATTTTTGACATATGTAAACATTTAGATTTAAAATAATTGTATGATTAAATCGGGCAAACCTGTTGGTTGTGATTAACACCTTAAGGCTTAAAACAATATTTTTGTCATTTCTGTTAATAGTTTATAATTGTATAGTTTAAAACTTTAACGCTGCCACACATTAATTTATCTGGAGAATTGTATCATTGTTTTTTTAAACAGGTAGGTGGTATACCAACTAGTTTTTGTCCATTTCAACTACAGTAGATTATAATCTACTTTATTATAATCTATTGTAAATCAAATTCTACCGTGATTTCAACAATATAGATATGGTGTGAATTGTTATTTCAGTTCTTACATATTTTGTAAGTATGTACTTATACCGAGGTTGCTGACACTAATTTTTTGTCGCTATTGGTGACGTGTGAGCGTTACACCAACATTCTAAAACAGATTTTTTTAAACAAAAATATTGAAAATGGTACCGAAAAGGACTAAAGGAAGAACGCAATGAACGTGTTCCCTATATTATATTGTCCATATTGCAGATGTAGTGATGGCGCAAACAAGAGTGCACAGTGACACGGCAATGCTGTAATTTGAGCCGCCCCGATGCCCTATTAAACTAAAAAATTTGGCATTGTCACTTTGGACCAAAATAAAAATTTTTGAATTACTTAAAACTATTGATTTGTTTTGTATTTATTTTTGTTAACAACTCAACAAGGCATATTTTTAATTTTGACACAATAAAATGACATTTGGTGGTTCCAAAATGTGTGAGCGAACTGCTCATAGCGTCAACGACGACAGGTTATATATTGTGTACGGCATTTCAACAGTGAAAAGACTTCATAAACTGGAATGTTTATGATTTATAAAGAGCTCTGGTTTACTATAAAATGCATAGGTACCTATGTTAAAAAAATAAATAAAAAAATCAACATTGTTAAGTTTCACGTGCACGTAGCATTTGAAAAGATATGCTGAATAAAATAAGCTTTGTTGTGTATTTCGGTACCTACATATTTTTTCAAAAATAATTATACGTTTTTTTTGTTTTTTTTTATTTATCGCCAAATTGTTTTGGATTTTGATACAAAACAGTTGATTCGTGTTGTTTACAACAAATTTTAACTTGCTCTACATTTGTAGTACAAATAGGACACAGGTAGTAATAATTCCCGGTATAATATTATACGCGAGTCATGAACGTTACTCTATTCAATAGGTCAACGAGTATATTATTGTGAGTTTTGATTCGTAGCCGGATGAAAAGGTTTAACACGAAAGTATGTTTTTTTTTTTTCAATGATATTGTAATTTTTTATACACAGTTTGTAGTTTTCAAGTTGCCCGCCTACAATTTACTAATCACGTCGTACAAATTACCTATTGTCACGGTGTTAGAGAAATCATTTTCATACGTATTTTCTAAATTTTCTAAATAAATTGATGTTCACTATTCGAAAATCGGGTATATTTCGTACGACGGCGACGTGACACTCGCCGCCACGCGCGTGTGCGCTTCATATTTTTTTTTTTTGCCAGGTAGGTACACAACAACAAAAAAATTATTATCGTAGGTAGGACACTCTCTAACTACTACGGCGTTGTATGATTGACAACGCTCGTCGCATAATAATAATATTATGGCGAACAGCAAAAGTGAAAATAACAAAAAACAAAAAAAAAAAACCGAATAAAAAAACAACAACCTGTTCCTGTCAGGCGCGTCCCTGTGGGGAGGGGGATTTCCACCTTCCCCCCCCCCCCTCGTACTATACACCGTATTTTACCCGACAACAAACGAACGGTATTTATATTAATCGAGACAGAAAACAGCTGTAGGGTTCGTTCCCGGCGTGGCGCGCAGAGAGACGCGGTGGCGACGTCGGCGGTGCCGTACTCTAGAAAAATACTATTACGAACACCGGCTTACGACGTGAATTAACGCGAACTGATCTATAATTAATTTGGTATTGTCTGCGGGCTCTCTTACCTTGTATTATGTCGTTCAGCAGCAACTGTTCTATTCGCACGTCACCACACAACCACCTCCGGCGAGAAACGCGTTACGCGGGTACGTACAAAGTGTTACGCGAAGGGACGCGTGTGGCGTGCGGCGTGTGTACGTGTGGCGCACGCACGAGCAGCGACGGCTGTGATCTACAACTGGACCATCGTCTCAAGGTCAAGGTCTCGCGTTCTACTACACGTTTTCGTCGGCGACGCGCGCGTCATGACGTCCAGAGACCCATTTTAAAAATTTTTATTACCAAACGTTCGACGTTACGACGGCAAAAACGAGCGGCGTCGGAAGGTAGCGACGGCAAAAACCAAAAAAAATTGTATTTTTTTTTTATTTTTACGCGAGCCGACCAACGCGCGGAGAGGACCGTGTGCGCTCGACGTACGGTCAACACTACGATATTATCATGGGTTCCGAGCTTCACGACGGATCACGCCGACCGAGCGAATCAAACGGAAGCAATGAAACAAAAAACGAAACTCGCTGTGGACGACTGCGGCGGCGGCGGCGGCGGCGGCGAACAACAACAACAACAATAACAACAACACGCACGGGCGCGCGCGCAGCACAGTCTGTGCGTTTGTCTGCCGCGTCAGAGCCCGGCCGCACCGCCGTCGCAGCCGCTATACCACCTCCACCGGCATCGCTCGTCCGCCGCCACCGCACGCAGTCGATTTCATCCCTCCGAATGACCGTCAAAAAACGATTTCGACGCTGTGTAATATAGAGGGGAAGCAAGCTACGGCGGCCGGCGAACAATAATAATCGATGAGAGCGACCGTGGCGGTGGCTTTTGTCAGGGTCACCCCCCCCTCCCCACGTGCGTCCCGTTCTTGCTTTATCGATGGGCCACGAGAGACGGACGTGTTGTGACGTAGTTTTACCTACAGATTGTGAACAGAAATTTGAATCCCTCCATAATAGTCTAATGTTCTTTGTCCATCAACCGGCCGCGTATTCTCCGAACACTGGAAAATAAACAGCTGACGTACCTAGTTTTATGAAAGGGGCAGCTCGGTAGATACTTGATTTGGAAAAAAAAATAGTAGAGGAACGCAAAAAATATATTTTGTATTGACGTGCTCATAATAGAGACCATTAAGGGTACCAAATTAGAACAGGGGTACGCTTAAATATTTTTTAAAAGAAGGGGGACTACACCCCCCTATGACAAGGGCTGGGACAGTTTATTATTGACGTATAAATAAAAAATTGCAATCAAAAATTTGGTTTACCAAAGATTGTTTTTTTATTAACACTATTAAAGATAAAAAGTTCATAACCTCGCGATATACGTGTCACATTTGCTGAAACAATTATTTATCGGAATTTTGTGTTTATTATTTGCAAAATGTTAATAGCCACATTGCAATGACTATAGAAATATTTATTGTTCTTCTTATTTTAAGAGTAAGTATATAAATATCTACAAAAAAAAAAAAAAATTTTAATTACCTTAATTTATAATTTTTTAACTCTTTTTACGCCCAGTCACAGTAATTATATTTAGATAATATATTATTGTTTTTAAAAATTTAAATTAAAATCTTGTTAACTGATGTCAGTTGGCTATTTTTATATGTTATTTGATTAATACGCACAGTCATATATTCTTTAAGTTCGAAGCAGTACGTACTTAAACAAAAAAAGCTAGGCTTTAGAAGCAAATCTAAAGCAAAAATAATTGCAATCATCAAATCATCACCCAAGCCAATGGACAGTGGCTTACCCAAATCAATAATCTCTTTACATACTGCGTAACCAATCGGTGATCATAATATTTTTGTATTATTTTGTCGTTAAGTATGAAAAATTTTATACTGCGCCTGGCGGAGATTTTATTAAATTTTTATCCTATCACTTTGATGAACAGTGTGATCTAACGTTTAGGTGGGCTACCAGCCGCCGCCGCCAATCGCGCTTTGTCGGTTTCAGTTAGTTGACAGATTACGGCGATCTGTGTGTATAATGTATTGAACCGTGTCTGAAATCACCACTATTCATATCTACGTACAATAATACGCTAAAAATTTCTTTTTTTTTTTCTCTCATTTAACCGTTCTATACGCAGAAATACAATAATATTATGTACACGCACTTATCGTCCCCGTACACTCGCATATATAGTAATACCTGCAAAACGCTCGGTCCGGCCGATCACGGAAACGCGGAGCCAGCGGGTCAAGACAGCAGCAGCAGCGGCAGCAGTTGTACGATGTGCAAGCGCAGACCGCCCCGACGGATGGAACCGGTAACGACGCCGATGTCGTTTTGTTTCCGTGCGATCCTCGTAGGCACGTAGAGGCACGCGTAGGTACAACAAGCAGCAAACGCACGCGCTTCGGACGGCCGCAGCAGACTGAACACTTTACACTGACATGTATATATAGTCACTGCGACGCACCAGCGGAATACGTGGTTGACCCGGTCTCTGCAGGCCGATGACGGTCTGGGGGGTCGTTCGGGGGCGACGAAGACGACGAAGGTGTGCTGCCGTCGAGTGTTGCCGTGTAACAGCGTAAAATAATGCGGCTGCACTGCCCGCAACGGGAGGGCGCGCGCGGTTCTGGGGAGAGACCGGTGGTACCGGCCGTGTTCGCCCGAAGACGTGTACAGAGTCGAAGCTGTGCCCAGTGTGCAACGTTTCGGGGGTGGTGACGTGCACCGGCAAGGTAAACGACGTCACAGTGGCCTGCCGACGTCGTGGCGAGCGCAGTGTATATATAATGCGATCCGCTTGGTGCGCATACAGAGCGTTTCAATATATTATTTTTTCAATTTACGCGAAAACAAACATATAGGTTCGTTGTGCTCGGTGCACCGTACTGCAGAACAGCAACGCACACACGAGAATTTTATCAGGATGATACGACACATTCTTATTAATTTTCCTAAACCCATGTTGTACGCATTTTGGAGTGTAGCTACCCTAGAACCCCTTTACGTGCGCCACTGCTGCCGAGTACAGCGAAATAAGACTGCGGCGACGTGAACAAATGTCAAAAAGGTGCCGAGGCTGGGCATCAACTCGTTAAAAGAGTCGAATTAGATTAAGCTAATGTTAACTTATTTCCTATGTAAACTTGATAAGTACATTTTTTTTTAAAACTCTTTAAAAAAAATAAAGTATTACAGGAAAAATATTTTTCGAAAAATAGGATACTCGGTACTAAACTGTATAATGTAAACTATTATCTTTATTTTAGGTTAATTTTTTTTTCGTCAGTTAATAAATTAAAAAAATTAAGTTTTCAAGTATTATACCAGCGTTTCAATTGGCAAAATGACCAAAGGGGCACGGTGATAAGTAGAGATTTGCGGGCTTTTCGATTCGCCTATACTATAGACCATATAGGCACATGTAAATTCGAATGGGTATGATACGCTGAAATATTTGCGAAAAATAAAATCTCCGTAGGATATCTCCCGTAAGGCTCCGTGCCCTTTTTATCCAATTAATCTTTTATATATAATTAATACAATTTAACTTCAATATATTTTGTGTCATAGGCTAATAATATGTCATATTTAAACCTAATATATTTGTACCTAATTCACAGCAATATCATGTATTTATAATGTAGATTGTGGTGTTAAGGCGTTTTAGTTTAGATATTTAAACCGTACGGTTTGAACATAATAATGCGTAAACTAAACTCGAATAAGCCAAAAAGACATTTTTAATTGCATGCCGCATGTAACCGCAAGCACTTTTGATAAAAATGTTTGTAATAAGAACAGCTGTTAAAATAAAAATAAAAACTATCCAATAATTGATCATACGTAACATTATAGGTCATTATAATATTATGGTTCACATTAATACGTCCCACTTTAAATTGAATGATGATTCATGCGAGTTTAAAACAAAGTCTTATCTTTAAACGACCCAATTATCATTCAAATTAACGTAGATTTTTAGGCTTAAGATATCTTACCAATTATTATTAAAGAATACATAGATAAAACGTACTGCGAGTGGCAACGACGTCACGTTTCTAAATTGCGACGAGCAAAACAAATTACAGTGATAGCCGATATGTTGTTACTTGTATGCTTACTAATAATACAATTAATTATTATCGCATCTATAGTTTTGTCTGCTATATAGCAATTAGTAACATAGGAATATATTTTAATAGTACTTATTGTATCATATATGCGTATCTACTATTTTACTACAGTTCAATAGCCAAAGCGGCTAACCAAAAACAAAATTTGTATTTATTGGTAAAATTGTGACACGAGCCCGATCCGCACTACGATGTCGGTCAATTTATTCATATTTAAAGGACAACAAAATAGAGACCAAATAAGCATTATACTGTTTTGTTTCATATACTTAATATGAAAACTATAAAAAAAAAAAAAATACAATACATGTTTTGTTCAACAAAACATGCAGCAAAATATTGAAAAGTGCCAGTTTTTCAACGTTTAGCTCAAAATAGAAATTATTTGTTATTTTTATGAAGCATAGGTATGATTCATGAATTTCATCCATTCCAATGTGAAAATTGTTTAATGCATTTGAGTAATATTTGTGGGTGGGAGTGATTGCATAAAAAAAAATAATAATAACAAAGGAAATAACCAAATAATCTATAATAATAATGGCGTCTAAAATTAACTTATATTAGGTAGGTACATCATATATTCATATTATATACCTAATACATTTATGGATTTCAAAATGTTTAAACTTTTTATAGAAACAAATGTGTCTTGTACTAAAATCGTGTAAATTAGGACTCTCTAAAGACTAAAAATTCAATGTGTTATTATACATGGAACAAATCCGCAAAAATCAACAAATTCTAAAACTTCAAAGTTTTGTAACTTGCATGCCTCAATGGTCATAAGTTAGTAGATACAATTTCAATTTTCAAACATATTTAAGTACATAAGGTACATTAAACACTATCTATAATTATATGTGTAAAAATTTAAAAAAATTTGATGCACTTTGGAAATTATTATTCTGACTGCCATTTTCAGATTACTTATTAGTTACTACCATCTTACCAACAAGTCTTACCAGAAAGGTGGTGTATGAATGTTGAAATCAGATTTGTGGAAAGTAACGTATTCCATTTTGATAAAAAAAAACACAATTTTTATTCTAAAACCAATAAATACTTACTTTGTTGCACTCAGAATGTAAAAATATTATGTTAAATAATTGTAAAAAATGGACAAAGTTGGAAAAAATTATTTTTAAGTTGAAAACCCCTACAAATAGTTTTACGAATAATTAAATAAGTTTTGAATTTTTACAACATCATTAAAATGCCCAAAGAAATGTATTCAATTTTGAATAATTTAAATGATTATTTACTTGTTTGAAATTATTACGTTTTAGATTCAAGTCAGAGCAATTCAACGTGACACATAGTAATTATTTTACAATATTGTTTTTTTTTTTTACGTCGTAACTGCATCAATTATATTTCATTATTATTATTACATTTTGCAGTTAAATAATTTTGTTTAACACAATATTTAGCATTTTTTTAATCATATAACAAAAATTGTGTTCTTTTGTCACCAAATTTTGTTTATAATAAAAATAATTTTGTATCAATTAATTACTAAATATTATAATATAATTTTGTTGACCTTGTATAAAATATTAAATTTTAAAACTTAAAATTAAAGTTTTAAAGTTACAAAATCCATTTAATTTCCAATTAAACTAAGATAGTTAAGTACTGCAATTGTTTTCCAAACTTCACTCAAAGATTGAATGATGGAACAGTATTTATTCAATTTTAAAAGTGTTTGGAGAATTTGCTTAGTTTTTGAGTTAGTCCTAAGAAATCATTCGAATTGCATGATTAAAAAGGTTTAAGTTATAAGTGGGTCATTTCTAAGGAGCTATTATATATATATAAGTATATGTAATCAATGACTATGCCGAAAAACGGCGAGGTTCGGTGAACTGTCTTATTACGATAGGCAGCCACAAATTGTATTAATCATCGTTTTTAGATTGTAAGCGTTAGCGAAGAGTGTATTGGGTTTTACACTGATGTTTTTTTTTTTCTGTGATCAAAAGTTTTTGTAGAAAACCTGCATCAATTTTAACGCATGATACCTATTAAAACGGTCAAATTGTTTAAAGTGATCCATTCGACTCGAAATTTTTATAAGTCATTAAAAAGAGTTTAACGAGTTTACTGTTGGATTTCCAATCGGTTTAGATCATTTTTAAGGGAGTTATGGAACTTTATAGAATTTTACGCAGTTATTATTTAATGAAACCTCTAGTTTTTATGTTTAAGTCTCAAATTGATGACTCATCAATTTCGATATATTATAAAATTTAGATGACTAAAAATACCTTTTTAGGAAAAACTCTCACGCCTTGTCAACTAATCGGATTTTGAAATTTTTTTTTTATTCGAAAGAAAAGAACTTCCTGCAGGGCGAATTGAAGCCCGAATACTAATTTGATTTTGCTAGAAAAATACATTTAAAAACTACCAGATTTCAGAACTATTCAAATGCATTTTTGTAGCTATTATAATTAGAATTTTGAAAATCGGGATTCTATCCGCCCTGCATAAAGTTCTCTTCTTTCATATAAAAAAACAATTATCGAAATCCGTCTATTTTTCAGGGCGTGAGAGTTTTTCCAGTGAGACGTGTTTTTGTACTTAAATTGCACGGCACTGACACCCTATTTTTTAATCTTATTTATGTCTACCAATGTGTGTATATTAGTTATTTTGTCCAAATTAGACTTAAAAGCATAATAAAAATACACGTACTTAGAATCAACCGTTTTGTAATCTGTAAAAGATTAAAATAAACCATATTTTTTTCTAGGTTATTGAGGAAGTAGAATTTTTAAAACATTATTAGATACTTTAGAATAATGAAATATAGTTTTACAAAATTTTCCCAAATTATAAAACTGAAAAAATTATTTTCACCTACTTGTAATAAAAAAAAAACGAAAATTGATTTCCACAATAACATAGCCCACAGAACTTCTAATAATGAATTAAATTGCCTTTTGGTCCTCTCTTATAAAGCGTCCAATCTCCATTGATCTTAATAACCGCTATTGACATACTTCTCTGTGAAATTTGATAAAATAAAACATTGGCTTAAGAAAAAACATTACTTGCATTTATTGTTTCTATTTTAAAAAAACCTCTTTCAAATAATTAAAACACTCATCAGAATTATGCAATCCGGCAAGTATAAAGTATACATAAAAAAGAATTGAGTTTCTTTCAATCACCTATGTCCATATTTGAGGTAAACATTGATTATTTTTAACATTGATAATTTAAATTATTTTTTCTACAAAGAACAATCAACTAGGGTATCTCAAATACCGTTTCATGATATGAATAGTAAAAAAATTTTAATTTTAATATTATTATGTTAAAAATTGATTTCCAAACGCAACACCTAACCAGGGATGGAGTGGGAACTATACTCGAATCTGGAAAACATAGTTTTAGTGGCCCAAAACCTTCTCCTAGCCCCTTAGAAAAAATATGTTTACACTATAAAAAATAAAATATACATATATTTATATCTATATTTGTATTAAGTAAACAAGCATAGGCGTGCGCAAACTCAACTGGTAGGTTATGCAACACAACAAAATTGGGTCCCCAAAAGTTCTAAATCCCTGGCCTCAATGGCCTATCTATACCAATTCCAAAAAATCATTGTTTTTTTCATTTTTTAAGAAAAAATTTATTAAAAAACTTTTCATTATTTACATTTAAATCTTATAATTAAATATTATTTTAAAACTTAAAGTAAATATATAAAATTACTCTGTAGGTAAAATTTTTATTTCAAACATAATAAGTAGGTTTGAAATAAAAATTTTTAAATTAAAAGGTATACCTACAAACATATTTTATTAAAAATATTTTTAAGTCATTCAAGTTCAAAAAATATTCATAGTTCCAGTCGAGTTATTCCTTAATCCGTTCTTAAGTTCTAAACTCTTCAATAGCTTTATATTATCAACATACAATTTTGGAAGCAAATGACTGGTCAGTAATATTTAATATAAACTTACATCAACTCAGAAATCATTTGTTTTTATTTCAAAATTATTTTTATTTTATAAGAAATTATAATGTTATAGAATCTTACTTTATATTTTAGTTCAGTATCAGTAGGAGCACCAGTCTGTAAATTTCTATATAGACCCATCTGGAAAAATTCAGATTTCCAGATGAGCCACTCTACCAATGCACCTAACTACCATGAATCTATGTAATATATAGTAATTGCATACAAATCATACTTATTAATTTTTGAATGACAACTAATTATTGGTATCAATTATTTTTTTAAAGGTATAAACTGTAAAAATTAGTTTACTTTGGTTTGACAACACTTGTCAAACCACACTGGTTTAACTAAAAAGAATAAATTTAAATGTTATTTTTAAATTTTCTCGACTAATAATAATCTAAAAGAAAAACAAGAAACACGTTTTTTTTTACAATTTTCATAATATAATTTAATATCTATAATACACACCAATTGGCCATAAATTAGCATAATTTATAGTTATTAGGTACACTGTTTTCATGTAAACTATCATATAAGCAATACAAGAAAATACCTACTGTTAATTATTGATTAAAAATAAATTGTTGATACAATTTTGTATTGTGTTATCAACTTATCACGCACATATTATATAGTTATATGAATTATAGTTAAAAATTAATTTTAACATCATAATTTATTCAGTACCTATCTTTTAAATTTTTTTTATTATTATTTAATATATAATAATTTACAACATACAACAAATAATACAAAATAATATTAGGTGTATAATATTATACAAACATTTCAATAAACATATTTTTATTTTTACAATTAACAATTAGTCGCATTGTTAAATTCATTTCCACAGTCTTCTATGTCATCACAAAGTTTATGGATTTTTACACACCGGCCATTTCTGAAAAAAAAGTGTAATAAACACATATTTTAGTCACTGAAATGTTTATAATTAAATTTATTTATAATCATACAATCATTTTCTACTATTATAATATGCTACAAATATTGTAAGCTATTGTATGATAACTGCGTTGTAATGCAAACTCAAAAATGTGTTAGAAATGCTACTAAAATCAACCAACATTTTTAAAACATGTTGTTTATTTTTTGATAAGTACCTATATCACATTCTTGATTCTAACTCAATGATTACCTACTTACAAACATGCATGCAAATCATGCACTATATTTTAATAGCTTTATCAGTGAAATAAAGTAACACATTTTGTGATTGTACTTGAGGTTAGAAAGTAGTGGAAGAGTATTAGTTACATAATAAATGATTTAAATAAAAAATATTAGAATAATTTTTAATCTTGTGCTATAGTTAAATAACACTTTGTCCAAAAAATAAAATACCCAAAAAAATAATACTGAAAAGAAAATCACAGCTTAGAATAGTTGACCAAAAATCAAAATCACCTAGTAGATTGAATATTCAATTACTGGATGACACTGAATTCCAAACAAAAATTGTGATTTTAATTTTTTTTTTTTTTATGAAGTTTAGTGTCTATTTTAAGTTGAATTTAAACATATAGTTGTACTTCATAATTGGTTACTTACTATTGCAAACTTATTTATATAACAGGCACCTAAAGTCAATTTTTATACACTTAAAATTTCTGAGAAAAATTATTAAATATTTATCTGTGTTTTTATCAATTAATAATTTTTCTAGTGCAAACAATATTGTTGCATATTAATTGATATTGTAAATAATTGTAACTGTATTCTGATCATTTAATAATTAATTACTTATTGATTTTTATTGAACCTAATACCTATACTTATGTATTTTCTAGATAATCTTTGGAAAAATTATATAATAATCATATATAACCTTTAATAGGTACCTAACTAAAAATATTGAAATTTTCATTTTAAAATATAATTTTAATAATATTAATATATTATATGTACACAGATAATGCTGTTGTCATAAGTCATAACTCATAACTATAGCGGATTTTAAGTAGGCTTCTACTTGACAGAAAACATAAATTAGGTAATCCAAAATATAAGTCATTTACCCACCTAAGTATATTCTGTTTTTACTTTTTGGGTTCAAAACATTGCTTTTGACACATAGGAACAAATAGTGAGGTAGGGACGTAGGGTGTTTTGGGAGTTCAAAATCATATAGTCTTTAATCATTTTTATCTCAAGGAATAAAATTAAAATTAGTCCCCAAAAGATATTGTCTAGTGTGAATAGGAAATTTTTAATTTTTCCTAGTAAAAGTTTGTCAAAATATCCTTTGGACAAAGTGTTTTTTAATGCTATTAAACTTTGCATTTGCATAAATATTTTTAAAAACTGGTGCTTAAGAATCAATAATCAGAGAAGTTTGTGTGAAGAAGCATTCTGTTGTCTGTTGATATGTCCAATATCTACCTGCAAGCTTTCTCATTACTCCTGCAAGGACCTTCACATCCTAACGGTTCGTCAGACTTATCTGAACAATCAGCATATGCATCACAATAATGATCGTAACTCACACAATGATCGTTTGAGTTACACGCAAATTTACCATCTTCACAATCTAAATTTTGTTAATGTTATAATTTTCTTTTCTCTATTAGTTTATGATTTTATTAGGTATTCAAATTCTTTTCAGACTAAATTTTGCTAACACAAAAGTCAAAAAATAATACTATACTTACGAGTACAATTTAATTCATCGTAGCCGTTCCGACAGTCTGTTATGCCGTCACACATTTTTGAGTTAATTAAGCATTGAGTTCCACAACGGAAATGTGTTTCAGGATCACATGCTAAAAGTTATAAAGTTCATATGAATTTTTTTCTAGGTCATTTGATTAGGTAATAGAATAAAAAAAAAGTGCAATACTTACGACAGTCTTTTTCATCTGACTGATCTAAACAATCATAAATACCATTACACTTTGCTTTGTCTGATACACACATACGGTTTCCACACTCAAATTCGTTTTTAGAGCACGGTGAGGTATCCACACAACTAAAATGAAAATAACTCAATTAATTTATAATTTTTATATTTTGGAAAGGTACAATAAGTTTATTCCTAGTGATAAGTGATATTAGAATAGTATTTGGTTGTAGACTATATTGACATATTAAATGTCCTACACTTTGGAAGACATAAATCCAGGATACCTATTTGCAAAATAACCTATAAATTATTCTTCAAGTTATTATATTTTTAAGGTAAAACAATAATTAAAGAAATACTAATCATGATAAAAAATGTATCTTACAACTTACGTACTTGGCCTAATTGCAGTTATAAAAATTTATTTAATGAGCCGGTAAACAGTTTATAGAAAGAAACTTGGTTCTGCTATTGGTTGATAATATTTATACAACTAATAAATATACCTTCATACTTTTGTGTAAACTCAGAACTATTAAAATGTATGTGTACATAGGTACCGACTCTATGTTTTATACGAATAAAGGACATTATATAGGTGTCTACTATGGAGTAACAAAGTTAATATATTATAACCTTTCAAAAACCAAACCACTGACCTATAATCCTATCCAAAATAGTAGTCGTTATCGTAACTCCAATAAGCTAATCCACCCGATCGCGGCTCATGACTCACTTTTTTTTATTAAAATTTATATTGAAAAAATTAATTTTAAAAAAACATGAAATCTGCTGTTAATGTTATCTGTTGTACTATAGATATAATATACTATATCAAAATATAAGCCTTTGAATTATTTATTATTATTTTAGAAAACCGAAAAACCAGTTTTAAATTGTAAAGTAATATCAACTGATTCATATGGTCAATAACACAACAAAATGAATAACCTAAACCAGTTTTGTATAAATCGCACTTAATTATGGTATCTCAGTAGCAATTACCGAACGATCAATTTTATTGGTATTTGAAAATTAAAAGTATCGTAATTATACCATAACACTCTTCATCATTGTGACGGATCATGAGCTATCAAGGTACTTCTAATTATAATTTATCAATAAATAAAATAAAAACTTACGTATACGCATTCCTATGAATATTCTGACAGTACTGAGTGTTAATACCACAACGGCCACCACATCCAGTTATATCTTGTGTATCCAAACTTGGTAAACACTGCAAAATACCTTCATCCCGATCAGCCAAACATACTTCGTCTTCCTTGCACTCATCACAAATCCAATTATCTTCAACTAAAATTGAAAGTAAATTTAAATTAACCCATTAATTTAGTTACCTAACATGTAACTTTTAAGTATGGACTATGGGTGCAAATAAGAGGTCTTTATGAGCTTAGTTCCATTTACTGGTGCAGTCATTAATAATTTTTTTTTTTTTGATTGTTCAATAGAACACACTATTCTACAGCCTACATTGAATTCCGTCTGTAGTTTAATAAGGGCTGTATAAGATCACTTAAAAAAAAGTTATTCATTTATGTTGATTTTACCTCCAGGAAACCATTTTCCGCAAAGTAATTAATGTTGTCCATTGAAAAGCATTGAATATAGTAGAAATTACCTAAATTTTGCCCCTAAGTAAATAGTCGGCACCAGGCTCCTAAACGTAGTCAAAACTAATAGATACCTAATGAATAATATTATAACGAGTAATGAACGACAACGTAGACATAGAACTTTATAATAACTCATATCGTATGTTAATTTCGAGGCCCAGCCCCATGGCCCTATTATTATTTATCAAGCCCAACCCAGGATCAAACCACAAAACTAACACAACTACAATGCTATATTTAACTATTGTAATTTTATAGTTCTCGAATGACTATGGATAGGTAAGAATTCAGTTGTACCTAACAACTACACAATTAATACAAAATAAGAAAAAATTGAAATATATATATATATATATATATACATATCGTATATATCTAAACAAACGTTTTTTTCTAAAACGGTCAACATAATATAATCAGTGCTTGATTTGGAGCGGGGTCTCCCCTATTTTTAAAAATATTTGAGTGTACCTCTTCTAATTTGGTTCCCTTATAATAATGTAATACAGGCACATCATTACATAAAATATATTTTTTTTGTTTAGTTGCATCCTACATCTATTTTTTTCCTAAGTCAACCACTGAATATACATAGTATGAATAGTTAACAGATATTTATAATGATTACCATTTTCTGTGGTTTTATTCACTGGAGCCTGTTCGATTACTTCCTTACTAGTGGACGTAGGAATTGGCGGTGGCACGGTGAAATATTCGTCAAGATCGTTGTTTTGTGACAGGTAAATGCGACAAGGCATCAAGTCGAGGTCGCTCTTGTTTCCCGGTATGAGCAAGCATCGATCTACGCTCGTTGGTTCTTGGGTGTCACGAGTTAAACACTTTCTCGTTCTTGTAGCAACATAGTCACCGGGATCTTCACAACCGCTCCACTCGGACCAATCAGTCCACTCGCCCAACTCGCCACTCACTATATTTCATCGAACATACTACATTAGTTACCGCACACAAGTTTTTTTTTTTTTAAGTGGACTCTATTCAACAATTATTACTTTGGAATCCAATCGACTGTACGTCTACACTGTAGTTTCCGAGCCAAGTGTGTCCGTGCAGTATGCGAAGCGTTTTGAGAAAAGCAATGCCAATTTGTCCGATGCCGATAGCGGATTCCGGTTCTTGAAAGAACTTTATTTCACACTGTACTTGGACGCCTTTTGTCTGGCCTGGGCTTAGGTCAGTCACTTCACAACCATCATACCATGAGGACAATTCGCTATTCTTGAATGTATCGTCCAACTAAATAATTGAAAAATAACTTACACTGCGTAATCAACATGGCGAACTTGCACACTTGTGAGTAATGAAACATATTTTTGTGTAATATAGTTAACGGATAATAATAATAATGATACCTGAGACGTGATATTAGCACTTAAAGCCAAAAATTCTGAAGAATTTCTATTGATGAAGCTTATCGTGTACGGGACGTTGGTGATTTTAAATTCTCCTTCTACCACTAATGGGATTTTTTCTCGGTGCGGAACTGCAAAAGAGAATAGATTACGGGTGTTAGAAACATTTTATTAATATATACTCGTAAAAGTAAATGCAGTAATCATATTATGTTTTCAGTCGAAATATTTAAGACTGCAGCAGTTTTCTGTTCTATATTATATCATCGAA
Organism: Hormaphis cornu; assembly: GCA_017140985.1. Lineage (NCBI taxonomy): Eukaryota > Metazoa > Arthropoda > Insecta > Hemiptera > Hormaphididae > Hormaphis > Hormaphis cornu. Next base: position 5,448,415 of record CM029358.1, read on the forward strand.
CAACTGCAGCTGGAACCGTACCACACACTTTTTATTTGAACCAACGCAGAAACAATAAAGACGTTTTCATGTCCAGTAATTAAGAACTCGAAGATATGATATAATGAGATATATATATATATACAGTGTCTATACATCGATTACAAGTATTATTAATTTCAAGTATTGATAAAATTTAGGCACGTATAATATTTTATTACTATTGATTTTTCTGTTTTAAGTATACGTGCTTCTTGAAAATTAACACGTAAAATATATACTACGCTTGCCTTCAGGCGACGGATTAAAATAATTTATACGTATATATATATACACTGCAACTAATATACCTATGTATAGTGATTATTTTGTGAGTGGTTTTGAGTATTAAAAAAAAAAAAAAATCAGAGAACCTAGTTTCATGGGTGATTTATAATCGTCTCAATAGCGTTATTTTTTCAACTGTACGGATGAAATCTGCGTCACATTGATTTATATTCGACGGTTCAACAACACACGCGCACATCCTACACATAAAAATATACGAAATATTGTACTGTAATATTATGCTTTATCAATATTTCGGTATCATTCGATCTCGACACGTAATTTGATTTGATCTTCATGTACCAACTGGTACAGTGCGTGGCCGTACATATTATTATAATATCCTATCTAACCTATTGTACAGTCAAAAACGAATTTATGTATAGAGAGGTACACACAGCGCGCGTTCATGTCTCCGCTTGATGTAGGCCGTACACTGCATTATAATAGTACACGATATAGATAGACCGTATTTGTAAACAAACGTCGACGTGCATAGCACGATAAATAATAATATACATACAAGAATATTATACCGCACGGGTGGGCACGAGGGGGGAGTGGCTTCACATTTTTTTAAGAATTGTATTCATTTTAAAAATGAACACGAACTTTCTAAAATCTGTAAAAAAAGACATTGTACAAAGTCACCACTGTCCACTGTAACCTGTACCTACCTCATGTCTTAATCAATATAATTTTTGTCTACGAATCCAAACCACTGTTATAAAATATACATCTATAAAAAGAATCAAAACGGTGCTGTTTATACCATGATTATTTTAGTATACTGTCAGACATTTGATAAATTTGATCAATGAATACATTAATACCCATGGGTATTTAATTAATAGAATTAGGCGTGGGCAACGAAAATATACGAAACAATCCATTTCCGCAATTAATGAAACATGAATGTTTAATAATAAGACTTTAAGTTCTAACCGATTTAGAGTCCAGCTATTATAATTCAGAATTTATATAAGTATCGGAGATACTCTACTTCTCCGACGAGTATATAAGAATATACGGGTAAAGAAGATTATAAAAAAAAAGTCGATTCTTATTTTTTCTTTTATAGTTTCAATCTTGATGAATTAATAATTGTATATAATATAAGTGGGTTAAACAGTATAAAGTACATACATATATAAACCGTTATAGTAAAATAAAAACGATTTTACAGTTTTCAATTAAGAACAATTTTAATGTACCTATCATACTGCGGTGTAATAATTTACTTATACGAGAACCCAGTTTTGCCGCAAGTGATAGGAACCTAATTTTCATTCGGTCGATACACCTCGGTCTACTTGTTTTTATCATCGTATTTATGCCGGTTTCGACAGCTAATTTGCCGAAACTCGGAAAAAAATACCATACTATTACACTAATAAGAACAATTTTAATGGCCAATTTAAAAATGTGTTGGTTCTAGAAAATGAACATTCAAGAATATTTTAGTTCCAAGTATATACTTATAGTATAAGCATCAAGCAGATATTACAAAAATCTTTATTCTATATACTTCTATTTTGCCTTTTTAGAGGGCTTCGATCATAAACAAACGGCAACACAATTTTCCACGTTTGACATCAAACATTTAATTTATAAACACGATTGTCTAATAAAATATTGTTTATGTGAAAAAAAAAAAATCGAGGTATTCTAAGCACAATACTAAACTGACCAACTATAAAATACCGAGTAGGTACTTAAACTTGACAGTGTTATTATGTACAATGTTTTATAACTATACTCGCATGTCTAACGCGATAAACAAAATTAAATGTGAAAACAAATTTGCATTTGTAATTCAATTTCGTATCGAAAGAATACCCTATACCGGGTATTTTTTTTTCTCCGGTTCGATACTATATTATTATATTACACATTACATTCGTGTGCTCACCTTGTATTCTAGTGACGTATAGCAGTACGCTGGTGGCCAGACATATGAGCGCCGTGAAGAACAGGAACGTGTACAGGACGAACATGTTGGTGTGGCACATGGTCCTGGCCGGCGGCGAATTGCACTTATGCAAATGCGGTATGTCCGAGGGCGGCTGCCAGCAGGTACACCTCTTGCCGGGTTTTTGCCGGGTCGGTTGGAATGCGACCGGCGTGGGCGTCGCGACTACCGCGGTGTTGGTGCCGTATACGCGTGGGTCGTAGATCGTGGACACCGTGGTGCCGCCGGTACCGCCGCCGCCCGCGTTGTCTTTGCCGGACAATAACCTCGCGGCCAAACACTCGTTGGCCATCCGCTGTCCTTCCTCCGGGTTGTAAGCCGGGTTCTCCATCGTTTTTGTTGCGCGATTACACGGCTTTTATGCTCGGCCACGCGCGTGTAGCAGACGAAGAGTGCGATTTTTCCGAATGATCCTCCGCGACAAAATCGTCTGAAACAAAACGTTATCTGTTTTATTAAAACGTACAAAACTAATTACACGAAATCTTACACAGCAGGTACACTAGCCCTTCAGCTTTATTTTATAAAATACGGGGCGCTTGAACCCAAAACCAGCGAACGTGTTACCGGGTAAGTTTGTTCAAACAAAATATAATTTGATTGTCTGTGCGTAAACTTAATAAAATGTGTACAGAATTACCTAATACACGAAATAGAAAAAATTATCTAAATCTTAAATTTCCGGTTACTACCTATACATTATATTGTGTAGATACAATATTTGGGATATAATATGTGAAAGTGTGTATAAATATATACAACTACTTTGTCTCATTATAATGTGCCATGCATTTTTTAGATATTGAAAAAGTTTGTGTAGGTCCTTTTTCAGCACAAGCAAAAACTAAAAGTTGACCATTCCTTAATTTTGTTTTAGCCCCATAAAATCAGATTAACTCCTCTCCTTAAATACATAGATGCGTCACTGCAGTGCTGATCTGCACGCGGACGTCATTTTAACTTAAATTTTCAAAAAAAAAAAAACTGATCGTGTAAAAAGAACCGTCACGCACAACATTTAAATAAAATGTACCTACTGTAATAGTCGCGACCGCAGCTTGAACAGTCAAACGTGACGTTTATACAACGTTATATTAATATTATAATATAGTACACCGAATATTTAAACTAATATGGTCACCTTTTATATAAACACACGAACTTAATATGATTTTACACAAACATCTATGGAGTTCAGCGACACTTATTTTGTTAAACATACGTAAGAACTATTGGAACTACCTATGTGGTATAATGTATCTGTAGTAGGTACTATACAATATATACTATTATAGACAGTGTGTAATAACTATATAATATACATATATATATAGGTACTGCAGAATAATAGTATATAGTACTATATGTATAAAAAATTGAAAACCTTGTATACATAATATATATATATACATTATATAAATTATCGTCTATATTATATTATTAACAGGCAATGGCGCCGCCGGTGAAAATTTTCGTTTTGATAACCGGACATCACACGCATTGTGATCGACGCATGAATGAAACATCAAGAAACAGCTATTGTCAATTTTATTATTTTCTTTTCAATGGGTCGTTAAATCTTCGTCCGGCCGTGTACAGGCATAAAACACGTGTGGACCAGAATAATGCCTGTGAGTAAATATGGAATTTTTCACGTGGGTGTGTGATCGTCCGAACGAAAAAATAATAATATATTATACGATGTACGTACATTATACACGTAGACGCTTATACATAAAAAAAAGAAAAAAAAAACGCGTATAGGTATACGCTTGTGCCCACGATACGGCACCACAATGCTATAGTATTATGGTGTTTTCATGGGCAATGTCCTGCCGGATTTACATAAATAACACATTTACGAGTCAATATATATATATATATAACACAATACACGCGGTCGATAGCCGTTATGTTTTTTTATTTATTTAAATTGTTGTTTGTGATATTCATTAGGCGCCGAACACGTTTTAACTTTTAACCGCGTGAGTCCGCAAATTAAATCAAACGAAACGGAGAAGTTCCCTCAAGTGACGGGTCCATTCATATAATATTATTCCGTTTAACCAGCCGGTTATTTTACCACACACCGATGACTATTTTTCTTATTTATTGACAATTATAATTTATCTCACGAGAATACAACATTTCTCAGAAAAGGTAGGAACATCGAGGTATAATGAAATAAAAATGAATGACTCATGATGACATGAATCGGTATATGTGTGTGTGTGTGTGAGAAATGTTTTTATAAGACTATTAACATTGAAACAGCAGTAGTTCATTTTCTTATTAATCACGAACAAACTATACAACTAAAGTGGAAGGTTAGGTTAGGTAAGTAAACCAAAAAAGAAAAAAAATATGGTTTCTTTAAAACAGGTCTACAAAAAAAAGTAGGTATATACTATCTTAATGCAAGTAAAATTTGATATAAAATAACAAAAATTAAAACTTTTAACATTGATTTAAAATATACAACCTTTTTATAACAACGCCAATGGTTATAAAATTTTATTCTCTATTGGTTCATTAGAATTATTGGTTTTTTAATTAATATTATTATGTACTTATGTATTATATTTTATGCGACTACAAAAAAATAAAAATTATTTTTTTTTTTTATAGCTTGTAACATAAATATTTGTGACTCAAAAGTTAAAAGACTACAATTCTTTAGATACAAAACATAATGGAGCATATGGTATGCAGGCTTGTTGTACAAAAATAAAAAGAAGATAAATAGTTTCCTGCAAATTCGATTTGTTCCGGAGTTCCATTCTTCTCTTAAGGTTGCAATATTTTTTTTTTATTCATTTTACAAAATATTTCAATGGGCAAAAAACCTAAAAAGGTAGAAACCTCTGGGTAGGTCAAGATCCCACAATCATTGTTCACTAGTTTTCACACACTATTCCTGGGATCATAATTTATATAAGAGTCGTTAGAATGAAGGACAATAATAACGGTTAACTTCCTACATTGTAATGTCTTTTAAGTATACGTTTGGAATCACAATACTTAAAGTACATAGTTGTTAAAAAAATGTATCATCAAATGCATTTATCATTTTCTTTTTCTTTTACTATGCAATTATCTTTTCGAGATTTGGAATTCTCTACATATTTTATGTAACTACCCACTTACCTACAGATTACAGTGTAATAAAAGGTAATTTATTCTTCATAACTCCGATGATTACATTCAAATAGTTTCAAAAATAAAATAATGACCACATAAATAAATAGGCACCAAATTAGCGAAAACACGAATGAAAAACACAATTATTATTATTATGGCTAAAACCCATTTGATAAAATTGTGGAAACTAAGAAAGTATTTATCCCCTTATAGTAAAAAAGTATAGCGATCTTGCTGTTTGAGTAACTCACTGTTTTGGGTGGTTCACTTATTTGAAAGGGGTACCTAAATTGACGTTTTATTCTACATTTGTATAAACAGTAATATAAATCAATACATTTTAAAGTTCTATACTATGCTAAAAAAAAGTCTACTGATTGAAATGACCGTTAAAATTGATCTATTTTTATAAGTTGGGCCTAAGAGTTTAACGAACTAACTTTTAACAAAATACGTATGAAAATATGCACTAAAATAATATGCTTTTAAAAATGAAAGGTTTTTCTACAAAATTCATACATAATGTTTTTTTTCCCTAATTAGTTATTTAGGCAACAGTAAAAATGTACATAAGGGTAGTGCATAGGCCTAAAAGTGATATTATTTAATATGTTTTAAACTTTTGGTTTATATTGTACCTAAACTTAGTGCGCACACGCAAGAAAATTACTAATATTTTTTCTTTGATGTCATTATAATTTCTATTATAAAATGTAAATTTTACAAACGCAATTAGAAATGAATATACTACATATATTTTTAACAATCGAAAAACTTAACAGTATATGTAAATAAAAATGTTGTGTTTTAATTCGTTATGAATTTAATTTGTGTCTTTTCTCGCAACTTTTAAGATCACTTATTATTTATTAATAATATGCAAATACATGAATATCGTAAGTATACGGTGTATATTTAAACAAAAATACACTTTCACGTATCCGTGTGGTAACGCTGCAGAGAGTAAACAAAACGCGCGTTCACACACGCACGCGCACACGACCAATCGCCAGATATTCGAACTTATTTTTTCCGCGCGATACCGCAGCACAAGAAGTACGCTATCCTTGTGCTCCACCGCCGGACGAATCCTACTCGCTTCTTCTTCTTTTCACCGGACGCGACGCCGTTGTGGCTTTTGCGGGCCTCGTGCTGCGGCTCCGGCAGCGTCGCGAGTACGCTCGTCCGAACCGTTTCGCCGACCACCGCCGCCGGCTGTTGGCTGCAGCAGGCTTCGGTTTCCGTCGCCGGTTCGGCTTTCACTGCTGTCGGTTCCACCGCTGCCGTTTCGCCTCTTGCGGCCTCCGCTGCTGTCGGTTCCGCCGCCGCCGATTCGTCCTTTTTGGACATCGCTACCGCGTGTTTCATCGCCACCGCTGCCGTTTCGCCTTTTACGGCCTCCGCTGCTGTCGGTTCCGCCGCCGCTGCCGATTCGCCCTTTTTGGACGTCGCTGCTACGGGTTCCGTCGCCGCCGATTTGGCCTTTTCGGCCGTCGCTGCTGCGGATTCCGCGAGGCTACGCTGCGCGACGGTCCGACGTTT
>CM029358.1:5455775-5532903 GCA_017140985.1 Hormaphis cornu
AACGGAGTTTTCCCAATAAATTGTTTATATGGTGGTTCCACCTTAGATTATTATCAAAAATAATACCCAAATAACGAATTTTTGATATTAGATTAATTGGTTTGCATACTTGCATATTGTAAATCAGTTGATTTTCGCAATTATGTATTACTACTGATAAGTAACAATGTATAAAAGTTTCAATTAATTTAAAAATTTTTGTAGGAGTACCTAATGATCGAAATGATGAAACACATGAAAAAAACGAATAAATAATGGTGTAAAAACATCTAAAAACCAAAATTGTGTTAAATAATTTTTCAAAAGTTTCAACCATTAGTTAAACATGTTGTTTTGATTGAATTAAAGTTTTGAGACTCTTAACTGAACACCTATAGTTTTTTAAGAAAAAAACTACACAATTTCAAAGTTCTATAGTGTTTTTAAATCACTCAAAAATTGTCAAAATCGGTTCCGTTTTCGTTTGTATCAGTTTTTATCCATCTTAACCTACGTGTGAAAATATCATGTCATTTAGAGCATTTGTGTGCACCGCATCATTTTTATCATCATTTAAGAGGTCGAGTGTTGTGCAAAGGCACACCATGTGCGGACGCTTATGTATATTATAAGTAAATAAACAAGTTTAAAAGGCTCAAACACAATTGAAAAACAAATTGAATTAGTATAAGATGCTATTTTTTAGCCGTTTGAAATTGGTATTCAAGTTATTGCAGCATTCTGCCAATAAAACTATATGTTTTCCGAATAACATTAACTCAGACGTGCATAATGTATTTGTAATTTGTAGGTACTTTTTTATATGTTTATATTGAGAATGACTAATGATTAAAAATTGTATTGTACAACATAGAGGTGATCGATAATTAAACACTTTACAATTAGGGTTTGTCGGTTACAGTTATTATTTTTTAGACAATGAAACACGCACGTGGTACAAATTACAATGTAACTATTGTACCTACTATTAACAATAGAGCATATTTTAAACGATAACAAGATACTTTAAGAGGCTTTATTAATTTTTGTTAGCCCAATAATTTTAAAACACCCAAATTATTTCCTCACATAAATTTACTACAATAATCTCAGCAAATATGATAAATTATAATATTTTATATGCCATATATTCAATTATCAGTTTTTTTTATACCTGTTTAAAATATCTAATGCAAGTTTTCGGGCAATCTAATATCGGGGTTTAAATGTACAAACTATTTCACAAAATATTAATTTTTAAAACTTTATTATAAGTCGTTCACTTCAGTTCTAAATACGTTCACAAAAATAATCAATACCAATTATAATATGTACATTGTAGCTATAGGTACAGCTAAGGAATTTGATTTTAATTTTCTTTATGTTCATAGTTATTATCATGTAGGTGAAAACATAAAAATATTGTTTTAATACTACGATTTAACGCAATTTACACTAATATTAGTAAGTTAGTGTAGTTACTATGTACTATAGTAAGTATACATAGTTTATAAGTCAGTTATTTGGACTAAAAAAATTTGTTTATTTTCTTATGTCCTATATTTTCTTTGAAAAATATATGTTAAGACTAACGAGTTTTGACTTTCAACTTAGCCATACAAGTTTTTTTTTTTTTGTTAATTTACTCAAAATTCTCGATCCTTTCCTATAATATTTTCTCAGACATTTACTAATATTGTATACAACAATGTATAACACATTGCTTATAAGACTATATTATATGTTTTAATTAAAATCAACTGTAAGGATAAATTGCTTAGCAACTTGCGACTAAAAATATTTTTTTTTAACTTATCAATAAACCAGTATATTTTACGGAAGTCGAAAACATTAAATCAAATAATCAATATCAATAATTTTAGTAAATTGAGCACACACACACTCTCATGACGTCAATAAGCATAATAATTCAACTATAAGTAACCACGGGCAACGGAGAAATAATAACAAATAGGCACGTCAAGCTATAGACTATAGACTCGTATTATATTATACTAAATTAAGTTTACATAAAAAATGATTTAGAAAAAGAAATAATTATTTACAATTTAAAATTTACCAACCAAAATGTATTTTGATAATCAAAACTATTGTCCGCAACTAACAATTTTATTTGTAATTACGAATAGATGAAATACTGTTTTTTAAGATGTTAACAATTACATAAGAAAATCTGTATCATATGATTTTGTTCTAATTGGTTTAATGGTTAACTACCAAACATACGAGTATAATAGCCAATAGTTACCCATTTTATTTTCATCAAGTTTAAACAATATTATGAATTTTATTCACTAGGCGTACATTGGCAATATTTAAAAATGTTGATCAATTTGGTTTTTTAATTCAGAAAACAACAGCAATAACAATAATAGATTAGGTATATTACATATAATTTGCAGTGTTTAGTAATCATATTACATAAAACCGTACCTTGCCAACATGCCTATATAGTAAATAAAAACTAATTTTAATTGCAAATTTATCATATTAAATATTTTTATTTTCTATTATATTTAATACAAAATAAAGTAAATTTATTAATTAGTTAAAAAATATAATAAGTTCTAAACAACATAAAAATATATTTATACACTTAACACGATCACATTAAAATTAAGTTTCCCAATTAAATAAATTCCTATGTTATAAAAAAATTATTATTTACATTTTATAATATTTTCTACAACCAAATTTTACATAGGTACATTTATAACATGTAATTTTATTTTAGTCGAGCCTTGTGACTCACTACATTAATTTAAATGATTAAATTTGCACATAAAATATCATAATTCATAGTCAATCAAGGTTTTTATTCTCTGAAATCAATATTAGACCGTATATAATTTGTATCAAATATGATCGTTTCAGCAAATATGACATAAAATTACTATGATATGATCATTATATTTACTATAGCAGTCTGAATATACCTATATTATTCTACGTACTTATTACAAAATATCATACTTAGATAAAAGTTGTTTTTGTTCTAATTATAATAATGGCCAATCATTTTTTTAAATGCAAATCAATTAAAACATCCATAAGATGTTTTAAGTTTGAACAACAATTTTACCGATATTGCTTATAGGTCTTATAAGAGTCGTTTAGATAAAATAAATTATAAATCCAAGCGTTTAAAACATTGCGCACTAACTTTTTTTTACTAATCAAAGAATATTATGTAAATCACATCAAATAAATTGAAACAAAAAAAATTTAGATCTTACTCAAATGTTAACCTGCAATACGGCAATACCTAATGAAAACTCTTACTAGGCAAAATGTAATCAAACTTTTATGAGCAAAGGTAAAAATAAGAAAGAACAACCTGCTGGGTAAATAAATAACTAAATGGATGCAAACCAAATATCATTTTCAAGACATAAATCTAGATTCTAAGACTACAAGCACATCACGTAATATGTACGCAGTATGCGAATAATTAGTCAATTTTACAGAACAATAATAAAATGTAAACAAATAATATACCTAGTTTTCTATTTCATATACGTATCCAAAAAAAAAAAAAAAAACGTTTTAAATACCTACAATTGTAAGTTTAATTTAATATTTCACCCAAGTCGTCCGATAAATATTACTTAAAGTATACACTTGATACAAATTGGAAATATTTGTTTTCTTATAATAATAATAATAAACTACTCATTGAACATTGACACAACTACTCGTTTTTCAAATTAATTTTATAAACATTTTTCGAACACGGTACTCTCTTAACTCTTTGAATATATGTAATATTAAAACAACGTTGAACCTACTCGTATTAGAATGTTGTATTGTCACGAACCTTTTAATTTAATGTCATGAAAGTCACCAGTGTACATGTGTATTCATTATTCATAAGCTATATTATTATATTTTATACATATTCATGTACACAGCAGAATGGGTAATTTATGTTAATAGGTAGGTAGGTATCTGTTGTACACATATATGGATTGGCATTTGGCAGTATGTATATTATTTCATGTAAAATAAAATACGAAAATTATTCATACATAACTTGCAAAAGTTTTACAGAAAAATAAAAAATATTGATCAGATATGATCAATGAGTTTTGATTATTTTAGATTCTGAGCGAAGCGAGGAAGCTATTGATTTTACAAAGATGTATTTTTTTTTTTTGTGTCTGTGTCACGTGTAGCTCCTAGGAACTCCGATCTTCAACAACAGTACCACTTTCCGGTAGAGAATTTTATATCCTAGGTGCATTATTGATTGTATTTTTGCGAAATTTTCAATTCCATAAAAGTTCAGAAAAAACAAAAAAAAAAATTTAAGAAAAAACGGAAAAAAGTACGGAAAACGTGTTTTTGACAAAATCAATTTTTTTAATTGGTCATAATTCCCAAAATAATGATTGGAAAGACTTGATATTTTCACACAATGTTAACATTGGTAATGTACAGGTGTGAGGAAATTTTCAAAATATTTCACGCATTTTTGAGCTAAATATAGATCTTTGAAATTTTCAAAAATTTCCAATTTTCTTATCATTCAATTTCAATAAAAACTTAAATTTTCCAGAAAAAGTTTTGAAAATTTAATACAATGTTAACAACATACATAACTGTTCGTAACTAAAAAATTTCAAAAATCTGTAGTCACAACTTTTTTTTACAGTCGTTTTAATTCTGAAAATTGGCCGAAATTTGTCATTTTTGTGATTTATTTTTTGAAAAAAAATTGTAACTTACACAATTTTATTATTTAAGAATTAAAAATGTAATATGTTATGTAAAACAAATATTGCTGAACGTATACGAAAATTTCAAAGAAATCGGCCCAGTAGTTTTCAAGAGCGTAAAAGAAGTGTCGATTCTCAGTACTAATCTCCTAATCACCATTAATCAAGGCTCCAATGCATATATTTTCTATATTATGCTTCCTTTCAAACCTTCTACAGCTTAGAAAACAATTAGACGTAAATTATTAAAAAGTTATTTTAAGTTTACAACGTATAAAATGTGAATTTACGTAAAATTAACATGAACCGATTCACAATCTATAATAATGCAATTTGCATACATATTCAGACTGTAAAGTCTAGCCTAAAAATGGCACTCTTACAAGTACTAAATGCGTATAATAATCATTGAAAGTTCAATTTCTTTTTTAATTAAATTTAAATCTATGTTACAGACATGATCAAGTGATACAAATTTCCAAACATACAGCCGCAACAAGTAAACCTGAAAAAATTGTGAGTGCTGATTTGCTAAAATCAACATGCCGAGACGGGTTAAAACTTAAAATTATTGAGGAATAATTTTAAGTTTTAACCCGTCTCGGAGGATGATATAATTTTGAATTTGGGGGCATCAAGAATCCCTTAACACTTCACTAGTTGGCAGTTGCACTCGCGGATTCGACAAACGATTATAAATATTTTATTATTTACGTTTATAAATGTGTAAACAACCGAGAATTTTAGTACAACATAATATTTTATGATTACATAGGTAACCTATGATGTGAAAATACTCGGAAGTACTGACACTGTATAGAAAAATTTGACTAAGAACCAAAACGATTAATAATACGAGTGTTTGAAAAACGTTAGCAATTAGTAAATATACTATAAATACACAGGTGCAGGAGATGGAGGGAAGGCTTAGCCCTTCATATACATTAAAAGCCCCCTTTTGCGATAATTTCATCACTTTTCAAACTAATAGCCCCGTATTTCAAAATATAATACATGTAGCTCCTCCCAGGTATTAAATCAAATCGACGCCTAAGGCTTAATATCATTCATAAATTATAACTGTATATAATATTATCGACTGCAGTAGCTAACCTGATCGGCTTTTGGACCAAAGTTTTGCAGTGTTCGTTGTTATGAAACCACCCTGTGATTGGCTTCTCTCATGGTGTTTAAGCACGTCAAAAAAACCACGCGAACGTTTATTACTTTAAATCTTGCTGTTTAGTAAAATAGTGTAGAGTCGCGTGTACGCCGTTTAATACCGGAAACCAAACAAGACCGACAAAAACGGTCCGCGAGCTGCGACGTCTTCGAATTACGACGTCGTAGGTGCGAGTGAAATAACTAACTGAACCGAACCAGCCGCGGCTCACCGGATGGAACTACTACTACTACACCGCCGGCAGTCACCGCGGCCACCACTCTCGCCCCTGCCGCGCGTCAGCGGTTGGCTCCTTCGCACATAGCATATTGTTATTAATGCGTTCCTAAATACGACAAAACACCTGTGTATACATACAGCACACCACCTGGCGTCCCCTTCACCACCCCCTCGTTCGTCACCGTCGATGACAATAACATAGGTGGTACCTTTTCGGCGGGGCTTAGGCTCCGTTCTCGCGCGCGTGTACAAAGCACGTATATAATATAGAGGTACCCTAATGTTATAATAATAACAACGTAAAATTCGTAGTTATAGAACTACGAAATTGCCGAACCGTCGTCAGCTGTTGCAGCCTCGACGCACGAACAGACGTAGCTACAGTTATGCGAGTGGGCCCGAGCGGAAGGAAACCAATCTATACATAATACACCCCCGGTAAAATGGAGTTTATCAAACGACCGGTGGAAACAATGGAATCGATTGTACGTCGTTATGTGCCCGAGTACTTTGAACGCAGCCCGGAGTAATTGAAATCGCAGCGTCAATATTGTTGTTTGTGCCAATAATACACCGCATATTTTTGAAATGAAGGGATCTTGAAAATTCTACGCTACGTCACTGTTTATGTAGTGAGTAGTCTCAATCGGTACATATATTATTTAATCAATGTGGTACGACGTTATAATGTGCATGCCCATACGCGGGGAAAAAGTGAAATGTTCATATTTCCGTTCGGTTAAATGGAATTCCAAAGTAAATAGAAAATGTTAACGACATAGTATACGTTGTTTACAATAAATGTTGATCGATGTCCAAAAATTATTAAATATTTGTTTAAACAATAGTTGAGCTGTTACTAAACACATTTAGTAGACGGATTATAAGAGGAGGCTTTTACCTTCAAACCGGTATGTTAGTTTCATGGCTCTTTACGATAAAAAGCAAACGACCGTACATAGTGTTATTATACAAAAATGAAAAACGTCCCTCCCCAAAATTTTTACGCGTAAGTTACAACGTAAGTCACAACGCGCTAACTACAGCTGCTCATATAATCGCGTAATAGAAATGATATTGTACACAAACCGTATGCAAAGTTTAAGCTTGTCCCTGGTTATATATTTTACAATCATTAGATCTAAGGTGAGATATCGGTATAGTTTTGCTTCTGCAACGTTTTGTTTATTTTTGTCCTGCAATAAGTACATATATACCACGCGCAAGTTGTAAGATACATCAGCAGATTTAGTTACAGCTATTGTCGTGATGAATGTTTGCCAACACTTTTCGGTTTGACTTACAGGTTTACCTATGCTGCAAAAGTTAACTTTAACGCGATCGTTATTAAGTCAAAGGCTTATAGGCAGTAAAGCAGTTTTTTTTCCCGACCGATATATTTTCCATCGATTCGTGTGTGTGTGAACGTGACCCTTTCGACGCATAGTCATAACACGCTACCCGATTTCCTGTGGTGTCCACCGGATGTTCTTTTGTGTCCCGACAACGCGGCGGCGGCGGCAGCAGCAGCAGCAGCAGCAGCCTCCTCTACCCCGTAATTCACCTCCCCCACCGAATATTACTATATTACACTATTATACGGCGATATTTTTGTGTACAATGAAAAAAAAAAAAAAAACGTATTAAAAAAAAATAAGAAAAGGAATTACGTGCGTATGACTCAATGACTGTGGCGGCGGTGGTCCTATCCGATTTCATCGGTGCGCGGAGAATTTGAAACCGATCATTAGGCTCCGGCGGATCGTGACCCGCCGCAGACTGCATGAATGGGATCTGTGCTAAACGCGGCATCGAATCGAAATAAGCTGATTAAGCCCGCGCACACAGGGATTTTCACGGCATTGTCCGCCCTCGATCGTATCTATATGATCCTACGTGTGTATTTACCGTAGGTATCACAATTCACAAACGGCAACGGGAAACAATAAAACATTCCGACAACAATAATAATATATGAAAATAATAATATTACGTGTGCGCTGTATAGGTACAAAATATTAACACAAAAATATTGACGTAGGTAGGTAGGTGTACATACAGACAATAATATATGTATTATTATTTTTTTTGTGTAGGGGCGTTTCGTATGGTAGGTATATCTTTGTTAAAATACAAGACGATTTGGACAATAAATCGCCGCATTTGTGCTATACTTACGCGTGTATACCTTTTCTTTTTTTTTGCTGCGCACTAATTTTTTTGCTTTTCTGCGTCCTCTAAATTTCGTTTCTTTACACCGCCGGATCACTGCAGTAACCAGTAAATACGTCATTTTATTTTATTATCTACTTATATTATGAGCTTATAATAAGTATGATATATAAACATCTCTTTGTCCTAGGGCCCACGTCGATATACCGTCCTGTGCAAAGTATCTAAAGTTCTAAGTTTCATCAATAGGATGTATATGGGATGGAATGCAAACTTTCCAAATCACTTAGATCCATTTTTTTTTTTTTTTTGTGCTTTCGTCCGACCTATCATTGAGTACCTAAATGGCTCGGTTGTTTGCAAATGTTGTCTGCAGCTGCTTGCGAAAAACTTGAGCTTGTCAAGTTAAGTATTACCTGTATTATTGTGAGTCGGTTAAAGAATGTTGTCCGATTCTCTACGTCATCGTTGTAGTCTGTAAACTTACATATTTTTCTACATACTGCAGTATACACAGCGAAGGCCAGCAATTTAGCTCACTACAAGTGTTAGTTTTCTGTACTTATAGTAAAGTACTATTACTATACATACTATATTAATGTATAATCTTGTCGCGTTTCAAGTTTCAACGTCATTGTGAGTCATATATAGTCGTCTGCAGAGGTCCGTCTACAATACGAGACAAATATGCAATACTGTTTATATCCGTTTCACGATTAGGAAAACCAATGAATAAGTATTTATTATTTAGATTTTAGAACGTACCTTTTTACAAGCTATAGTAAAACAACTAACTAGCAAAATGAGAAATGCAATTCTAAAGCTCATATTATATGTGACTTGAATTTTATTCTCGCTACCTATGTGTAAATTATGTAAGACTGACTTGATTTTGACTTCAACTTGAAGTTGAAAAGAAAATTTCGAATAGTTCATAAAAACAATATGTGACATGGCTTTTTAATTCATAGAAATTATAGAAGTATAAATATTTTTATTATCATAAGCTTTTAAAAATTAAAACCTATTTGTCTACAATTTTTAATTAAACAGTAATCGATACACAAAGAATTGTAATTGCTATATATTCACTCTAAAATCTAAAATTAGTATCGTTCATAAAGCTATCTGAAAACTATAAGAATTAAGAAAGATACATAGTATAGTTCATATTACTCTGAATAATATACAGTCAAATAATAATATATCTCGTCAAATTGAACACGACTAAAGTCCAAAGACTTCTCATCTCGGTTCGCATATTATATAATCGGTACCTGTAACGAGAAATTATTTTTAATCTAAACATATTTGCTGTACAAATTTATACAGTAAAGATCAGGCATGAAATATGAATTAGAATTTGTATTAATTACATTAATTATAAATACATTAATTTGATGTTTGCAAAAGTAAATTTTAGTCTCTACACCTATGACTATCCATCTGCATCTGTCTGCATATAGATGTGTAATGTATAATATATTATAGTTTATGTATAATATAATATTATAATCGTCCAATAAATCCTGAGTCTACCAGCAGTTTTTTTCACGTACACACAAGACGTACGAACCGTATTATAACAATACACGCTTATTATATCGTATTCCAGTATTACATTATTATATCGTCAAAAAAATGCAATAAAAACGAACACCCATTGAATTTTCAGTAAACCTACATCGACGTATAGCATTTCCCATAGGCTGTATACCTGGTATTCGTGTTGTACGGTATGTACATTCTGCTGTAGAATGTGTTTATGTGCGCATGCATAAAATGGGTATTATACCTACACATATTTATTATTATATTATAGGTATACGATATCGCGAGGTACAGAACGTACGTACGTTTCATATCTGATTTCATTCATAAAACGCGTTTATACTGTTGAATGTTACACAATATTATTCTCAAACAAATTAGTGGTATTTACAATTTAGTATGACGTAAACTATAGATATGGTGAGTAATATCGTACGCACGATTTGAGAAAACACCGACTTTTTCGCCCTGCACACGTATATTCTATTATTTTGAATGATTAATAATATTGTGGTCAGTGCCAAGTGGTGACCCGGACATGCACGAGAAACAGCTATTTATGACAAACACATAATATGTGCAGAACAAAACACAAAACTGTTTTGTATTTTAAGTATTTACATTTTACTTTGCTTGTAACGTGATATCGACGGATGAATGATTACAATATAAGTTAAATATAATTGTTAGATTTTAAATTGATGATTGTTAAAAAAACACATCGCCAATACACTTAAGTATTACATAAAGACCACTCTGTTTGTTAGTGCGATCCAAGAAAAAAACGTTCACAATTGGTCATCAAGATGGACTCAACAGGCTTATATAACAGAATAATCAGTTATTATTATTTTTTAAATGTATTGTTATTGTTTATGTGTTTAAACCTCAAAGCAAAACATTTTCAGACTAGCTATGTACAATTCTGCTTATGCAAAATTGACGAATCTTTATATATTTTTTTAGTTTAGTAAGTAGAAATAATTAAAAAGGAACACCAGATATTGTATAATTTTAAAATAGGTATTTTATACTTTTACAATTTTACGAAAATAGTTTTTTTAAAAACAAAAGTGATATTTTAATTTATAAAATTAATCAGTGGTGGTTTTCAAACGTGGCGAATCCTCTGGACTTTTTTTTTAGTGATGTAAATGTGTACCGTACGTCAATACATCGTATTATTTATTATTTTTTTAGTTATTAGTTTTTTGGTTTTTATCAGAACGAAACATATAAATATATTATATTACATTATTTTACAATTGATTTTTAATTCCAAGATAAGTGAGCACTTATTTATTAAAATGTACTTTTACTTTTAAATGCTTCAGGCTTAATACTTGGTTTAGAACAAAAATGTCTGAAAATAGACTTTGTGTCTTATACAAGTATTATTGCATATTAATTGGGAGCATTATTTGTCCGTAGATAGCATAATTGAACGCTTGGTTTTTTTAAACTTCAGTTTTTTGTTATAATATTATGCTACGGCTAACTTTATTCAACAACAGAATATTCATTATATTTTTAGATTTTAGTTAAATTTACAGACACTGTAGTATTCATAGTAAACACGGTTAAAGGTAAGCGTGTCATTCAGAGTATATCTAACTTGATGAAGATTCCAATAAAACTTTTTAAAATATGAAATAAAAGAATAAAAGTTATTGCGATAGAACTACAAACAAATTTTAGCCTCTCTTTGTTGTATAAGTATATTATATTGGTGGGTACATATTATAATCGACTGAAAATTACCCCCTTCTTGACGTTTTATCAAAACCGCCTGCACTGTGCAAGACCAAAATTAAAGTTAATTACACATTTATTATTGTTATTTCATTATACGTGTTATGTACACAGATATATACGGGTATATTGTGATCACGAATCCTGCGAGACCTGTAACTATATCATCACTTTCATTGTTATTCATTTTCACGTTTTCAGTGCTCTTATCGGTAAGACGGAATGTATATTATTATCTATAGTTTAGAGAAATCCCGCGATCAGACGAATCTGAACAAATATTATTTCGTACATAACTGTGTTTTCTATGTGCTGTACGGTGTGGTTTTTTTTTTTCCTGCAGTCCTGTTTCTTCTGTTTTGTAGAACTACGTACGAACATGTTATTTCCAATGCTTTACAAAACAAAAACCTAACACGATAATATTGTATTTCAAGTGTAGTTTATATTATATAGTAGGTACCTATACAAAATAAACGCGTAGCGCGGATTCTGCCAGAGCTCGTCTAACGAAATCAGTTGCCCGAGACGGTGGAGGAAATACACGACAAAACGCGTAGGTACAACCGCGGTTGCGGACAGCCTGCCAGCGCCGGTGGTAATGTGCGCGCGTTTTCGTAGTAGTCTCCGTTATGCTTCACGGTCCGGATACCACGGACCAAAGAGCCGATGCGATGCGGACTCTGAACCGTGCACAACACTCTGTGGCTGTGGTGTTTTTTTATTTCTTTCTTTCGGTTCGCGCGCCGCTTGTGAATGAAACGAAAAATACAACGTTTTTTTCAGTAAAACCCGAGGTGTATGTATGCTGCAGGCAGCGGCGGAGTGATATAATACACTGCAGTTGTGTACACGAATACATTATACCGTCCACGTACAATAAAAACGACCGGGTAGGGAAAAAGTAAAACGTCGAACGGCGAGAAGAGGACAAAAAAAAAAAAAAACGGAAAAAACTCGTACAACCAAACAAGCGCGAGCGTTTCTTCGACAATCCGTACAGTGGGGCCTCTTGGCCCCGGAAAAAATAATAATATATATATAGGTACGATGCGGGCGGTGACGCGGTGTGTCGTCGTTGTCGTCGTAGATATATATTATTATAATAATATATATATATATGTATTAGAGGTACCTGGTACCTGCATCTACAACAGACCAGAATAGATGAGGTAAAATGTATAATAATATAAGCATAAATGCTTGTGCAGCCAGCTATGGCTATACCCCGCGCAGTTGGGTACGACACGCGGCGGACGCTGCGACGTAATGGAATTAAAGAAAGAATAACGATAATGACCCATAATAGTATTATTATGGTTATTTATTATTATATGTACGCGACAAAAACGCATTATTCGAAATCACACGAACGTCCGGACGGACACGCAGTGATCTCGTTGTGCTTACGAAAAAAAAAAAAAAGATGAAAATTTCTCCGATATAATTGCCTCATTAATTCTTCTACTACTATGGCATTATAATATAACGACCTCGAGCTGCTGCGAACGATAACGGGTACAATAATTGTTTTATAATGTTATTATTTTGCTGAGAGTCGAGCGATCAATTTCAGTTAGTATTAATTAATTAAAAAAACAGTAGGTACAGATTTAGATATTGTGGCAATCGTGTTCAATACACACATTTGTATTTTCAAAATTCGAGTGTTACCACTTGAATGGATATTTTTGAAATTTTTTAAGAATACATGGTTGTATATTACTGCGTACACATATATATATATATATGTACCATGATATACATAATAAACCAGTGGCGTGTTTAGGAATGTCTTAAAATACAAACAATAATTTTTTTCAATCATGTAATGGTTTTCCAACATTTTATAGTACATTTAAATTAGAAATATTTCGCTTTGGGAGGATCTGACCCCCATATTTCCCCCGTGAATGTACGCCACTGATACGTACTGCACTTGTACTCAAGTTATATATCATCGAGTGAAATAGTCACGGGAGGAAATAGAAGTAAAAAAATAATTTTCTTTTTTTTTTTTTACATAATTCGCAAAAATAAAAAGTATAATAGGTTAAGTATATATTATATATATATTAATAATATTATTAGTTATAAAAACAAAATTAATAATGCAAATCGAAACCAATAGGTGCACAAACATAGGGATTGGTAATCCCATTCCCCTTTGGTATAGTATTATATACTTACATTTTACAATTATTTCAGAACGTTATTTCAAGTTATACAGCTACATTTGCAGCTGGACCGAGCGGCAAAATAAGTACGAAATACCTACGTCTGAATATTGACATCGGACACGCGTCAGTTGGTCGACTAATAATTTATTTTAGTGATCCAAAGGCGAACGTTAGTATTGTTACTGCATACCTACGCATAGCATAGTGTCACCCCTTGTTTATTGTGTACAAAAAACTGATACAAAAAAACAAGGGGAGATGTACACGGCTATGGAGGAGTATCATCTTACTACCATATGGCACACGAAGCTGCTTATTAGAGGATATACAACAATGTACATTGTTGTATTAATCTGTGTAAAAAAACATATCCAATATGTATAATATGTGTATTATGCAAACGTACACCATATTATATACGCTTGCAGCTTGCAAGTAATTACTACCATAGGTTTACCGCAGGGGACTATAATAATATATATATAATTATAAACATAACTTCTTTGCACCGTCACGTTGTAGTTATTTCATTTTCTATTTGTTAAAATACTAAAATATTAGTTAAAACAAAAATAGAGAGTATTTGATCGAATTAACTGTGTAAATAAGGAGAAAACGGATTAATTTAACGTTTCTTTCCAAGCTTGGTGAAGTTGATACCCCTGGCCTCCTATTAACGTTAATTTCAGAGTTCCAACTTTTTGTTCCAGATACTCTTTCCCTTTCCGGATTTCTTCAAGCCTCTGTAATCATTTAACTAATCGCCCTATTGTTTGTATGACGAAACTGGCCACTATTCCTTATAGTACTTAGTGTTAAATTATTTTTGTCTGTTTTGATCTTAAATGATTTGTAATTTTTTCTTCAACTATTATGTGATTATGCAAAATTATTGTATTATATCTGTTATCATCTACCTATATGAATAACCAGCTGTTTTGCTTTGTAAAAAACAAATTCTGCGGGAACTATACAAATTATATACATAATTATGGGAAATGGGAATGATATACTATGGTAAATATTTTAATTTTAAAATACGCTTAGAGAAAGCTTTTCGATTTTCGAATGATAAACTAGAGAGAAATACGTAGGTATGAGGTATAAAAAAATATTTCAGACTCAGCTAACTGACTATTAATATTTACCAAAAACGCATCATGGTTATAACACAATAATGTAACGTTATTTCTACTTATATACGATCATATTCTAGAAATCTAGAGGTATATGCGGTTATAGTCATAAATACAATATTATATAAACATTAATCATATTCAATTAGTCATTACATTTCTAAACTGCTGTCACTACCTATACTATTATATCTGGCACATAAAAATACATAAAATAAATATACGTCCGAGTTTTATATTGTGTATGTAAAATGGATTTTGATTTGATATATATATGTTATAGGGTTAGCCGATAGGTATATTTATGTCAAAATATTTGAGTTTGAAAACAAGTATCTTAAAAAAGAGCAATAATTGACGTGTTGATGGACATTAAATTTTATTGTTTTTTTTTACAAAACACTCCAAAAAAATGATAATATTTCATCACCAGTTTAACTAAAAAAATGTTAGTTAAAATGGAATGATAAAAAAAAAGTGCTCGTGGGTAAATACTTAGCTCTGAGACGTATATTATAGAGTCAGAAGAATTCATTCCACATAAGAAACCATGATAAATATCACTGCTACAGGCACAGCAATGACAATTTTGGATGGTATTGTACTGTAGCAGTAATGTACAATGGGAATAAGTACTTTTAATAAATTATAAGCATAATAGGTTGAGAAAAAAAGTAGACATGGGTAATTTGAGTAGGACTTCATCCATTAATGGCACTTTATTTCATTTTTTTTCCTAGTTTATCATTATTATTATTATTTACGACTGCCGAGTGCGAGTAATTTTTTTGTTTTTAGTTTTGCAAAAGGTCACGACACCACTTTCTTTTTAGCCAGTGGCGATAATTCCTTGAAAGACGGGAGATATAAAACCAAAATATTTTGTAGGTATTTGGAATTATTCGGAAGACACATTATATATGAAAGTGCGTGTAAAAGACGTATGCTTCTTCCTCGACTGGTTTTTATATAGAAAAATCATTTTGTAGGGGCCTCATTTGAGATTTGCCGAAACGTAATATTTATTGAAACGCTTGAATTCTGTTAATATTCGATTTATTTTTTTATTATATTATGCAACCCAAAACTGTAATAAATAAGTTCCATTATAAATATTAAATAGAATATTTGGTGTTAAAAATATTCTAAAATATAAACTAGTAAAAAGTATGTACAAAAACAAAAAAAAAACAAAAAGGAAAATGTACGTGTGTTGTATACTGAACAGGAATTGGGATTTGAATTTTAAGGGGTGCTAATTTTCAGTCTAGGAGCGCTAAAGCCTCCCTAACACCCGCCTACTATTTGTTAGTCTGAGTAAATACTAAGTAGAGGTCGCATAACCGTATTGGAAATACAGCATTTAGAATTCATTAGTCATTACATACTATTTAATGCAGTTTTTGGGCACAAACTTTGTTTATGAGTGAAGTTATATGAATCGATTATTTTCAGTTGGTGTATAATTTTGTTTGCCATCTTTTATACCACTCAGACGCATGACTAGTGAGATAAAAATTACTTTTTTCTCAATAAGTTACAAAAGTTCGGGGAACGTTACGTCAATCGGTCAATAGGATTAATTATTACTGTAGCATACAAATGTACCTACCAATATAACCATTGATTAAATTTACAGTATATTTAATCAATGTTATAACTGAATATGCACTTACCGGAAAACACATTAATTTACGTAAGTACATTATGCTCATGTACAGTCAAACCCACGCAAACTTTGAAATATTTAAGGTATCTTACGCACCCATAACACGTTCCAACTTTTGGATTATTTTTATATGCTATAACATTATATCTACCGACAAATGTGTATTAAGTAAGTACTGCAGTAGTAATTTATTCCTAAAGAATAGTATTTTTATTGTACATGCGTGTATCTACTTTATAAGATATATATTTCGTGTGTTTGAAAAACGAGTTTTGAATTCTGAATAACAAAGTACATATATGCATGGTACATAAATTATACTATAAAAGTCGGTTATATATGTATATATATATATAAACAATCATATTAAATTTAATTTACTTTCCGTGTACAAAATTTATTATTATTTGTATAATATAATATAAAATGTATACCTATATATATATATACCTATATATATATGCCGAAAAACAAAACAAAAAATATAACTTAACAATTGTGTGTCATAAAATACGTTTTTATTTTTAACTCGTATAGTAATGGACTGTCCGTAGTTATTAGGATTTAGGAATATTAATAAAAAAGAAAGTAGGTATATTTAAATTTTTTAACTTACGTTATTGTCAAAAAGTATTTTTGTATAATAACTAATAATACTATTCTGAAAGCGATTTTAAATGAATTGTATTTAAAAATACTTATTTGTTGTAAAGTACATTACGCACAAGAAAGTTATTTTATACCTACAATCTAGATGTTTTTCAGACAATGTAATTTCATGCAGCGTTTGTTTTGACCTCAATATTATAATAAATTACTGCAGCTGTTAGTATCTACGTAGCAGTAGCTAATATATTTTGGGAAAAACTAGCGACAAAATAATAATCATTCTTTGTATTTATATTCGAGTTTTTTTTTTTACAATGTCAACAAAGAGTCGTCGGAAAAAAAAAACAAAATTTTGCATAAGAGAGACGACAATAACTGCGCGCGACCACACAATCGATTTGTTGACGGGTTATAACAACAACTATTGCGAGACCCGTTTTGAAGAAATGTCGTACGACGACGACGACGACGTGGCAAACCACGCGTTTACCGGATGGACTCGTCTTTCGGGATAAACAACGATGTATTGTTAATAATAATAATAATTGTTATGTTAGGACTCGGTTCGATAGGTATTTGATGTGTACTATTATTACTACTATTATTATTATGTATCAGGTACGCGACTACGTTTTCAAGCGATTGAAATAACCGGACAACGAGGTATGTCAAACGTGTGGAAATCACGTTTAACGATTCCGTGCACACGCACAATAATAACGTATAATACAATAATACGATTTCGTGCTGGAGAATAAGTAAAAATGTGCGTTATTAAATCAATTGTACAATACGAATCGGCGCGAGCAAAACGTTTTACCTGCAATCGTCGTCTCGAAAACTATTTGCAGCAACCCCCCGCCGTTGTACGACGACGTAGTATGACCAACGACGCGTATATATTATATCGTACCTCCCGTACGCGTTTCTTTCTTTTTTTTTTTTTTGTGAATGGAACGGCGTCGTCATCGCGGTATTACAAACGCAGGCCACCACCTTCCGTCAGTGTCGCAGGGATTACATCGGTTCTGCGCGCGTCTGTGTGTACACGCAGCGCTCATACGAAACAGCATACGGGGGAGGTGCGTATAAGACTCTACGGAATGCAACAGATAAATATAATACGTAATGGTGTAAATTGTCGGCACGGTACACACGGGGTGTTGTGTGTCTGGGTAAATAATAGGTGTACATATATATATATACCGACCCTGTGTACCCCGTATATTATTATGGCGCGAAAGAAGTATAAAAATACCGAAAAAAAAAAATAGTTTTACTGCCTGCAGGAAACGTCCTTATTTTCTTCTTCTCCTCGTCGTACCTACCCTATTCTTTGACGCGGTACACGCTTACATAATACGCATAACGACGGTTTCGTGTGTGCGGTGGTCTACATAATGTACGGAACGAGAAAGATAAAGGAGAGGCAAAAGCGACAAACGCGGGAGTGAACAGGCGTGAGATGAAGCGAAGGTCTGATATTATTATTATTATTATTATACGTAGACGACCCTTCGCGTCAAATAGACCGTACGCGCACGCACGAATGACGGTGGTGGCGGTGTATAGCTGCAGTGCAAGACCGGTGGTGGCGGCGGCGGCGGAGTTAAGAGAAAAAGGTTTATTGTACGCAGTATTTTTAGACCGGTTGAATGAGCGACAAAAACGAGTCATGATAAAATGCCAACAACCAGCATCCGGCGTGTATACCGCCTGCGTTGGATACACACACGTTGTACACGGCCGGAAGTGGGAGGTATTTATTTATTTGTTAATTTTTTTTTTTTTTTCCTTGCCGCGCAGCAGTATACAGTTTGTCGACGGCCGTCGTTGCACCGCCACCGGCGGAGAGACCGTATACCAACAAAAAAAAAACAATAATAATAGTAATATCACGTTGACGGTGTTGTACGGTGTTGTGCATAATAATACGCGTTAAAAAGAACAACTCGACAGAAAAGAATAATGGCAATTGATTTCTAAAGTCTATAAACGATTTCACAAGCGTGCGCGTATTATATAAACGAGGAGGTGACGTGTATAACCCTAATAATAATACGCTATTATCACGACTAAACAATGTAGGGTCAGGGTACGACTTCTTATCGAGACTCCCCTCGAAAAAACGCACAACAAATTAAAATAACGTATTTCGTCGTCGTTTCTCTTGTCAAGGACGACGAAACGAAAAAAAAAAAATTTTAATAACCCAAGTAATATAATAACAGGGAGTGAAATTTCCTGCTCTAGAATAAATGATGAAATATACCATACCACCGGCTTATTTTTTAATTTGATCCACAGTGAACATGTTGAGATTATACCAGCTACGACGCCGTGGCACGCACATGGAAATTATAGCTGATATCTACTGTGTGTAATCACTGTGGCCATGAATCATGCGATTCGTATTAATTCAACAATAAAGTAGGTAGGAAACAAGAAACAACACTACATTCCAATATTTATAATTTGTGTACCTATAT
The DNA here is from genome assembly GCA_017140985.1 of Hormaphis cornu. Lineage (NCBI taxonomy): Eukaryota > Metazoa > Arthropoda > Insecta > Hemiptera > Hormaphididae > Hormaphis > Hormaphis cornu. The sequence goes on from CM029358.1 coordinate 5,475,454, forward strand.
CTATGTATATTTAAGTAATTTTTAAGAAGATTGGATAGTAACAACGTTGAATAGATTGATTAGCTTTAGGTACCTGTGTAACTTATACTAAGTACCTATAGGCACGACGTCGAGTCTTGAAACTTTTCACTGATCAAGAAGCAGGCTTCTCGAATAGTACTTACTTTACTATACAAATACACGAATTTAGAAAGTATTGTTTAATCCATGGTGTTCGGAAAAAGTATAAAAAAAAAAAAAATGGAAGAGAAGAAGTAAATTTGAGGTCGGGCGAGAAATCGTTTTGGCGTAGCAAATTGGAATGGGTCACTTCTATGTGTGGTTCAAACTTTATTATTTGATATCTGAAAGCGATGATGATAAATCATTGCGTTCCAAAAGAACAATTCTGAGTGAGCTCAGTTATCTAATATAAGCGGGTACGTCCTGTGTAAAAACCTGAAAATTTAACAAACGTTATCATCATATTTTCTATACTAAACTACCTATACTTATAACTGAAATACGGCTTTTTAAGGTAATCGTTACGCCAAACAACTTCTCACCCGACCTCAAATTTACTCGTTATCTTTCCTTCCTTCCTTTTTTTTTTTTTTTTCATGGTAATACTAGTTACTACGTTTACTATGTTATGTTATATATATATATATATATAGGTACTGTTACTGCATGAGAAGATCGGATCAAAATTCGATAAATATGTAAAATTTTGATTAATTTGAATTTTGTTGCACAAATTTAAAAAATTTGTTTCAAATAACATCAAATTTTAAAATATTAAAACAAATCCCCTAATTGTTTTGTGCTATAAAGCGAATTGATTAGATCGCTTCTTACACTTGAAAACACGAATAATCGAATTTGGTGATGTTTCAATTTTCGTCGTTTTCAGCAGATAACTCAAAAAATAATCAAAATATCAAAAAATGTTTCAAATAAAATATATTAAAAACCAAAATCTAAACTTTTTTGTGGTGTTCAACGTAAAAATTGGAACCACCTGTAAAAGCGATTAAAAATTTTGAAATTTCAAGCAGTTTTCCGAAAACGGTCAACAATTTTACGTAATTTTAATTCTACTTGGAAAATAAATTGTACAACGAGATCACATTAAAGTTCAAATAAGATAAATTATACTTGCCTGTTATTGTAAGATTAGACAAAAATGTATTATATAGATTAACTTAATGTTATTATTTGTGTCATTAGCCTTCGGAAATAACAATGAATTATTGTTTTTACATTTTGAACAGCGTAGCGAATTATCGTGTTTTGTAAAATACCATGTTGACCATATGCAGCTAATATCTCCTTTAAGAATAATAAAAATGTATGTATTTCGGGTGGAAAGCTAGTTAGAGTAGCAATTTCGCTTATTGGAGTATACCTTATGTCACAGATTGGTTGGGTCACTGGTTTGATATTTATTTTAAATTTGTAAGCAATGGATCACTAGCAGTGGCGCAACCAGGGGGGGTGTTTTGGGTGTCTGGACACCCCCCTTGGACCGTATTTTTTATTTAATAACTAGACGTATTTTGAAATATGTTACGGGGTAAGGTATTTTAATGAGACAGACACCCCCCTCAAAATAATCCTAGTTGCGCTACTGATCACTAGTACAAAATTATGATTCTAAACGAGTTCTTAAAGTCAAATACTGAACGAGTTCTAAATTTTGAAGTTTTATATTTGGCTCAAATTTTTTGACGTTTTATTAAATTCATCCGTTTTAATAATGTGGGAACATTTCAAGGAATTACTTCCGATAACGTTCGTTGATCCATCCCAACGACGTGTGAAAATTCTAAGTCATTCAGAAAAGTTTTGAAACCATTTTTTGTTTTTGGATCATAACTTAAGAAATAATCAAAATTTCAAATAAAGTACAATAAGCTATACTTACGTGTATTACGGTCGGTTGATAATTGGTGTATTTTCAGCGGCATTATTTGTCGGTTGAAATGATTGTCGGCTGTTTTATAGCCCTTCTTGTAGGATTATTCAAACGTAAGATACCAAACGTGCATGTGCCAGTGTCGACGCAGAGAGAAGTATGTCTAAGCCGTTTTATCGATTGAATACTGCAATATCGTTTTTCGTGCACGTACGGTTGTACGTTTTTGGTTCGGCGGGCGCACCAATTTTGTGGTAATGATAATTTATTATTTTTATGAATAATAAGACTTTTTGACTTGTTTGCCGTTTACGCCACGATATTGGCAATCGAGACAAATACTTTCTAGTCACTAGTAAAATTCCAGTTTAAATTGCAAAATGGTGGAAGCTCGGCTGCTTTAAAAACTCAAATTGCGGACCTCTTGTGAAACTATTATTTGTCTAAAGATAATACGTCATAAGTAATATTGTTTCTAGTATTTTAATTTTAAGTCTGGTTGATATACATTCAAAGACCATTTGTTAGAAAATTACATTGTTGCTTAAAATATAATGTAACTTGTATATACTTAAACCAGTCAAAACACACACGTTTTTTTACGCGATTTCTAAAACACTTATAAGTACACCTTTTCGAAATTTGTATAGTTGCTATAGATATATTATGTGGGTTTTAGGCAATAAAAAATCAATCACAATTTAATTTAATTTAAAATAAACACTATATTACATAAATACGTATGAATATAAATGTGAAAAAACAAATATCGATATACGTTACAATGACGGAGGAATCGCGGAATATATCGCGGAGAATGTCGCGGAGTGTAATTAACGGTGTGTCGCGGAGTGTACTCACGGACTGACTAACCGACTGAGCGTCTGACCAGCCGGTATATATATAGGCGTCGATTGTTCTAGAACTTTTTCGAAATTACCCTAACGAGATTATTATAGTATATTCTAGAACATGGGGTTTCCCATTATTTACTGACAATATTGTAAAAACTTGGACGACTCGTGGTGCGTTGTTTACGTCGCCACAGTAGTAAGCACATCAAACTTGAAACTCGTAAAAAGTTTATTAGAACTTTTATATGGAGTATCTTATGTTATGGACGTGAGACATGGACAATGACACAGAAAGATAAAAATTAAAAAAACAGTCTGCAAGCAATGGGAGATGTGGTTGCGGAGGAAGATGATTAAAACCAATTGGATGAAACGAAAATCAAATGAAAGAGTTCTAGAGGAAATAGGAGATAAAAAAAAGTCTAATGATTAACATACTTACTCGGATACAACTGTGCAGTTGCAAAAATGTTTTAAAGACGTCTACACACTATCGTGTCAAAACATTATGTTTTAATATAATAATTATGGTGGTCAACACCCATGAATTTTAATTAATGCTATAAACAAACTAATATATATATTTTGTCGTCTCTTGTACAATTAGTGCAGTTCCTATAAATTTGTTAATCCTCAAAAGAAACGTCCAGCTACGCCTCTGTGTAATTTGTGCAGGGTGCCGATTTCAAACCAGTCACTATGATATAATACGACTCTGATCGAAATAACCACTCTTACACCGATATATAAATATGTCACCACCAAACAGTTCGAATAAATTGAAATTATTGAAAAATGCATTTACTCCGTTTGTTTGATTCACGGCAAGCGGCGCTTCGAGTTCGAATTCATAATGACTCGCGAACTCTTCACTCGGATTTCTGTTACGCACATCGTTTTCACAGACCGCGACGTTACCACCCCGCTGCTTTTGCTACATTATTATAATAAACGATTGTGGTTGTACAATTTATAAAAAAATCGTTTCAATATAATCATCTATGTGTGTGTATATGAAAAAAACCTTACTGTCTTGCCGACACCCGCCCAAGTCATCGCGGTCGATACTACCACGATCAGTCTTTTGTTTTTCGCGGTGAGGACGTCGTCGTCGTCACTACGCTCACCGTGCGCGGCCAGAATCTCTTTTTTAAATAATTCGAACAGTTTTTTACCACTCGTCAGCGCTTCGATGTCTCTGGACACGTCGATCACTATGACACCGCACGTTTTTAGTAGCCCCAAAACATCACCGCCAACTGCGGTGTGCAGCAAAACAACGTCGTTTCGCCCGTTCTGATTTCGACCAAACAACAAAATGTACACGTTAATCCGATTTCGCGATAACCGGATGGTTTGTTGCACAGTAGGTATGGCACGCCAGTTAAATTCACAAAAACCGATCGAAAATTAAACGTCGTACAAAAAAAGCCGGAATCAGTAAAGGTCGCGCGAGTAGCTTTACGGAGTAGCGCGACTGCGCCTTGGTCGTGTCACTGGAAGTTGTGGTTTATTCGTATTACTTAGTATCCGAAAGCAATGATATTGTCTTCGAAAAAACGATTCTAAGTGAGCTCAGTCTCGTCTGGTAGTCCTGGAGAAATTCTTGGAGAATTTCAAAGTTCTACACTTGGCTCAACAATTTCCGACGTCACTCGAAACCGTTTACCGAACCTGTATCTTACCTATTTCAATAGTATGTAAAAGTTTCAGTTCGTTCCAATCGTTATTTTGGATGTTATGGCCAAAAAACTAAATTACGTCAAGAGCACGTTTGCCGTAATTAATGTGTGGGTTTTAGGCGATAATAAAAATCGCTCACAATTTAATTTAAAATAAACACTATATTACATAAATACGTACGAATATAAATGTGAAAAAACAAATATCAACGTATACGTTACCAATACGGAGGAATCGCGGAGAATGTCGCGAAGTGCACTCACGGACTGACTACAACCGACTGAGCGTCCGACCAGCCGGTATGTATATATATATATATTAGCGTCGATTGTTCTAGAACTTTTTCGTAATTACCCTAACGAGTTAATTATAGTATATTCTAGAAATTATAGTATAACAAGGGTTTCCCGTTATTTACTGACTATAACCGACTGAGCGTCCGACCAGCCGGTATATATTATATTTATATAAGCGTCGATGGTTCTAGAACTTTTTCGTTAATTACCCTAACGAGATAATTATAGTATTTTCTAGAACGCGGGGTTTCCCGTTATTTACTGACTATAACCGACTGGGCGTCCGACCAGCCGGTATATATATATATTTAAGCGTCGATTGTTCTAGAACTTTTTCGTAATTACCCTAACGAGTTATTTATAGTTATATTAATTAAAAAAATAATTTTTAAATGACCGATTATTTTTGAAACGGTTTTTTAAATAATATTAATTTTAAAATGTTTTGAAATAGGTTAGCGTTTGGTTTGGTCGATAATATTAACTATACGATATTTTAATGCGTTTAAATATCGTGCTGTGTGAGACGCCCTTTTAAAGAATGCGGTCAACACCTATGAATTTTAATTAATGCTATAAACAAACTAATATATATTTTGTCATCTCTTATACAATTAGTGCAGTTCCTATACATTTGATCCTCGAAAGAAACGTCCAGCTACGCCTCTGTGTAATTTGTGCAGGGTGCTGTACTGATTTCAAACCAGTCACTATAATATAATACGACTCTGATCAAAATAACCACTCTTACACCAATATATATGTCACATTTGTAGTCTTAATAAAGTACGCCAAAATACTTTATTTCTTATAATATTTACTTGAGGAAAATAGTTCATCAATTATTCTTAACACGGAATAGATATTGTGGGGACGCTAATAAATTGTATAATATTATTATTTTAGAAGCAATAGTATTCAATATTACAATTAATATTAATCAATTTTATTATTATTCTTAATCGCGAGCGTTGTCATTTCTTCAGTGTTCATAGACAGGCAACGACCTACACGTGTGGTCTGCAGTTGTATAAAAATTCATTATTTTTAGTAATTTATTCATTATTAAATAAAATCGTGCATTTGATATGGTAAGTTAATAATATAATAAATACAAATTATAACTCAGTCAATTCAGTCTACAATTTAGAATGTCGTACTTTGTTACAAATTATTAAAACAAATATTGATTTTCTTTTTTGTTTAATATATAGGATTCGTCTGCTGACGAACCACTTTCAGATGATTTAAATAGCACGAAAAAGCGTGTTAAAAGAAAACAATGTTTTAAGGATGATTGGATTCAATTACATAAATGGGTTGGTAAATCTGAAGACAAATATGAAGCCTACTGTCATTCATGCAAAGTTTAATTTTCTGTAGGAAACTCTGGCATAGCTGCTGTAAGTTTTTTAAATATTCATAAATTAAGTAAAAAATAACTATAAAATATATTTATATTTAATTAGATTAAACAACACGAGATAAGTAAAAAGCATAAAAGTTCACAGTCAAGTTTACTTAAAAATAAAACTATGGACTTCTATGGATTCAAAGGATCTACTGCCGATAAAGAAGAAAATCAAGTAATTGCTTGTGAACTTGTCCAAGTTTACCATACCATTAAACATAATTTGTCTTATAATAGTTTAGACTGCTGTATAAAAGTTGAAAAAAAAATATATAAAGATTTGAAAATGTTAAACAAATTACATTTAGGTAGGACAAAGGCTGAAAGTATTGTAACTGAAGTATTAGGGCCAGCTTATCTCCATAAAATAATTTATTATTCAAATAGTAAAAGTGTTATTGTTTTTTCTATTCAAACTGATGCTAGCAACAAAAAAAATGTAAAGCTTTTTCCTCTCAGTGTCCAATATTTCAGTATTGAAAATGGCATTGAAAATAAATTAATTGATTTTTATGTAAATCCACATGAAACAGCAGATGAAATGTCTTCATGTACAAAAAAATCTTTTGAAAACCTCAAATTATCTTTGCATAAAGTCTCTGCATTAAGTGCTGATAATACTAATTGTAATTTTGGAAAAAATCATTCATTATATACTAACTTAAAAAAAGAAACTCCTAATTTAATAAAAGCAAACTGTCATGTACATATTATTCACAACTCTGCAAGACATGCAATGAATTTTATATCATTTGATATCGAAAATGTAATTTTAAAAATATATGCTCATTTTTCTCAATCTTCTGTAAGACGTCAAACATTAAAAGATTTTTTTACATTTTTAAACTGTGAATGATCTGAACTAAAGAAACATGTAGTGATTAGAAGGTTATCTTTACTCCCTGCCATAGAAATGATTTTAAAAACTTGGGAACCAATTAAATTCTATTTCTTATCCTTGGAAAAATGCCCTCCTTTAATATTAAAAATACTATTTAGTGATGATCAAGAGACAATAAAAACTGACGTAGAAATATACTTTTTCTTTTTAAGTCATATTTTGCACTAATTTAATGAATGCATTAATAAATTACAAGGGAATTACATATCAGTTATGGTAATTTATGTTGCGATGAATTCATTGAAAAAATCTTTAGAAATACGAATAAAAGATAATTTTTTTGGCTTTCACACAAACCAACTTATTGAAACGTCAACAAACCAAAATATTCTTATTAATGATTTTTTAAACTTTTTGAACAATGCAATTAATAACTTAAACTTAAATTAATAACTTAAATTAATAAATGGTTTGATTTCTCAGATTTAAATTGGTTAAAACAAGTAAAATGTGTTAACCTTTCAAGTGAACTTAAATATTCTGAATTGTTAAATTTGATTAGTGAGCTTAGATTAGAAAATAAACTTTTTTTGAATATGAATGAAATGTATGACGAATGCAATAGAATAAATGAAATGTTACCATTATTAAAAGAACCTAATTTAAATTCATGTAATAAATGGCAAAGTTTATTTAAAATTGCAAATCTTGAAAATAATAACTTTTAACTTAAAAATATTTACCAAGTTGTTAGTTTTATTTATAGTATTTCTGCAACATCAAGTTACTGTGAGAAAGTATTTTCTATGATGAACTTAAAATATAGAGATGAAAGAAATAAGTGTAGGCTTGAACTTATCAAATATGAATTAATTATCCCTCTTAATGCTAAAGAAACATGCACTGAAATTTTTGATACTTTTTTAAAAGATGAAACATTACTAAAAGCTGCTAAAAGTAATAAAAAGTATACATTTAAAAATATCGTTAATAAAAATAATTTATAATATATTTATAGAAATAATGTAATAATGTTTGTATGATATCAAAAATGTTTGGGGGATATCAGAGTAGCCAAGTAGAGTTTTCACTAAAAAACTACTAGAGCTCATACATTAGTGGGTAGAAGTGGATAGGCTTTAGTTGTTAAGAGGAACTTTAATATATTACAATGTTAAATGAAAAGAACATATTATAGACACTTTCTAACATCTAGCTGTGGCGTAACCATAGAAAGCCGTTGTAAGTAATCCTAGATGTACAACCTTACTTTTTTTTTCTGTACATACATAGTTTAGTAAAATAGTTATCTTAGCCACATTTTATGTGAAAATACCAATGAACTTTGAAAACTAAAAGATAACCACAATACTACAAACTGTTTTAGACAAATATTCTACAATTCTACGCACTAATTTATAATTTACTTGATGGGACTCTACTAAAACAATTTATTCACATATTCACAGTTTACATCAACGCTCTGCAGACAGCGGTTCAAATCTAAAACGTCATCATACTTAATGTGAACACGTTATTTAAATTGAAATTTAGTTAAATATTATAATTAATCAAGAAATGTATACTTTATTTATCAAACTTTGATTATGGTATATTATTACTTCTGTGCCTATCGACGGGCGGCAAGGAAATTATATTAATATATCCCAAGTATCAATTTAAATTAGTAGGTCATAGTACCATTTTTAAGATAAAGGTTTTGTCTATGAAATACGGAATAATTTATTTTTTTTAAACTCCTAGACCTACAATTAAACTCACTTGCCAACTCCTGTATTATGCATATACTGATCAAATAATTCAAGTCTGTAAATAGTAATCTTAAATGGTTTTAGTTTATAATCTTCTTTACTCACCGGCTCCAAAAATAAAGGGATTTGTTTACTTACATCAAACTACCACTTTATTAGACAGTTTTTTAAGGGTCAAAATGTATTTTATGACACTTATGGTCTCAATAGTTCCATAAATTAATAGTTATACTTATCCAATATTGTTCTGAAATCGTGATAGTACATATCATAGATAATAAATTATTTATACAAGATGATTTTTGAAAATAGGTATTTTAAAGTAATTTTAATTGAAATATTGAAATTATGATAATATTGTATAACTTAGATATTTAATTTTATAATTTTGATTTATTTATTTCAATACATTTAACTCATTAATGTTGGTTCTAACTTAATAGAAAAATTATAATCATGGAATTAAGAAATGATGTTTTTAAAATTAAATGAGCTAATGCTCTCAAAAAAAGTTAAACCTTATATAAAAATATCCATAAGTGTTCAGCATTAAAAATTCATTGAGCGGACAGCACACACATCACCACTGAGCAGTGTATAAAATATTTATAATCTATTTATGATTATATGTACGTAAATATATATTATATTATATAAATTTAAATTAAACAATTTGCAAAATAATAAAAGTGCACCTTATACAATTACAATGGCTGCTTAAACGTAAAAAAAAAACTTGTATTTATGGCATAAATTAAATTAATTTATACCACATACACTGTATAAAATTTGTATCAACAAATCACGGAACACTTACATGAATATTAATAGTGTAAATCAAATTTTAAATGAATTGTCAGGTCGCGCTTATAAAGTTTAAAACATCCAGAAAACAGAGAAGCAAGGAAACTGATTTGTTTAATCCTTAGACACAGATAATTTTTTGTAAGTACAATAAAATTTTAGCCAAATTAATAAATATTATATACATAATCGTATATTATTAATCAAGATATGGTGTGAGCAAGGGAATGGGAGTCGAAACCGGCAAAAATGATATGATTATAGACTAAAACCAGTAAGAAACCACTATATTCATTGATTTGTAAAGATAGAAAAATAACAGTAATTAGAAATTCAGCACAAGGTTATAATTACAACACATTTTTGAGGTGTATTTGATTATATATAAAAAATATGTATATGCATATGTACACATACATATAAACTTGTAATTATGAACGAATTAAGAGAATCAACAATTAAACATGTATGAGTTGTACACAAAAAACCGGTTTCGAAAATTTAACACATTTAACATCAAACACAATAAAACAGACGGTCAACACGAAGAGTGCTAGCAATAATTTTGGATAGTTTGATATTGGCTAGATGAAATACAAAAAAAATTACTATTTGGAGACATTTATCTTGATAGTACAATAATTACCAGCAGTCAACGTGTTAAGTGATCAAGTGCAATTATGACATACTTTCAACACAATTTTTATATGAAGTATATATAGTCAAAATATATATATTTATATAAATAGTTTTATTGTATTAAATCTATTATATAATAATAATAGTTGTAAACATTCAATAATAATTATTAGACTAATACAAAAAAAAAATTGTGTTTATTTATTCTTACTTTAGTTTTTTTTGATATTAGAGAACAAATATGTATAAAAAAAATATTAACGAAAATAAAGAGCGTGTGTGAGAGCGCAGTTGTGATAGGAGGGTAAAAGATAATGGGCCATAGTTTTTTGCGGAAGTGTGTAAATGTTGGTTTTGCTTTATTAAAAATTATTATAGTTATTTTAAACTTTTTTTATATTAAATAATTTTAGTAAAAAGAGTTAGTTGTCTCCAGTGGCTTCCTGGGGCTCATCATTGTCTTGTGTGTCAGACGTCCATAATGTCAAGTTGTCGCGCAACAACTGCATGATGAGCGTTGAATCCTTGTAGCTGTCCTCATTTAATGTATCCAGCTCAGCAATTGCATCATCAAAAGCCTAAAGAATTATTTTACATTAACACAAGAACGCTACACTTTTATACAAACACAAAGCAGCAACACATTAAATAAAAAATATACAAAATCTTAAATCACCAATATAGAACATGAGTATCAAATACATTTGGTAAACATATAAAAACACTTTGGACAATATTTATTTACAAAAGTAACATAAAAAAATAAATAAAAACATTAATGTAGGAAAATGTATGCTATTGAAGGAACTTTAATTAAAATTGAGATCAATTAAATAGGTCAAATTAGGAAATCAACAGAGAAATGTATTTATTTATTTTTAACCTAATAAAGCAAATAGCATGAGGTGGCAATTTCGTTATTTTATAGCTGGTGTTTGAATTGTCACACAAATTGATTAAGGTTAGTTATTAGAGAAGCATAAAAACCAAACTAGTTAAAAAAAGTGACAGACAATAGAATTGTTGAACATTTTAGAGTTTCAAACAAAATTGGTACACAAAAATTAATTTCTTGTTATTATGAAGTAATATGAAAATTAAGTTCTCTTATAAAGTGCACCACTGAAAAACAAAACAAATCAACCTTTTGATTATCAGTGGGAAACTTGGGGTGTACCTGTTTGGCCAAATGACAAGCACGAGCTGGGGAATTAATTATTTCATAATAGAAAACTGAAAAGTTCAATGCCAGTCCAAGTCTAATAGGATGAGTAGGTTGCATTTTTGATTTAGCTATATCAAACGCCTCCTGATATGCTTTTTGAGAATCGTCCACCACCCCTAAATTTAAATAATAAAAACAAATATTACTTGAAGTAAAATAATTACCTGTTTTGCCAGTTGGCAAGCTTTGTCTGGTGAATTCAGTATCTCGTAGAAAAACACAGAGAAATTTAAAGCAAGACCCAATCTGATTGGATGTGTAGGTTGCATTTTGGCTTTACTGATCTCGAACGCATCTGAGTATGCTAGTTGAGAATCTTCAACCACAGCTATTTGTGTCATAGAAAATTTGTTTTAATGAATTTTAAGAAAACAATGCATGTATTAAGCAATACAAAGAGTAAAAGAGCAAAAGCATTTAAAATCGGTAACAATATGTTAAAATACATTTACTACAAGCTAGAACACACAAATTTCAAGCTTTGGGATTCTTTAAGAAAAATGTTTTAATGTAATTTTAAAATACTTCAATTTTAACTTAATAAATTACAAATTGTAATTTATTATATTATAACAGTATCATCAGGAAATGGATGTACTCTTTAATCAACTCCAAAAGAACGGAAGTTATTACACCATATGATAAAATGTACAGACAAAACAAATGTCATTTAGTTAAATCATCAGATAGTTTACTTCATGGTATTTCAATAGGTTTTAAGAAAAATTTAAGTTGGACACAATAATAGTATCTTTCATAAATACAATTATAATAAACAAAACCATTTAATTTTAAGGTTGAATACTTTCTAGGAGAGAATCATCAGTGAACTAGTATATTCTTCAAACAACTTCAGCAGAACGAAAGTTATTTATTATAACATCATATGACTTCAAAATGTAATACTCATATCATTAATTTAGCTAAAAATTATAAGTTGTTATATTTCTATTAAATATTTACTATTAAATTTGGCTGGTTATAAACATATAATGAATTTAAACAATTGTATATTATATTCTTACTGCTAAATATATTCAATAATAAAAAGTAGACTAAGCAATACAAATAGAAAAAAGTAGGTACTTTATTAATTTAACACATTTATAGAGTTAATTAATTAATTTACTTAAATAATATATGTTGTTTTATATCTATTAAAGGACCGGGACATGTCCTGTTTTTGCCTCAAAAATATACCTAAAAAAAAAAAACTCCCACACTTTGTAGAATTGTCCGATTTCAATAAATTTTTATTTTCTGAAAAGAAGACTTCATATAGCTCACATTGGAGTAAGATTTTTCAAATAGTTTGAATTAGGCTTACTTTTAACTAATTTTTGGGAGTGTTAGGAATAAAATATGTCTAAGTCCAATGCAAACTGTAACTAGTCTTCTACTTTAAGTTAACAAATAAAAAATTGAATTTTGTCCATTTAAATGCATTGAAAGTGGTAGAAATTGCATACATTTTGCTCTTTATTAGGCATTATCAAGCCCATTTAGATTCACTAATACTCACTAAAAATCAATTAATTAAATTACCTAATAGTAACTACTACTAATTTGTTATTGTTAGTTTGATTTTAAGTCACATAATTGTATACAATTTTATCATCAGTAAATTAATGTAGTCTTCAAACAACTTCAGTAGAACGAAAGTTATTTATTTCCGCATCATTTGATAATTAAAGTATACCCAACATAAAAATTTAATGCACTGAATATTCAAACAAAGATAAAAAACTATGATTATAAGTATATTTAAGAAGAAGTTAAAAACAGACTGAAGATACACAACTAATGTATGACACGAGCATACAATCAGATTTAGTACATTTCAATATTGTTCATAGAATGTATAATCTTAAAACTCAAATTGTCCTCAAACTTATTTAAATCCAATAAAAATGTAAAAAACGAATTAACATAACAAGTTTAAAAATCCATGGCACCTAAGCAAATCTTTGTCTTCATAAGTTCCATTATAAAATTTTACTACCAAATAATTTTTAATACATCACTGAAAAACTTACCATTTCTTGTTTCACCAGTAGCAACTTCTGCCAGGTACCTATAATAATCACCCTTCATTTTAAGGTAGAAAACTTTGCTTTCAGCATTACTCGCCTTAGGGATTAGGTATTTGTCCAAAAGGTTCTAAAAAAAAAAAATAAATAAATAAATAGGTAGGTAGGTATATTATACATTCAAATATTTAATACAAATAGGAAATCAATTATACAATAGTTGTGACATAAAATGAAAATACATACCAACACATCATAACAGATATCTCTAAGTTCCTTTTCAACTTTCTCCCGATATTCTCTAGCCATTTGTTGCTTTTTCTCAGAACCTTCCGTTTTTTGCTCAATTGAAGAAATAACTCTCCATGATGATCGCCGAGCACCTACAACATTTTTGTAGGCTACTGAAAGCAGGTTACGCTCTTCATTAGACAATTCTACACCAGTTTCAGTAACAGATTTCATTGAGCTGGCCATATCGTCGTAACGTTCTGCCTGTTCGGCCAGCTTGGCTCTCTGAACCGAATCCTCCTTATCTCCAGACATTTGATATTTAACTTGACTAACTGATTAATTTAACCTAAACAAACCACAAAAAAAAAAAAATTAATCATCATATAAAAATTAAGAATTTAATACATAAAATAAAGTAACACAGATAAAATTATGAAATACTTAATAAATTAAACGTATATATACTATCTCACATATTTGCTTAGCTTGTAATTATTAGTTTATTCAAATTATTTTATCTGTTTGAAATTAAATATAAAAATTATACAAATAGGTATATTTAAATACTTATACTAATCAAGAATAGTCTCAAATATTAATAGTATATAGTATAGTTGATTGGATTATGCATATTTAAAAAATATTTTAGTTTACGTAATAAAAAAAAAAAAAAATTTAACTTGAGAGAATATCATTATCTCAATGCATTTTGAATGTTTAAGTACATTAAGCAAGCTGTTCCTAAAGGTTAAATAAAAATCTTATAATATTTACAAATAACTCTAGAGCTAATATTTGAATTTTGAATGCACTAAATTTTTGGTAAGTCAAACAAGTCCTTAAATCAACCGAAACAATCATTTCAAAAACAACACAAGTCACAAATTTTTCTACTAACTTTTTGTCAAATTAAATTTGATAATTATAAAGGTACGTATTGTGTAAAAACCGCATGTCAGACTCATATTTAATACAAATATTAATATTGATTACAGGAAACTAAATCTGTTTTGAATAGAAAATACTTTGCAAAAAAGTGACAACTAATTTTTTACTTTAAATTTGATTAAAATTTTTTTTAACTAATTTATACTTTAATCCCATATAGGAAGAGGAAGACCAAGGATGGAGTATATGAAGCAAATAATAAGTGACATGGGGAAGAATAGTTATAAAGAACTAAAGGAATTGAGTAATGATAGGGAAGCATGGAGACCTGCAGCAAACCAATCTAAGGATTGAAGACTGGAAGAAGAAGATACTTTAATCATGAATTCTATATTTAATAGTTTGCTTACTTGCTGTTTGATTGATACAGATTAAACTATAAGGGCATGACACCTTTAATTAAAAAAAAAAAAAAAAGTAAGGTAGGAAGGTAATATTGAGCATAAAAAAAAATATGAATTCATACAATTTTGGCTTATATTCTTTACTGCTTAATATATTTAATAATAAAAAGTAGATATGCTATTACAATAAATATTGAGTTACAATAATTTGAGTTTTATTCCAATGATGGTTATGTTGTTTATTGAAAGCCACAAGAACGTTATTAACCCTTTTAGTAATAATATGTTATTGTAAATAAAAATAGTTTATACATTATAGTATCAACCTAAATAACGTGTAATTACCTACGTACAAATTAAACACATGGGCTTATAAGAAAATGTTAAAAAACGCAGTCACCCTTAGACAATTATATGCAACATAAAATTTATTTAAAACAATCTCCAAAACAATGCCAAGTTACAACACTAGATTATACTTCTTAAATTGTTAATAGGTAGGTATTGTGTATTTTACGGGTTAGTATATACTCCTACATCATAGGTACGCACAGGGTGAAAATTACTAATTTATGAAATTATTTTAACTACATAATTTACAAACACATCCACTATAGAGTAAACACCAAGGCAACGTACGTTAGTGTCAATAGTGTATAAAAATTAAATTTGATTGCAAACAAAGCTTTTGTGTTTGAAAAACTTGATACAAGGACCAGTTATTCTCCAAGTCGTGTTGACAATCATCGGCACCCAAACTCGTTCATTTTGTGTTGTTACAATCGAATTTTTCTTTCATAGGCTTCAAAATTCCTAGATAAATTCTTACGAGTACCTATGACTAAGATATTATGAATTTACAATATGACGACGCCGTTACTGATGAGGGTGCAGCTAGAGATAAGGAGTTTAGTTATCACAGGACGGAAGACAGATTTCTAAAAAAGACTTCTAAAAGGGCCTTATATAAAATACGTGCGCCCGCGAATGACACACAGTAGTGGAATGCGACTGCAGCATTTTGCTCCCCCCCCCACTACAGGCCCCGGTGAGGAGGCGTGGGGGGCACGTTCACGTATGGTAACCACGCGGTGGCGAACGGCGGCGGGGAAAGCGGTCAGACGTGCCCGTTGCGAGTGATACCCGAATGGCAGGGTAATAATAATAAAAAAAAAAACGGCGTTTACGGCCAGCGGGAATCGAGTCTATTTAAGTAGACGGTCGTCGGCCAGGGGCCACCACCACTGGATCGTAATCGCTAGCGATTCGGAACGGGAATGCGCGCGAGCGATAAAAATAGATTAGACGTGTGCGTTTTGCCGACCGGACGAGACGGGAAGCTGTGTTGGACTCACCTATAATGGACGTAGTCGAGACGGATGCGGCTGATGCTGATGACGAACACACCCGAGGAAAAATGCGGCCGCTACTGACACACGGTTACCCGACGACGCAGAATTCTACGACTATGGCAGACAGCGGTATTCGGGGAGGGGGGGGGGCGAGTGGAAACCGTGCACGAGAACAATTTTCTTTTTTTTTTTTTTACCAACAACAAATTTCCGTCGGGGATACTGCGTAACACGAACAACGCGAGTGTACGTACGTGTTTACACGCGTGCGCGCGCGTTCACGGTAGGACGAGATTGAAAAACGAAAACGCCAGACGGTCGACGGAGTGTGCAACACACAAGGGTGGCAGCGCGGCGCGGCGAAACTGTAGTGATTACGGAGCAGAGGACTGGCGAGCGAGCGGCGGCGGCGGCGGTAGTGGCGGCGGCGGTAGTGGTAGTGGTGGTGGTGGTGGTGGTGGCCGATGCGGCGCCGTGGCGGAATTATTGTCGAGCACAGTGCTACAGGCACGCCGAGGACGCTACGTCCTATCCCCCCACCGCGTCCAGTGACGCGCACCAACGTTGTCGGCGGGGGCACAATCGCGTGGTGTGAAACGGCAGCAAACGACCGTTGTGGCAAAAGCCCGCGCAAAACGTTTAAAACGAATATTTTATTCGTCGATTTTCTAATTCTTCAAGCCCAGGGGCAATTTTAGGCCGAAAACGTTTATGGACCCTTAAAGACCTGATGAAGGGCCCATATACCTACCAAAAACCTATAAGTTGGGGCCCAAATCGTATACATCTGGGATCAAAACGTAAATACGAATGAGGTGCGGTTAAGTTTTGGGCACCCCGCCTCTGTTTAAACAGATCCAGGGGTTGAAAAAACGAAACTCCTAAATAGGTGGTAAATTGTAGCAATTTTTATTGGATAAAGTCACCGATTTCAGATTGACACAAGACCCTCGGCTAAAAATGTCACGATAATTAGTTGCATATATTTTGGATTCCGGCGTTTCAACACTTATTTCCCATGCCAATGGTACATAAAATTACAAAAATCGAATATAGTAATACGCTTTCGATAGTCACATTGCCGTATTTTACCTACCACTATTTACCGCGGCGCCCAAGGGCATATTATTGTGATTTGTGGTGTTGATACGCGCACGCGCGTCACTAGGCGTGTGTGAGCACCGAGCGCGGACAGTGTGCACACGGTACACTACGCCGCGCGTTCGATCGATAAATATGCGTGGTGCGTGAACGTTGGTGCCCGGATCACAAGCCGCCGCCGCCGCCGCTGGCCACAGACCTGTGACAGGCTCGAAGGCGGCAGCCGGTGAGTGCGCGCGCGCGCGCAACGCAATACAGAGAATACTTGCTGACGAGATATGGCAACAGCGGGTTTTTGTTTTCGTCATGGATTGATGTCCGGCGTCCGCTGCCGGACAACCGTAGGAAACTAATATATTATATTACATTGAATTATTATTATTACGAATGCGTAAACGGCAGTAGCGCGCGACCAGAATATGTAATAAGTGTCTATCCTGCCAATCGGCCAACCCAAAATACCGATTACCAACAGCAAGCCAACATACCAAAAGGGTGGACAGAGGGAGACTGAATAAAAAAAAATTGCATATATTGGGTGGTGTTAGAACTAACATTAGAACCCTTTAGTTTATAATAATTTAACACGTTATCAATATTTGTTTAGAATTTAAGTTTGTTAATGGAAAAAATGACATCTTTGATCTTGGCTAAACCAACTTTTTGTGATATAATTATTGAATGATAAGAAAATTTGCATTTTTATAGTTTTGTAAAAAGGAATTTCACCACAAATCTCACAGAGGAAATAATGAGGTGAAAACTATTTGTACCAATGAATTAGTTCAGACATCATATTATACAAAATAAAGAGTGTACATCAGGACAAGATGTCATGTACCTGCATCAGCCAAAAATTAATGGAAAAAAGTAAAAGAATTAGATACTTTTTATTTTGATAAAAGAAATTAATAAAAGTGCGTTAAATTTGTTCTACTATTGTTGCCACTGGATTTAATGCCACAAATAATATGGTCTTAGCAGTCCATTAATTAATAGGGTTATTACTTATCCAATTTTCATCCTGAAAATGGTTCTGAACTTGTTATCATGTCAACTATGTTTTTACAAGATAATTTTTGAAAATATTTATTTTTAAAAAAATAAATAATAATTGAAATATTTAAATTATGACGATATTAGATCAATTTTAAACGGCCATAAAATTATATAAAAACCTTTTTTTTTTTATATATAAAATTATCTTGCAAAAAAAGTGTTAAGGTTCTCGTCTTTAATTTAACTTATCAGTGTTAGCTCTAAGCCTACCAAAAATATCACAATTATGAAAGTACAAAATAATTTTATTGAAAATAAAATAAATTGGCATTTTAATCATGCCAATTTTACTATTAAAATTATGATTAAGTGCTCCCATAACCACAAGTTTAGAATCATTTTCAGAACAAAAATTAGAAAATTAGAAACTTGGTGATATCAGAAAATCCATGAATGACAAAGACCCCTAATGAAAGTTCAGGTCTTAAGGGTTAACTGGGAAACCGTGCGGCACATAAAAAACAGGTACATAATTATTGATATACATAGTCAATCAAATAAAATTGATTTTAAGTGTTTACGAAGCTTTGAATCTGTGTTATGCGGAAGACAAAAGAATACGTGCAAAGTTGAGTTACTAAAAAAAATTAGGTTAATTAAGTAAATCCCGATATAACTAAAAAGTATAAATGTTATTAAGAAGTATACTATGTTAAATGTTGTAATTTCAATTTCTAAAAACTATAATACAGCAATAATTTTTGTTAGATAGGTGTGTCAAGAGTGATTAGTGGGTGCCGAGTGTATGAAATCACAATTAGTTGCCTCACGCCCAGGTTACAACTGAAACACGATATAATAAAACAGCTAAAATTTAATATAGTATAAAGGACAATACAAATGAAGGATTTAATATTAAAATTAAGCTATAATATATTATGTTCATGAGAAATCAATAACGTGGATATAATATCAATACTAATGGGTTATATAAACATAATATAATCAATAACCCAAATATATTTAAAAATAGTGCTTAACTAGCTTATTTAGCCTATACCTAACAAAGGTTAACATAAAAATAAAAGATAATTTTATGGATAGTATTATACTACCAATGTATGATAAATTTATTATTTTAAGTTATTGTCATACGACATACAAACAATACAAATAAACTCACCTTTTTAAATTACAAATGTAAATTAGAATACTACCAAACCCTATTTAAGTTTAATTTTTAAAAAATCAATTATAAATAAGTAGCTCTCACTAATTATTCTGAATATAGAACGATTATTATATTCGGCTATTCGGCATAGTTTATAATTAATCGGTATAGTCGAATATAGTAATACTTAGATTCTAATTACTACCTATATTTGTATTTTGCATTAGCCGAACATATTGGCTACTAACTACGTACCTAGTACCTACCTACTAACTAGGTGTTAGTATGTTACTAATTAGAGTACCTTATTAAGATAATTTCCATAAACCTACAACAAAATATTAGGTCTGCACAACATTAAATAGTTAGTAAATAATTAAAAATTTTCGGTAACGTCAAAATACATTAACTATGGGTTCTACAGAAAATAAACAAAATGAAGTCTTTAAGAATATGCGTTTATCAATTCACAGTTGCTTGACATTAAATCAGGTTTTATGGATTTTGGTATACGCTTTTGAGCGGCAAATAAATTTGGAAAAAGAAGAATTAGTGACCAAAACGAGCTGAATTACAAAAGGCACCATGGATTGTAAAATTACAATGAATGTGAGGATAAACACACTCATTCAAGGCAAACACTTAAGTTGGGTTTATTTGAAAGACTACTAATACGTCATATATATAGGGGTGTTCCCTGGGTATACTACATATTAGGTATACTCTTCAGGGCGGGTTCAGAGTCAAGACTCAAATAATAATTACAAATCTACAAAGTAAAAAACTTTGGTTACTCAGAAAACTACTCGTAAGTAGATTAAAGAACCCAGTTTGTTCTCAAAAAATTAAATGAAGTACTTTTCTCGCTTTACACATACCTATATTAATAATAATTATTTATCACGTTGACAGCCAAAACATAATAAACAACAGCCATAATTGTCAATTACTAAAATAATAGAAAAATTTTTTTTTTCTGTCAAATTGATTAATTAAAAATTTTGATTTAGGTACGTATCATTATTTTTTGTATTATAACACACCTACGGGTAACAAAAAAAAATTGTAATGAACATCATATGTACTAAATGTTCACGTTTTGGTGATGTGCTACTTATAACACTACTACCTAGTTATGAAGGTACATTCGTTATGAGGCCAAAGTATTGGCGATTCCAGCGGAAGTTACGCTAAAAATCACCGCCTTATCACGATCGTGCACGTCAAAAAACGCACAATAAGTAGAATACGAAAGGAATAGCCGGTACTAAAATAATGAAAATTACAACACCACGAGGGCGACAACGTACCCTCCCTCCCCTCCTCCTCCTCATCCCACGGGGATATCGGGTGGGAACTACAAAGTTTTCTTGGCCGACGCACTATTTCTCCTCGGCGAAAGCGTGTTGTTACAGACACAATTAAGACGCGCGCCGGACGAGCGAAAAAGTACAAATAAAATGAACAAAATCAGATAATACGCGACACCGGCTACTGCGGCGTATGATGATGATAATGGGAAATGGGTGTTCCGGTTACATACCTGTACGGCAAATATATGCCAGGAGCGGTTCGGGGATCGACTGCAGCGGGGTCGCCTCGGAGCTCTGACGAATCCAACGTGTTTGTCACCGCGTTTCAGATATACCGTGGACGGTTGCTGTTGATCGGGCGAACTGACGCTGATGCTCACTGCTGCGGACGCGCCGGCGACATGAAACAATCGGCAATAAATTGCGCGTTAATCGGGTGCTACGAGAAAACAAAAAAAAAAAAAACACCGAAATGCGGGACACAGTACGGGCCACGTACGTACGAGCAGTTCGATAATGGATTAAATAGAAATACTAATCAATCAAACCTGCAGTTTTAAGTATGCGTGACCGGAAGCGTGTTGCGTTTCGAGAGAATTACTGTTCACTTCACTCGGCGGCCATGTTTGATATGGTTTGTGTGGACCGTGGAGCGCAGCACTTGTCCGGCGGCGGCCCGGGAAACCAGCCCGCGTTTAATTGACCAGCCTGACCGTCACAGGGTCGCCAACGTGATATGTGTGTGTGACCACGGAGGTTGTACAAAAGTCACAGACGCATTATAAAGTACATATTATGTGATCCATAAACACAGACTTCTAGAACTGTAGTATAGAAGTTTGTGTCAGTAAATGTCTGAAGTTCTTTGTAGACTTCAGGTCATGTCAAAATCTGACTTAATGACTCAAACTATAGGAATATTAATAATATTCCATTTTGTATAGTGTATACCATAATCACAGAATAGGGTCCAGCCATGGTTCTTAATCTTACCACAGAAATACACAGTGCACTGACAATTAAATTAAATTCATAATACCTACAACCAATTTTCATCTATTCTGTGGTTTTACACAGTAAGTAGTAACCATATACAGACAATATTTAGATTTTATACCGGGAGTCACCACTTCTGGCCACAGCAATTGCCTAATACATACTACCTACCCAAATTGAATAGTTTTTATTCTAGTGCAACTAACTAAATAATAATGACAATTTAAGATAGGTATTTTACAACAACATGCCATGTTCAAGTGTGTGATAATCATTAAGCTGTGTAAACGTGTAAAGGTGCCTACATAAAAAAGGCCACAGGAGAAAACAATTATCTAAATTTTATTAATTCTGTCTTTTACAAAACACTTTAGTAATAGTTATTCTTGTAATATAAGAAACCATGAAAAAAAAATGTATAGTTTATTTTGAATCTAGTACAATTTTCCCTTCCCAAACGATATTTTACATTAACTATCTTCACTCCCATAATTTATGTACTAAAATACTTCCAATTAAACTATTATTATTATTACAAAAAATAAAAAAATAATACATTACTAATTAATAACGACAATAATACAGTTTATATACAATTGGCATTTTTAAAAAAAATTGTTCCACGTCCCTGGCATTTCCTTACATTGAATTTAAATCTAGGTTTTTGCCAATATTTTAGAGAATAGTACCTAATTAAAATTTTAAAATTCATGTGAGAATTCATTATTGTACCTATTATTTTTATTTAATTGAGTAAGAATGTAACAGTCAATAGATAGGAATTTTTCACCAAACATTTCATAAATTGGGATTTTTTTACCGAAATTATTTTTTAAGAATAGTTCAAATAAATAAAACCATTCAATAAGTAATATTCATTGAAATGTATTGTTATTTTTATTTTTAGTTCTTATTGACAATAAGATGAATGTTTGTGTAAATTTAATGTTTAAAATAAAAATAAAAATAAATTTTAGAGAAACATTAGTTTTCAGTGGGTAAGTAGGTATGTGAATATAAAAAGCTTATACAAAAAGTATTAATAATTATTATCAAGAATTTTCTTCTCTTATTTACTAAGTCTAAAAGTTGTTACATAGGTCTTCCACGTCCACGCCCTGGTTGTTGTTCATCCCCACCACCAGACTTGGGATTTTTGATTGTTTGATCGACGGATAGTACTAGACAAGCAGCTTCAATAGCAGCGGCCAGAGCATTTTTCTTTATAATTACTGGTTCCCAAACACAGTTTTCAAAATTATCCACTACATGTTCTCTATTGATGTCCACACCAAATGCTTCACCTCCTTGAGCATGTTTTTGGCGCAGTTTGTTTAGTATATTAGTTGCATCAAAACCAGCATTATCACACAATTGTCTTGGAATGATTTCCAAAGATTTTGCAATTGCAGCTACAATCAACTGTTCTTTGCCGGCTATTGATCTTGAATAATCTCGAAGCACTTTACTCAGTTCCATCTCAATAGCACCGCCACCTAAAAAATTTAAATACAAATATGATTAAGTATAGAAATATTATTGAAAACCAACTACCTAGGATTACTTACCAGCAACAATAGAGTCATTTTTGACAGTTCTTCTAACAATCATAATAGCGTCATGTAACGAACGTTCAGTTTCATCAAGTAAATGTTCACCGCCCCCTCGTAATATAATGGTACAAGCTTTAGCACTCGGACATCCAGAAAACACATTGAATCTATCGCCACCAATTTGCTTTTCTTCAAATGACTCACATTTACCAAGAACTGAATCGTTTAGATCATAAGTTGTAGCTACAATGACACCACCACATGCTTTCATTGTACGTTTTAAATCTTCATCAGTCACCCGGCCAGCACAAAACATATCTCTTAAGAAAATACATGGTTGTTAATTAAAACTCAAACGAAGAATTTAAATATTTTACTCACCTGTCAGCAAAATATTGAGTGGCTACATCACCTATAGGTAATTTAGAGAGCACCACCTGAGCTCCACTTTTGTAAATATGTTCAAGTTTCTCATATAATATGTTCCATTCAGTGTCAACAACCTTTTGGAATTCCTACATTAAATAAAATAAAATTTAACATCATAAAATAGGTTAACAATTTATTAAAAGAATTAATAATAAAATATTAATTTTTTTAATTTTCTAATTAAGACTGAAATATGCCAGGTTATTAGGCACATATAGCCCTACCCCATCAAATTATTTGATAGTAAAAATAAAACAACAGCGTAAATGGCATTGTAACAATTATACATGCTGTATGCTTCCTTATGCTGTCACTTTAAAGTTTAAGTAATAACAATTTAAACTGGATTGCAATAACCTGGTATATTTTAGCCATGTCATTTATTATTTATTTTTCAAGAGAAAATTGTATTTTTCACAGACAACATCAATTAAAATTTTATCAAATTAAAAGTGGTGTTATTAGGAAGGATATAATTTTATCAATTAGGGTGGCAATCTTTAATCATACACAATGTAGAGCCATGTCCTGAAAACTGTGGGTCCAACATGTGAGACGAGTCACCGGTAAGCAAACTGATATTTCTATGCTCATGCAATTCCTTAACCAACAATAATACGATAATAATAAGAATTTGTAAGTTTGTTCCGGACACTCGTTGAATGAACCATTAATATAGTGAACACAATGTTTGATACAGACGAGATAGCAATGAGGCTATCCAATGTATATGATCTAAGGTGGCAATGATCCTAGAGTTGTGTATTAATTGCAATCATGCAAAACAGGCAAGTAATTTGCTGTAAAACACCATTTGTTGTTTAGCGTTGTCAATGATTGTTAATCACAATAATTCTTCCTTTGGTATGAAACTTGGGAACAGTTGCATAACTACATTTCTATATTACAAAGATTTAATTTTGTACTGAGTGATTATTATTAATTGTTTTGAATTGAATTTCAATTTTTTTTCCAAGTATAAGCTTGTGATGCAGTAGAAAATAAACATTATAATTGTATATGTGTATTCAATATAATGTCAATAGAAAGTTAATACGACTAAAGATTTAGGTATCATTCTAACACCCACCCTTAACTTTAACTTTGTTGTAAGGCTCTTAAAGTCTTAGGCTTTATTAAGCGCATTTCGGTTAAATTTAAACTTGCTGCACCTCTAAAATCAATTTACTGCTTTTTTGTACGCTTGATTTTAGAATACTCCGTGCATTGGGACCCGCACACCGCATCTAGCTCCTTTGAGAGAGTGCAACGGCGTTTTCTTTCCTTTGTGGCCTATGTTCTTAATATTGAGCATCCCCAACACGACTATTCCAGTGTCCTTAACTACCTCTCACTTAGCTCACCAGTGGATAGAAGGGTGGCTGCTAACCTTAACTTTTTGAGCAAGCTAGTTGATGGTTCTAATGATTCTCCAAACCTTCTTTCTTAAGTGAACTTTAGAGTTCATTTTCGCTCCTTGCGTTTTCACGCTCCTTTTGTCGTCCCGGTCTATGCTACAAATTATGGTCGGTTTTATTTAATTATCACCCCATTCATCGCATGATGCATTTGGCCAATGAAAACTCCTCCGTTATTAATTTTTAACTGTTCTATTGTTTCTATAGTAGTTTAATATTAGTTAATTTTTAAGTATATTTAATTTACGTAAATAATTTTGCATGTCTCATTAAACTTTGTGTTAAATTGCCCGTTGTGGTGTAAATAAATAAATAAATATAATACATGATATAAACAATATGATTTTAAATGAAACAAGAAAATAAGTAACAATTACAAAAAACTAAAGTTTTGTAATATGTCTCCAACTACTTTTCCACTAAAATCTCTCGATCCCTCTTATCAAAAATCTTACAAATAATATAAATATGATTTCACTCCTGTTTATAAAACCACCTAAACAGGGCATTACTGACCTACTTAATCTTACCATCCCTGGCAACCACGCTAGATGACTTAAACTTAACTGTTGCCGTAACCAACTAGATGATTAAAATTGACTAGACACGTCAAAGTACTACTAAACATATTTATTATTATCACTTATGCGTATTGTAAATGTTTACAGATACTATAGTAAAAAATAAAAAAAAAAGACTCAATATAGCGTAGGACATACATTAGATAGTATCAAAGAAAAAAAAATAGTCCTCAGAAAAGCCTCTTATAAACTGATTTTTCCCCATAGTAGGATATCGTCTACATTTAGTTTTAAACCAAAATAATTTATAAGTTGATTAATTTAATAATGTTTATAATTTACCTCAACTGTGTTAACTCGTACTTCAGCATTAGACCTTTCAGCTTTCAATTCAAGCTCAATATTAAGCAATGCAATTTTAGGTGATTTGTAATGTTTTGGCTGCATTTCAAAACCAGCATATGAAAATGTTTTCTTAAATGACACACCAGTAATGAGTTGAGAATCCTATTAATACATACAAAAAGTTTAAGTTTGCATAGATTAGATAGAATAATTACTTATTAGTCATAAAAGCATATGTTATGATAAATTGTGACACAATATGGAACATAATACTTTTTACCAGACAACTAACATTATTTGTTTATTTTATGAATTGTAAGTTTAATCAATCAAATCCTTCTATCAGTGGTAATTAAATAATTAAGTGAGTTTATTTTATTTTATTTACAAAATGACACAAGAACTATTAACTCTAATTTCAAGTATTATCTGTCACTATAGTAGGTAGAATATTTTGAGAAATAATTATAATAAGTTAGGGAGTAGGTCACTGTTTTACAAGGTGTAATTAAATGTTCAATATTAAACTTAAAAGAAATGATAAATTGCTTAGGTACAAAAATAACGATTCTCGACAAACTACAGAGTCAAATGCTCAACAAATTTAAGATTAATAAATTCTATACCTACTTAGTTAACATGTTTTGAAATCTTTATTATGTGTGTAAAAACAATTTTTAGATATTATTGCAAAAATTAAAAAAAGAGTGCGTATACCAATTGGGTGAGTTAAGAAAATTGCAATTCAGAGAAACTTTGCAAGACAAAAACTAAAAAAGTTCAAAAATTTTAAGTTTTATATATTTAGCTAGAATTGCTTTAAAACTTTTTGTTGTTTTTAATTTAGGTTTTCATTTCAAGATCTTAATTCCAATTATGTGTGCATCTTAGATTTATCCGGGGGGTTATTTTCAAAGGGAAATCAATGTATAAAATTTAGGAAATCTTAGTAAATTACAAGAAATCCTGCAAAAAAATTAAAATTCTGGTGTAAAGATTATTAATTGTAAATTACCTTTAGTTTATCTATTGAATAGATTCTATCCAAACAATTTGTGAAAATTTCAAGTCGTTTGGATAGTAAGGAACACGGCTATCCAAAAACGCTTAAAAATTTGGATCTCTATTGTGCAGATCATGTCTACATATCTCATAGATTAGAGAGATTAGGTTAATAGTTTAGAGCACTTACTCTCTCTACCCCAAAAATGATCACAGAAAATTTAAAAAATAAATAAATAAAACGTCATTATAAAATCAACTCATTCTTCGCTGTGCTCAGAATCTAAAAACAAAGATTGTTACTACTATAATATTTACCTAGGTATGCTAACCAACAAAACTTGTGTTAAATGATTTTCAAAATTTTAAAATCATGTTAAATCATGTTTACTTATCAAAATTATAATTATAATTTTTGAGAATTTGATTTGCTCAGAATTTATTATGTATCATTGCATTCAAATGTTAAATAAACTGTTGATATTACTTTCAAAAACAGAGAACTTTTTTTCTTCATTTTTTGGTAAGTATAAGTGGGGCAGTTGGAAATAAAATAAATAAAACTTTAAATACAAATTGAGTTCAAAGCAACAAATATTATTTGTTAAATTATGATAAAAACTTTTTTTTAACTACCTAGGTAAGTATTAAATTAAGTCAGGGCGTGAAATTTCCACTCGCCAGCTCGCCATTGGCGAGTAAAAATTTCATATTTTCATAAATGTAAAATAGTAGTGGCGAGTAACAATTTTAGTCTGGCTAGTACCTTTTGAACTGAAATTTCATGCCCTGAATTAAGTTTTATAAAATTATGTACCTGTAATCCTCCACCTTGAACTTTTTTTATCCCTATCATGTTTAAAGGCAATAAATCATCTAATAATAATACAGCATCAACAGCAATTTTAGAAAAAAATTCTTTTTCTTGATGTATAAGTTTTGAATTCAAAGCAGTGGCAGCACACTTTTGAAGAAAAGTACGATACTCTTCGTCATTGTTGAATTTCATCTAGACAACCGTAACAGTAAATTTAATAATTTCAGATCTATTACATTTAAATGTTTTGTTTTACTTTATATGCAATTTGATCAATTCTGTCTTGTGCAATTTTTAAAGCTTTACGTAAAGCTTTAATGATAATTCTCGGATGCACTCCTTCCTCTACATATGGTTTAACTTGTTTAAGAAATTCTCCTGCGAGTAGAACAACACTGGTAGTACCATCACCAACTTCGGAATCTTGTGATTTAGCAATATCTACAAGAATTTTAGCTGCCGGATGTATTATGTCTGATATTTTCATAATCGTAGCACCATCATTTGAAATAGTTGCTACTCCACGACTGTCTACGATTAACTTGTCCATTCCTCGTGGACCTAATGTAGTACGTACAGCTTCAACAACTGCTTGACAAGCAGTGATATTGGACAAAAGTTGTGACTTGCCTTGACTATCTTCAGTCCCCTCTTTCAGCAATAAAATTGGTGGACGCTAGTAAAATATCTTAAGATTAATAATACGATCAAAAAAGACAATTCTGTCATTCTAAAAGGTAGGTACAAGTTTTTATGTGACAGATGGATATAATTACACCAATTTAGAAAAATATATGACAGTAAAGAAATAAATAATAATATATCATCAAAGATAAGGAATTTTAAAACAGTTCGTTTGGCTTTCATTAATCATTACAGTTCGGACAAATTTAAGAATTGCTCACTAAGAAATTCTGTTTTTTGTACTCGTGTGACAAAAACAAAAGTATTGGATAGCACAAAAAACAGAAAATACAGTTAGCAAAATTAAACATAAATTTATTAGTTTAAGAATACTTACCATATTGAATGTCTGTAGCCCTGTATAGGTATTTGATTCAAAATTAAAGTTCAATTATTGTTTTAAGTATTTTTCAACACACAAAACAGTTAGAATAAAACTTGAAGAACTATCAATATTTTCTAAGTAAAAGAGGTATTGCTTTTTCTTTTACAATAACCTACAAATTCGTGACAAAACAGTGATCAATCCTAAACAGTTTACTCAGATGGCTTTAAGTTTAATCAATTATTTTAAGTGGATGACTAACTGCCAAGGAGGTTACAAACAGTTGATAAGAAATTATGACGACCACGGTTATTATCTTTTCTAAGACCGTAACACAGAATCACGGACATATACATGAACATGTTCGTGCACAAAATAGATGAATTGATATGAGATGAAATTTCATCTATTCTGTGACCGTGTTCCGTAATGACGACCAATTTATGTACTATTAAGGGAGAAGTGTACAACCATAGATCTTACAAACTGTTTTTAAGATCCATGGGTATAACTATGAAGCCTATAATATAGGCTTCATAGTTAAAACGTATATAAGATAAATAAAAAAAATCTGATTTTAAATTTTTCTCTACTATATCATTGATTAAATAAAATATAATATTAATAAAATATAATATTTAATAAAATATACATTGTTTATTTAATAACTGACTATACTTTGAAATCTTAACTTTTAGTTTATAAATGTTAAAAATAATATACTAAGTATTAGCACTCTACAGACAAGAATGTTTAAGCTTTTTATTGTTTAAAATGTTTATCATATTTGAAGTATATCCTTTCTAAGTTTTAGTGCTGACTGCTGAGTGAAAATTTCTAGCAGTTTGAACAATTTTTATGGATATGTTATTGCAATAAAACAAAAAAGCATGTAATATAATTATACAGTTTTTTTTTAATGCTATGCTTACAATAAAATTTACAAAAATGTTTAAAACAAAGAACCCCCTGCGCGGGCCTAGCAGGCTGTGGCCACTTTGCTATATTTTGGAGTGTATTGTAGCTATGGTCACATTACTTTTACAACCCTAGTATTATGTTAATATAAAAGTATTATAAAAAGAAAACAATTTTAAAGTTGATGCGGTAATTCAATTGGCTACAAAACACTACGTAAAATTCCACTTTAAATTTCATTCACATTCAAACCTTCTTGCTTTTATAATATTTTTTCACATTCTCTCAATGGAAAACCAGTGCGCTGTTTGATACATCAGTGGTGTAGGTCTGCATTAATACTTAAATATGTAAACAAATCTAAAATAGTTTAAAAAACATTTAATCTGTTGAATTTGGCCTATTATGAAAAACAATTTCATGTTTGGTTCCAACAATGGATATTTCCTTCCTGATAAAAGCATATACATACCTACTTTTCTTATTTTCTTATAGCGCATTGTACAGATTGTGACATTCTTGCTAATCTAACTAAATAATAATAAAATCAATTTTTTTTTATAAAATTAATATGTTCTTTGCTGTGCTCAAATCTAAAGTTATTCTGTTTTAGATAATCTGTTTAGTTTTTTTATTATTACATGGAACACTCAAAATCTTAAAACAACAAAGTAGTATTGTATTTTGTTAGTATAGCATGTACAATTGACAGAAAATATTTTTTATTTTTATAGATTTGTTATTGGTATTTCCATCACTAATTAATTTTATATTATTGACAAATTTTTTACAGTTCAGTATTTAATTGAAAATGGTTGAAAATTAAAAAATTTATAACCACTATACCTAAATGACTTTAGAATTATTGATTAAATTTTTAAGTGATTTGAATAAACTTGATAGAAGTTTAAAAAAATAAATGAAAATAAAGACATTTTAGTAAAACAAAAACTAAATGAGATGTTAGTAAAAAAAAAAAAAGAATCATCAATATTGAATAAAACTACTATTACAATTAATTTAATGTCACAATGTGAAATGTTTTGATCAAACTTTCTTAAAAATATTTTTATATTTGTACAATATTCGTAATAACTTATATGTGTAATGGCAAACCAAGCTTACAAAATTGGTCCAATGAAATATTTTACACCATTTAACTGGCCAATTAGACTTTACGTTTAAAATCAAATTTAAAATCCTGTCGTAATTTTATAGATTATTTTAGTTGGCAATGCATTATTTTTTCTAGTATGAATTAAATTCTGTACTGTTTATAACACAATGTGCACAAGTTTAGTTGTGCAAAGGGATGTTTTTTGTAATTATCTGGGCTTGTTTATATTTTAGTTAAGAACTTAGGCGTATGCGTGGGATGATTCAAGTGAAGCCCACCTTACTGAAACGTAGTTCATATTGTAATTGATTATAGTTCTTTCTAATTCTTAAAGCATTTTAATAGCAATACAGCAATTTAATGTTTGGTCGGGCCTATGATTAATAATTTATTTATTAATATTGATAAATTAATAACTAATAATTAGTATAGGTAAAGCATTTTATATTATGAAAATCAAGTATGATTTGGTTGGTTAATGATAATTTTTTTCAAAATATTCTTTGATAACATGTGGACCATAATAAGTGATAATAAACTACTAAAAATAATAGATGATCCTATTTAAAAGCTGTGTTAGTTAGGTTAAGGATATGAGACTATAATAATAGTGAGGAAAATTTTAAATGTATTTTATAGGCAAATACAACTTATTTGTTAACTATATTTTTACATCATACACTATAACAGCCTAAATGAACACAAAAATATTTGTATTATTTTAATTGTTTGGCAAAATATAATCATCGGGATAATCCATAATTTTTGGATATTTATTAATTTCTTCACTACTATAAGAATCCAGTGATTTTGGTACTGATCGCAATGGTCGAATTTGGTTAGTGATATTCTCCATAATATCTTCTGGCACAACAGAGTCTGGATAAATGTGTAAACGTTCCATTACTACCCTTCTGTATAAATTACCTTTCATATGGTGGTACACTGCTTTTCTGAATATCTGAAATAAAAATGTATTACATCATAATCATAAACAATAAATAATAACATACAATCCATTGTAATATAGAATACAGATAATAACCAAGAAAATAATATTAATAATTTTCTTCTTTGCCTTTCTTCCAACTATTTGGGGTCGGCCACCCTCATCCTATTCCTCCACTTAGCACAATTATTCGCATTCCATACACAAAGATAAGCAACCCTCATATCTTTTTCAATTGTTTCCATCCATCTCTTCTTTGGTTTTCTTCTACTTCTTTTTTTTCAATGTTCATTTGCATAACCGCTCTTACTGCTTTAGTTTTTTCTCTTTTCATCACACGTCTAAACCATTTCAGTATATTTTACCTCATGTTTCACATCCTCATAAAACTTTTGTCCCTTTGTACAAAGGGTCCTGGGAACAATATTTTGAAAAATATAGTTCAGTTATAGAGTTTCATAAAAAATTCAATAAATTCTTTAATTAATTATTAATTGTATTGTTACAAAGTGCAATTTACGGTATTGTTAAGAAGCGAATGAAATTGAACAAAGGCCATGGTGTTATGGTAAAACTTAAACAGGAAGTTTACAGAAATGTTTTTGAACCCAGACTTAATAGAATAAATTAACAGTTTAAATACTTACCAAAAAAATTCAAGAAAACTATTGCTAGTAATCTTATACAAAAAATGCGTCCAATAACTGTTGAAATACCTATTCTTTATGGAATACCCCATATCAATGTTGTTAATTTCCAAAACAATTTTACAACAAAATACAGCACTTGGCATCAAAACAATAATTAATAATTATAATAAGTAATACATAAATTAACTAATTGGAATATTAATAGAAAATTAAATCAATAAAACCAGTGTCAATTTCATAATAAAAATATAATATATATATATATATTGAACAAATTAAATTTACATTCATGGTGGGACATCCTACAATATAGTTGTTGCTAAAAAATACTTGGCTATACCAACTATAACATTATAAATTGAAAAATAGGTACTTAAATAATTAATAAACTGTTATTCTAGTTGATACAAGGTTACATTAGTTTTAACGTACATTACGTTATAGTAAGGGTGAATATAGGAAAATAATTAACGTTGAACTCAATATTTTGAGACAGAATGTCTTAAAATGATTAGAATCAATAAATTAAACACAAGACTTAAATGCTTAAATGTTCTTAATTTCTTTAAAAAAAATCATTTACCAAAAGCACATAGTAGCTTAATGTTATGAACATTGAAAAAAAAATAAAATAAAATTTTAAAGTAAAAATAAAATTTGATTTGATTTATCTGGATAAAATGTTTTAAAATTTGTAATCAAATTAAAATTTAAATATCATAAAATTGTTTCTTAATATTAAAACAAATTTTAAATGTGTATACATCTGTATTGTAATTATTTAATGATAGTAAACACCATCAACTTGTAACACCGAGTAACACCGATTTAAAATAACATAATTAATAGAGTACATTTTGGTAACCTTCACAACCTAATTTTGCAGTAAACCATAAAAAATTACTTATATACTGTTTGGTAGTTACATTTTGGCTATCCTATCCCAATCACTACAGCCTACACCAATTACCCCATATTTAAGTTCATTAGGCACAAAATAATACCAGATAATTATCAAGAGGTTTTGATATATTTAGTGTTTCATTATTATTTAAAGGATTTTCATACCTTCAAGGTATTTAAATGATAGCAAGTCAAATGGTCAAAGAGACAAAAACTTACATGGGAGTCTACAGTAAATTTGGTCAGGTAATGAAAATATTAAATATTTTCATACATTTTAATTGACTTACCATAGTAGGATCTCTATCGTGCAATTCCCAGGCTGGAGTCCAGGATGCTCCACCTGAATATCCAGTATGATGAAAATAAACACGACGACGCCATTCATCACCAGGGAATGCAATTTGCTTACTATTTATTATTACAACATGATCACCACAATCAACTACAAAAATGTAAATGAAAAAAATATTAATTTTAACAACAAATATGTTTAAATATGTTTTATGGAAGATATTAAAAACAAGCTAATGAAAAGATTTTACTTTGAGTTTACTGCAAGTAAATTTACAAAATTCAAAAAGCTTTTTAAATAAGTAAGTCCGAGAAATTCTAATTACACTATTGTTTTTAATTAGTTAATTAAAAATAAACTAATTAAAAAGAAAATATTAGTATTTTTGGAAAGGGTTGGTAAAATCCATTTTAGCCGCCAAACTTTAATTTAACTTAAAGGTTAACAAAGTATGTCATAGGTGAAAGGAATACAACGGTTTTTAATACAGAAGGCATTCACAAAGAAAATGTTAATATTATATTAATTTTATATTGAGAAATACACTGTTGCGGGCTGTTTTTTTATCTACAAGAATTAAAATTCTTGTAGTTCAAGATGTTGTGATCACATCTACAACTGTTTATGCAGGAATTATAATTTAATAAAACTCTACTGTGTGTAAAACATTTGTGGTGTTAATTTGTATTTCTTTTTTTGACAACAAAAAATTAATTAGCAATAGACATTGATTGGCATAGTTGTGTAGTTGTTAAATCAATGTAAAAGTTATAATATTTAACTAAATAAAAGAAGTAAATCACACCACATTCAAAGCATATATGGCAAAAAATTATTTGTCAACCAATACGCTTATCATCATGCACATTTTCTGTGCTTCCAATAAATGTCATTCTCCAAAAAAAAACATAACTACCAACGTAATTTTTGCAGTATCAAGTATTTTACATCATCTAACACATAGTGGAGTCTTCATGAAACTTGTCTATAGAGTTTCTATTAAGGGGATTCAAAATGTCGATTTTCTTTGTGCCACACAAATTATAGGAATTTGTACACTTTTTTATTTTTGACATACATACAATCAACCTATTAATGCGATAAAGATTTGGTAAACTGATTTGAACTCTATAACACATCTACTTTTGATTCTATGAGCTATAAATCCTATATATCAATTTTATCTTCTAAATTTTTACAAAGAGCATGACAATAGGTACTTAAACAAGTATTATAAATAGTATGCGTTAAATTACATTTAGTAATTCAATATTCTAGTCAGAAGCAGAGGCAAACTGGGACAAAAAGGCCCATGGTGCCGAGGGCTTTGCATGGCTCTTATCCCGTTATACATCCAGGGTGGCCTAAAATATTATTCTTTGACCGTGGCCTAAGGTGCGATCACTTTCTAGCACACCGGCCCAGTCAGCTACTGGTCAGAAGTTTAATTAAACGTTGATACCTATTATCTACAATATTTACACCAAATTTTTGAAAAAACAAATTAAATGGATAAATATATGTATTTAAACTTACCAAATGGGTGATAGATTGGTTTGTGGAGTCCTTTTAAATATTTTTCAATTGTTGGAGCACATTCCAAAGGGTTTTGCCAAACAGCATCAAATAGATGCCAACAACGGGCAAACGTATTCCATTGCTGTGTGTATTATAAATTATAGATCATTTAAATTAATGTCAGTATAATACAACTATAATTATGTACTGGTAATAAAAATCACTCACCTTAACTCTACCAAGTTGTGACATTGGTAAATTTATTTAGATTAATTTTAAAACCAAAGTTGAATGCAAAAACTCTAAAAATTATTGTATGACGGACGTTTGTTATTTTTGGGTAAACAACAACAAAGTTATAATTTTAAGTCAACCGAAAAACAGAAAATTAACACCAAGGAATTACGAGAGGGGAAGACCAAAATATGTAGACGACAGATTTCGCTTTATGACTTCCGGGCAGGTAATAAATTATTATTTATGAGCATTGAACAATGCTAAATTACTAAATCCAAATCGTAAATAGTTATATTACTAATTTAGCACCTAGCCACTTAGCACTCCGCACTAGCAAGTAGCAACTTTACAATCACAGTTTCTTGTCGGACCAAGTCTTTATCAGGAGACAACAATCAAACTTTATCACACATCTTAGTTTGTGTTATCGGTTGTAGTATCAATGGATGATAGAGTTACTCTATGCAAAGGACACAGATTAATAACATAATGTCATAATTTCTATCTGTTAATAAGGAAATTGTCCTCACAGATTTTGTGATTCTGTGTTCGAGCTTTAATCACCGAGTAGATAAAATTTTATATTAAATAATTTATATTTTACACACAAGGTGGAT
The DNA here is from genome assembly GCA_017140985.1 of Hormaphis cornu. Classification (NCBI taxonomy): domain Eukaryota; kingdom Metazoa; phylum Arthropoda; class Insecta; order Hemiptera; family Hormaphididae; genus Hormaphis; species Hormaphis cornu. Next base: position 5,511,662 of record CM029358.1, read on the forward strand.
TAACTTTGATTACAGAACCACGATTAAACTGATTTTAGATAAAGTAATAACTTTAATCGAGACAGATGTTTGGAATCTCTTTATTTTTTTTTTTCAACAAAACCCAAAACATCCCTCGTTACTTTGGTCATACTACTTTTCTATAAATCTAATTACCATGCATAACTTTTTATTTATTTTCTTGTACTTTTCAACCGGTTGTCTTACACAAAATAATGGCACCATCGTCGATTTTCCTGGCATAAAACCTAACTGATATTCCAGTAAATTATAAATTCTTATTATGGGCTGGAAAACAGTTAAACACATTCATGAACAGCTACTAACTGCTATAGCAGTAATTAAAGAAATTGATGTATATAAATCACTACTGCTAATCACAGTAGTCTAAAATATATTCAAATAAACACACTACCGCTGTAGCAGTAATATTTTCAATGTTTTCTTATGAAAGTGGAAACTGAGCTGTCTCACAACAACTCACTAAAATATGGGGCACTACTTTTTTTTTTTTTTAGTTTACTACATGGTTATTTCTATTTTCGGTACGTGGAGTTGTTTCTCTATGTAATCTACAGAAAATTTCACAATTAAATTTAATTGGTAATAACACTAAACTATAAAACAGTCTAGAGTTTTTAATACTTGTTTTACAAACGTTGTGACTTTAGTTCGATAACAAACGTCGTACAGTAATGTCAGGTATGGTCGGAAGTATGAAAAATGCCACGTATAAATAACGAAAAAGTGTGTGCATAAATAGACATGATACAACTTACAGTAGATATAAAAGCAAAGCCAGCTATTTAATTCTCTAAAATCTAATCATCCAAATAAAAAACGATCATTGGCAGAAAATGAGCAGCACTTTCAAGAAAAAAACTCCTCCACCACCTCAGTATAAAAGAAAAGAATATTATAAAAATTGTAAAATCTGCACAAAAAAAAAAGTAAGGAAACAAACTCAGTTCCAGTGTAAAGAATGCAGTGTTCCACTTTGCCCAGGACCGTGTTTTTAAGAATTTCCTACAAATCATAAATTTTAATTTATAATAACATACTAAAAGTTAAAATTATTTATCATGTACTTAGTTTTAAATTAGAACTAATAAGCACTTTTTTTACAGGCATTTAATTGTAATTAAGACTTGATACATTTTGTATATTGATCAATGACCATAAGAAATAGAGTTTTTTTAAAAGTATTTTGTTTTGATTTTTTAAAAAAAAATTTAACAAACCACTGCTATAGCAGTAGAGTGATGATATTATGTACTTGAAAATAAAGGTATGAAGAACTACAGAAGAACTACAGAACTGCTATGGCAGTACAGTAATTTCTACTGCTGTAGCAGTAGTATGTAAGTGTGTTTCTGAAGGTATATAATTTATTTTCCGGAACAATTAATGTCCACGAACGTGATAATTTGGCGTTAATGGGGGTTTAAGAAACACTACTATGTATATTATAAACGTTTTTGGATAAATTTATAATGGAAGCTACAAACACCACGATGAAAAAAATAAAAACAGTGTTTATTTTTCTAAACAGTGAGTTTTTCTCTTTATTATCATTATTATTATTGAATAATGAATAACTAATAGAAATAAGTTTTAAATATATTATACATATATATATTTGCAAGTTACATAAAAAAAAATATAATACAATAAAATTATAACAGTGAACCTTAATGCAGAGATCACAGCCAAAGAACAAATAATTTTGTTTCTTTTTATTCTTATTTTTAAATGTTTGTTTATATTCTTTATACACAGAGGGAATATATATGTATATACAATTCAGTATGTTTAGTGAGTCTATAAACTTAGTCATATTCACACAAAAATTAAAAAATCTTAAAATAGGTATTCTTAAAATAAAGGTTATTAAATATATTTTTTTTTATATAAATATGTACATAAAAATAAATATATATATATTTATATATATATATATATTTACAATTACATACATACACAAATTACATTTATTTGTAGTTTGTATACATTTATATAAATATATAATATACATCAATATTGACTGTTGTTAGAAATTAGTTGAGCAAAACACATTTAACAGTAGAATACTTTATGTATACTAATGCTTGGGATTAAATTAAAAATTATTCTTATTGATTATATGTACAATGCACATATTAATTATATACACCACAAGATGTGTTACAAAAATTTAACATCATTACATCCCATTACACACACATATATATATATTATAATGGTCTTGTTAATAAATTATCCATTTTTTTTTTTTTTTTTTTTTTTTACATTTAGTTACATAATATTAATTAACAACTATATTATAATATATATTTAATATGTTAAAAAATTGAAACTCATGCAACAATTTTCTATAAGTACATAAAACATTTTACCAAATAATACTGTCGATTTTAAAATTACTTTCTTTAATTACGATTAACACACGCATTAATCTTTCACTTAATTATTTAACATTTGGCTGTATAAATTATATTAACAATGTGCCAACAAAAAAATAAGTATGTCTACAGTTATTCATGAAAAAAAAAAAAAAAAAAAATAATAATAATAATAATAATAAATAAATAATAATAATTAGGTATAGCAAGAATAAAAAAAATCGAGATAAAAAAAAGTTAGAATTTTCGAAAAATAAATAACAAAATTTTTTAAATAAAAAACAATTTAAAGTTCTAAACTTTGTACAGCTATTTTTTATACTTAAATACAGAACGCTTAGACTATGGTAACCAATTTGAAATCATTAGCATTATATTTCAATAACAAATTGTTAATGCGTAAAAAATTAATAATAATAAAAACTGTTAACAATTATCATTAGTTTCATTCAATGATTTTTTATTTTAAACTATATAATGTATATAATATTAATTTGTGCACCTAATGCGCTAAAAGAAGTATGAAATTTGTACTCATTATAGAATATTTACACAGTTGCAATGACAATGATTAGATGCGCCATAGAGGACATTTGTTTAACCATGGAAGGATGTACTGCAGCTAGAACACTATTTATGTAATCACATGGTGGAAACATGTGAACAATGTAAGCATTCTGAAACACATCATACAAAAGATAAAATTAAATTTTGAATTTATTACTACCACAGATATATAAAAATCTTCATAGTTTTACGGGGTCAAATATTCATTAAATACAAATATAAAATACTTTAAGAAAAGACATATTAAAGTAATCTGATAAGTCTTTATCAAAACATTTTAGTAAGTAAAAAAGAATATCAAATGCTAATTAAAATCCTTTTGTGTAATGAACGCTTTATTGTGGTATACAGTGTGTTCCACTTAAATAGCAACACTGACAATTCCAAAGTTATAAAAATTTTACAGTACGCAGTAGTGGCAATGTGTTATAGCATTATCACCCTATTGCCTTAAAATTCTTCCACGTCCAACCGCCAAATCTTGATTACAACATTGTTTTAAGAGACAAAAACTACATGTAATCCATACTTCAAAGTATAAAAAATAGAACACTCCCATAAACTAGAATTATGCTAAATTATGTGTAAATTCAAAATTTGACCAGTTCCAATTTTGTCAATTTTGTAGCCAGACAAAAATGTTTTACACAAAAAATTGTTTTTTAAAAAAAATACTCTATCTGAATATGTAGGAAAAAATTTGGGTTGTCATAAAAAAAAAAAAAATGTTATTGCTAAATACTAAAATTTTCCCTAAATGTTAAATTTAATACTCCTTTTCATTTCCCAAATTCCCCATTTAAATTCAAGGTCATTGGGCTCGAATATTTAGTGTTATCATTTAAGTGGAACATACTGTATAGTAAATGCTAGTGTGTGTCAATTAGGAAAACAATTCAAGTAAATATAAATAAATTTACACATTTAATAATAAAATCAAAGCAAACAAGATATTTAATTTGAACATTAATAAATATTTTATAATTTATAACTTAATTGAGAAATCAATATACCTGAGTGCTTCCCGGAGCTGTGATATTGATAATACCCGCTGCTTGTTTTTGTTGTAAATATGTAATAAAGCCATTATGCAAAGTGCAACTCTGTTGGTTCCAGTCTTCTTCATTCATACCAATTGGTACAGCAATTAATACACAGCATTCATCTTCAATCTAAATCAATTCAAATATGTATTTTTATTGTTGGTTAGTTACTCAATAATGAATTTTGTTAGCGTTATTTTGAGTTTACCTGTAACTTGCGTGAAACGCCATCTAACTGCGTTTGTTCTAATCGCATACGTTGGGATAATTTTAACTCGCCATCAACATTGCGCTGCAATGAATGTTCAGCTACAGCAGCATTCCCAAACAAATAATGCATTTCCACAAGAGCTTTATCATTCTTCAAGGCCAACGTTCCTTGCCAATAAGTTGGATAATTCTGTAAATTAAAACAAATACACTATAGATTGCTTCAATTTTTTGAAATAAAATAACTCAAACAAAACCAAAAATTAATTATTGCATAATCAAGAGTGTATACAATTTTATAACAAATAGTAATGTACATAATTTGTTTTTAACAGTATAATGAAATAAATAATAAGGTAATGATGAAGAGCATTATACTTCTACATTGCTAGACAGGTTTTTTGGCAAGGTAAATAACATAGTGTTAGATAATATCAGATTGTGCTAAAATGCTTGCTGTCTAGTTATGTACTGAAATATTGGTATTAGTAAATTAGTACATTAACAAACATCTTTGCGTTCTCTCTCAATAAAATACTGATTATTTACGCAGTTATCAGTCAGTAAACAATCTTTAGTTTTTTTAGTAATGTTGTAATAGTTTTTTCTGTACAGGGGCGGAAAGTAAGCAATTTCAGTGGCAATTAATGTACGTGGCACAAGTCGTAGGTAATGACACTATTTTTCCAATACTGCATTACTATCTCTGGGTCATACACACTTACACAAAATAACCACTATCTAACAGTTTTTTTGGCATAGAAAATTTTTAACTAACAATGTAATGGTGACAAAAAGTATAAAAAAAATAGTTGACTTAAATCTTTATAGCAAAATTTATACCTTTAACATATTATTGATAGGTCGATAACCATAGCTTTTAGGTGCAACTTGTCCGTACTGAAGACTACCAATTGGATGAGCAACTTGTTGTATATACTGTTGAGCGCTATTAATGTGATGTAATCTGTCAGCTATGCACTCATCAGGTAGTCTTTTACGCAATTCTAAAGGTGGAATATTTTCTTCAATATCTGGAATAATTTTTATGTTTCCTAAAGAAAATACGCAATGTAATAATCATTATGTAAAATGTCAAAGTAGTTAATAATCTTACTGGGTGGAATAAATGTTCCCATTGAATCTCTGAGGTAATGTGGGTATATAAGTTGAGGATGTAAAAACGGATGAGTTGGAACCATATTTAACGACGGAGAATCAATGTTTACTTCATACGGCATTGGTTGGCCTGACAAGACCAGAGGTGATGGACTCCTCATAACAATACACCTAGAGTTTTCCATTTTAGAAGGATCAAATCCTTTTGGACAAATAATCTAAAAAAAATTAATTGAAACATAATTATATTGATCGATCAAAAATAAAAAAATATTGACAGTACATTATCAACAATTAAAATTCTTACATCAGGTACTGCAGATAAGTTATGCATAATTGGAGTTGGTTGTGGTGATGGAGGAACAGCTCTTGATGGCGGACTTAATAATCCTCTTGATGGTGGACTTAATACGCTTCTTGATGATGGGCTCATAACTCCTGGGGTGTGGACCAGTAATGGTTGTGAAGGCTGAGTCGGATGTAATACAGAATTCTGATTGGCTTCCATTGACTGTGATGCGTATGCTTGGACAATGTGCCCTTTTGGTGATAATAATTTAGGTAATGGTGGAGTTCGACTTATAGCATTCAAATGAGATTTTATAGGCGGTGGCATTGAAGTAAGTGAAGGCTTGCATATTTGAGGATGGCTAGTTATAGCATTAGGCATTTTATTATAAATGGTTGGTTGGTTTTTAAGTAGAGGTGGTGAAGGAGACATGACAGCAGTAGATTTTACAATATTTGTAGGAGCAATCACAGAAGCTGTAATATTAGGTTTGACAAGTCCAACAGGTGCAGAGCTTGCAATTGTCATAACACAAGGTGTTTTAGTAACATTTGACATTCCAGGAGTGACTGCGTATGTTGTTGTAGTAGCTGGAAGTATATTATTTGGTGTAACAGCCAAAGCTGGAATGGTAGTACTATTTTTAATTGTTGTCATTGATGTCGGAACAGTTTTTTCAAAACGGGCTTTCTTCTCAGGCGGCTCATCAAATGAAGACCTTTTATTTCTGTAAAAGTGATCATGTAATTAATAAAAAAAAACGTAACTTAATAAGATAACCTAACACATGTTTATCATTATTAGTTAACTTAATCTTCACAATGTAACTTATATAAATTACAGGAAAAGTGCATTCAAAATATTAACAAATGAAAAAAGTATAATAATAACCGATTGGGTAGATAGTTTGCTACAGTAACAACTTTGCTTTAGAGTAGGTCACGTGATGTTAATATTAAATTTGTAAGCAATTAAATGCTTGATTGCTTGTAAAAATTACGATTTTTAGCAAGATCAGTGAGTGAAAATGCAATAAGTTGTAAATATTTTAGGTTTTATAAACGGCTAAAATATTGAAGAGACTATTAAATTTATTCATTTCAATAATGGCGAAAATTTCAATTGTTTTGAATTAGTTTTGGAAGGGGTGGTGTCAAAAAAAGAAGAAAGGAAGGGGGAATAATAACATAATGGCTAAGAGTAAATAAAAATTCTAACTGTCAAAATATTTAAACAGCATATAGAAAAATAAGTTTTCAAGTTTGTATAAAATTTTTGAGTCTTAAATTAAAAATGTACAAGATTTAATATATAAAACCTACAGAATTATAAATATTTTTAAGTTCTATATTCAGCTCATAAGTAATGAAAATAGTTGAAATTTGTAGGTAGTTTAAAACTTCTCCATTCTAATAACTTATGTATTTTTCAAAAAATTTAAACCAATTATGAAAAAGTTAAGACCAAAAACAAGAAAATAACAATTTAAAAAAGTGTATAAATTGGGTTTGCATGAACCAATTTATAAAGAATTTCATAAATATGTTTTTTGAACAGCATTGAAGTTTTAAAATTTTAAACTGAAAATTAAAGATTTTGTAAAACAATAACTACCAAAATCTACAAATAACAAAATAACAAAGTTCTGTAAATAATTTAAAAATTGTAAAATGTGGCTTCAATCTTACACACAAGCTTAGCCTTTTTCAATGTAGAGTCAAAATTTCATCAAAGTAATTTTAAAATTTTAGATTCTGAAAAAGTAGAAGATTGGTATTGTCTTTAAAATAATAATTTTTTTTTTTTTTTGTAATTACTTTTTAGCACATAAGGAATGCACAAACTTTTCAGTAACTCAAATTTTCTGAAAGGACTTTGGAGTGAGGTGGTACTTGAAGGTTATCAAAGTAGAGAGTTCAAAATTGAAAAAGTTACAATAAAAAAAACATTAAAAATTGCGGCAAGTGTATTTTTACATAATCGATTAGTTTTTTGGCAATAATTTCTAAAATAATGATCGGAACTACTTTTGCACAATAATAAAACAACCTACCGACCTAAAGTATATTAGTACAGATTTGATACAAGTTTCAAGTGATTTTGAAAATTTTTGAGATAAGTATAGAAATTTTAAATTATCTAAAATTTCCATTTTTTGTAGTAATTTTTGTTCAGTAAAAATTTTATTTTCTAATAAAAGTTTTGAAACTTTAATATACGGTTGGCAACAAGTAAATACTATATACTGCTAAAAAAATCTCAAAAATCCATAGAAACAATTTTTTTTTAGATGGAAAATTGTCGAAAATTGCTCAAACCTTAAACTTAATTTTGGAAAAAAATTTGTAACTCGCGAAAATTTGCTATTTGGGAATTAAGGTTTAAAAATTGAATATGGCATGTAAAACAATATTCACTATATGAATCAAGTATTGATAAAACAGTGTTATTTTGATTTTTGTTAAATTTGATTTCTACCATAATGTATACGCTCATTCATACTAAATAACAAAACTCGCTCAGAATAGTTTTTTTGAAGGCAATATATTATCATTGCTTTCAGATATTATACTTTACATTTTAACAACTTCCAAACCAGTGATCTACCCAAAGCGTAGTCACTACTCAATTTAAATTAAAATTTTTAGAACATTACAAAAAATAATCAAAATTAAAAAAACTACAATGAAAGCACTATCAAAGTTCGAAAATCTGATACATGGAGATACCTAAATGAAAATATTTGAATATTGTGTGAATATTGTGTTGCCAAAAAAAAAAAAAATGTATCTTGCATAGTTCAGAATGAAAAAAAAAAATTAAATTTAGCTAAACCAATAATAATGAGCTTATTTTTACAGGTACAATAAATAAGATAATATAATATCTTTATATTTATCTATTTTTATGCACATAAACATAAAAAAAATTATGCAATGCAAAATTGGGTATAGCTTGTTATTGAAAAACAAAAATAAAAATTTTGAAATGTGTTAAAACTAATATTGTATAAATATATAACTCATGAGTATTATAATTAATTTAATATTTTTCATTAAAATAAGAAAAATGACACAGAAAGCATAACAATTTCATTATTGGTAGAGCATTTAGTTAAAAAAAAACATTTAAATTCAACTTAGAAAATTAAATATTTAAATGTATAACATACCTATCATTTTCTTGGTTATCAATGGGAACATATTGACCTTCTTCAGATTCTTGCATGGGAATAAGTAATCCTGTGACTGGATCAATCAACGTAGTTGTTTCAGATAATGACGACAATGATGATGATGTTGATAGTTGGTTTCTGTCATCATTTTGTTCTCCAGAAGTTACTTCAATGTTTTCAGTTTTAGATGTAGGTTGTGGAGACTCAGCTTTTAATTTTTTCCCATTGATCGGTTTAGTTTTTCGTGGAGATGTTTCTAAACTTAGTAAAGGTATAGCCTGTGGTTTAGATCGTGTTGTGCGCCGGGTACAAGGACCACGTGCAACTTCATCAATTATTTCTTCTACAGAACTTTTACTTCCATCTTTTTCCTACATCAATGTAATACAATTGTGTGAATAAATACTGAAATTATTTGGTTTGAATTCTAAAATTTACCTGTAATCTTCTTGATTTTCTGGTTAATGGAGAGGTGCTTACAACTAACGCATCAGTTGGAGGAGATACAGAAATTGTTGGTACTCCACTTGTTGTTGGAGGTTCAGGAGATTTGCAATACTTCTGATTCACTTTTTCATCTTCATCTGTGAATTCATATACATCAGTCAAAGAACTTTGTTGAGGCATATTTGGAGTTGTAATATTTTGTCGTGTTCTTCGTGGTGTCACAACAGTAGGAGGAGTTCCACGTGTTCCTCGCCCTCTGCCACCCTTCCGTCTACCTCTCACTGATAAATCTGAACAATTAAAAATATATTAATCATTAAAATAAAATAAAATAACAATAATAAATACTATAAATAAAAACCATACCTTGTTCGGTTGTTTTAGACATGTCTCTGGCAAAATCATCTTCTTTTTTGATTCTAGCAGTGTCTAATTCTTTGGGTTCACAGCTACTTTCGCCAGGACTTGCAAACACTTCATTTTGATCTTCAATTTTTGGTGTCAATGGGGCCACTACTAAATCTTCAGGCGATTCCATTTCAACCATTTTAGATTTTATATCTAAAACATCTATTTTACTATCATTCCGGTTTTCATCTTTATCTTTAGCAATTAGTGCCTTTTTTAATGGCATCGTTCTAGGTTCTTTTAACGTATTGAGTGAAACTACAGCTTTAGCTCTCATTTTTTCATTTATTTGTTCAACAATGCGCTCCAATCCTTTTGATTTTGGATGTTTAGAAATTGGTTTGTCATCAGTTTCAACAGGTGTGGGTGTTATAGGCGATAATGATTCATGTTTTGTGACTGAGATTGAGATATCAGACTGTAACTTGTTTTCATGAACTACTGGCTTTTTAGCAAATGTTATTGTTGCTCTTTGATTAGATGGCAGTTCTTCAGAAAGTTTTGGATTTTCAACTATCACTGGTTCTAGAGTTTTTTCTTCTTTAAAATCCAAGTTAGATTTATCGTCTGCAGTTGAAACAGGTGGAGAAATAATACAGCTTTGTACAATAGCACTATCTTTAGTGTGTTGTAAAACAGATGGCTGATTATCTTTTTTAGGTAATAAAATTGATGTAGAGGATATAACAGACTGCTCTTGGCATACAACTTTTGGACTTTGAGTAGTTGAATATTGTAAAACAGATATATGATCATCAGTTTTAGATTCAAGTTGTTCATCATTTACCTCGGATATTTCTTGAGATTGTAGTGGTGGTGGTTTGACATCTATTAATGGTTTAGCATAGTTAATATTTAATGGTCTTGCACTAGTTTGTTGAATGACCATTTGAGGTAATCTAAAATTATGACTTAAAGGAGACTGTGGCTTTTGATCAGTAAGTTCAGGTGTTGGTAATTCTTGAGGTAGCTCAGCTAACAGTACTTTTTCAAGAGATTTTGATTCATCTTTAGGACCTTCACATTCTGATATTTTTTCAGTATTAATTATTTCTTTTTTGTTTTGTTTTTTAATTTCTTTTTCATCTGCTTTACTTAAGTTTTCTGAACTTACTGATGAACCTAGTACTTCATTTTTATGTTCATCTATTACTGAATCTACACTATCTTCATTATCTGTATCAATTCTCAGTTCACTATCAGATACTGGTGTATCAGGTTTTGCAGATTGGTCAGAGTACGAAGAATCACAAAAATCTTGTCCAAAAGATGCTTCAAGTAATGCTGCAACGGCTCCTTCAGTTTCTTCTTGAGAAATAACAGGTGTTGATTTTTCTTCTGAAGAGGTCATTTCTACAGGATCAGCTTCTTCCACTAAAGGCTCAGGTGTTTCTGAAATACTTTTAACAGCAGTTTCATCATCCATGTGAGATCCAAAACCAATGATTTCTCTTTTAACTGGTTCAAATGGTTTAATAGGTTTGAATAATAGTTCTTTCTTCTCATCAACATTTCGAAACATAATATCAGTTTCAACAGTGTCATCTTCACCTTTGAATATAGTGATTGTTTCATCTTCGGGACCTTTAGAATCATCAAAGCCAAAGATTGAAGATAACATTTCCCTACTGGGAGTTATTGCTGCTTCTGTTTGGATTTTATTTCTTAATTCTTTTGGCTTCTTTTTTGAATGAATTATGCTTTGAAGATTATCCATGACTTTTATTTCTTCATACTCCTGTAGTGCTTTAGGCGCTTTTCTTTTTTCATGAGTTGTACCTACAAGTCTATCACTTTTTATTTCTTTAGGTATTTTTTTTTCTTCATGGGTAATATTTATAAGCTTTTCACTTTTTATTTCTTTAAGTACTTGTGTCTCTTCATGTGTCACGATTGTTAATTTATCATTTTTGATTTCTCTTTGTTCTTCTTTATGATCAGTTTTTCTTTCTTCTTTTTTCTCGGTTTTATTTTCTTCTTCACGTTCTTCTTTTCGATGTTCTACTTTACAATCTTCTTTATGCGGTTCAGCTTTGAGGTCTTCTCTTTGCACGTCATTTTTATGTTCTCTTTGAGTTTCAGTTTTTCTTAGTTCATCTTTTTTATCATCTATTTTTAGTTCAACTTTTTTATTATCTTTTCTTAGTTCTTCTTTACTAAATTCATTCTTTTGATCATCTTTTTTACATTCTTCTTTACAAACCATATGATCTTTTCGATCTTCTTTTAGATTATCTTTTCGTTCTTCCTTACAATCATCCTTACGCTCTTCTTTCCGGTCTTCCCTCCGTTCATTTTTGTTTCTTTCTTTATCTTTCTTTCGTTTTTTTTTCTTTCGCGTAATATCATCTATATTATGTGATTGAGATTTCAACACATCCTTACCGAAATCATTGAATTTCTTAACTTCTATTTTTGGTTTATTTTCTTTACGTTCATGCTCGGTATCAGAATCAGTTCCAAAAACATCAGATACACTCCATTTGTTAACATTTGTTTTTTCATTATCTTCATCCGATAAAGATCCAAATATATCTTGCATCCTTTCATTAATATTAGACTTATGGGTTACCGAATGCTTTTTCTTTTTCTCTTTGATTGGTTTGTTTTTATTATCTATTCCGTTGATGTCAATTGATTTTCTTGAATAATCACTTTTTTGTTTTTTTTGTTTCTTCTTTTTTTGATGTCCATTTAACTCTTGAACATCAACATTTTCTATTCGATTAAAAGTAAATGAACTTTTACGAACAAAATGGTCATCGCTGTCACTACACTCAGATTGTAATTTTGATTTAAATTTGGATATACTTTTAAACTTCTCATTCTCAGAAGAATCTGACACAGTTCTCTGGGATGTTTTCAGTCTTTCATTGTCATATGAATTAGACCTTTGTGTCTTAATTTTAATTTTATTACTATCATAAGTATCTGTTAGTGTTCGAATTTTAGGTCTTTCATTTTCAGATGAATCAGAAACTGGCCTTTGACTTTTTCTATGGAAATAGTCGTCATCATCATCAGAGCTAGAAAGTAGCAATTTAGATGAACGTCGAAGTCCACGATCTGAATCTGAATCTCCATCATAAGATGTAGATCGCTTTTTTTCTTCTCTTTTTGCTCTACTTTGTTTCAACTGACTAAATTTTTCTTTTAATTTTTCTTGTCGTTTTTCTTCTTCTTGTTTTTGCATATTTTTGGTAGATCTAGCTTTTACTTTGTCATACATAGAAACATAAGGTTCATCTAACACAACTTCAAATATAGAATGATTTTTTCTTCTTTCTCTAGCTTCCTCATCTTCATCTTCATCTTCAGTTTCAGTTTGACTTGGAGTTTTGGTTACTTTTCTTTCTTCTTTTTTCTTTTCAGTTTTCTTTTCATGATGTTCCTTTTTTTGTTCTTTGTTTTTACTGTCTAAAATTTTTGATATAAAGGAAATATGTTTCTCATTAGTTTTCTTATGATTTTTGTCTTTAGAAATTTTGCTATCTATTTTTGATCTTTTAGAATCATCAAAATTCTCTGAACTATCACTCATTCTTCTTTTTGATGAGCGTCCTGTTGAACTATTACTGCTAATGCTGTTTCTATCAATACGTTTGTCTTTTTTAAACTCTTTGTCGTCATTAATTTTTATGTCAGATTCTGGATTTACAGTAAAGTGAACTTTGTCTTCTTCTTTGCACTTATGTTCCTTTGATTTTTTTGTACTTTCGTGTTTGTGCTTACCACTTTCATCTAAACTCTTTTTTCTTTCTTTATGCTTTGTAAGTTCTTTATCACGTTTGTCTTTCTTTTTTTCTTTAACTTTATCAATATCATCTTTTTTATCAGATTCTTTAACATCTTTTTTCTTGTCTTCTTTTTTACTTTCAGATTTTTTGTCTGTTTTAAATACATCTTTTTTCTTTTCAGTGTCTTTGGTTTTTCCATTTACTAAAAGTTGTTCTTCTTTTTTTTTATTATTTATGCGATTTATTTCAAACATATTGAATTCAAGTTCTTTACTTTTGACGTTTTCACTATCTTTAGATTTTGAAGTAAATATTTTTTTAGAATCATATTCTTTCTTTTCTTTAAGTTTAATGTGGTCAAAATCAATTGATTTCTTCCTTTCGTGCTCTTTCTTTTTAATTGATTCATTTATCACCTCTTTCTTGTTCTCAGAAGAATCTAAGAATTTATTAACAGATTCGTTTGAATTTGTTCTTTCAACTTTACTCTTGACTTCTTCAAGTTCAATTTTTCTGGACACACATTCTATAGATGATAATAAAATGTTTTCTATAACATTTTCATTGGAAATTAGTTCAACTTTATCCTCATCAACATGATTTGCTATTTGTGGAGGTGGTTCTGGAGGTTTAATTTCTTCAGTTACCTTTTTTATCTCTACACGTTCTTCTCGTTTTGAGATTTCTTCAACTATTTTTTGCTCAGTTACTTTTTTGGGTTCTTCAATAACCTTTTGTTTTTCTTGAAGGCCAACAAAAAAAGGACTTGAATGTGCAATTGTTTCAGGACATTTTCTTTTTATAACAAATCCATCTAAAAGTTTTTGTTTATTTATTTGTTCAATTTTCAACTTTTCTTCTTCTTCTTTTCTAAAGTCACTAAATCTCCGACGATCAAATGAATCAACTAACCGATAAGTTGGTTCATTGTCTTTTCGATCAAATGTATGCAACCAGTTTTTTGTATACTCATCTCGAATTTTACTTCTATAAAAAGCTTCAGGGCCATCTTTGATTTCTGCATCTTTATGAATTGGATGTCTAGGATCTTTTGTATTTAGTATATCAGGAACATACCTATTATCATTGATAGTACAAATATTTTGTTTAGTCAAAAAAGATCCCCTTGAATCAGCAGATAGTCTAGGATCAGCAACAGATATCCTTGGGTCGATCAACAGTCTTGGATCAGTTACTGGTAATCGAGGATCTGTTGGTGAAGTTCTACAATTTTGTGTAAGTGTTATAGGCTGAGGATGACTTGGAAAAGAGTATTGAGTTTTAATAGCCGCTGGAGAAGAAGCTGGAGGAGATTTTGATGAACCACTACTAGACGGTGTCAGTGGGGAAAATGAACCTAATTGTTGGTGACGAAAATTTTGTAAATTAGGACTTGTTCGTGAAGGAACAAATTCTTTAGGTATATATTTCTCGGAAAAATTTTCAAGTCTTTTTGTATCTTCATCAAAAACACTCGGTTTTGCAAGTACAGACTTGACAATATCTGAAGGTTCTAGTTTGTCAACAGTATCTAATAACTTGTATCTTGAACGAAGACGAACAGTTGTATCAAGTTTTAATACACTTGTTCTGGAACCATTCCATTGTTCATATTTTTCATCAAGATTTTTCAACCTCTCTTCAAGGCCAGGTGCACCAGGATCAGAGGCTTGGGAATCGTCAGAGTTTGATGAATGTGGCCTCCTAGGAGAACTTAGAGGTGGGCTGAGCAGAGGATTGGAGACGTGCACAGCAAATCTGGGCAACGGCAAAGAGATCGGTACATGAGATCTAGGAACTTGAGTCGGAGGTGTGTGACTCTCCGGTGGGCGTTCATTACATAAGGGTGTAACTGGAGGGCTTTTAACTTGCTGAGCTTTGGAGGAACTAATACATATTTCATCTCCAGAGCTGATGCAATCCTCAAGCTGTTCCAGAAGGGATACCCGCTTTTCTTGCAATTTATGCATATCTTGAGGGTTAGGAACAGAAATTGAAGTACAACGGGGTTCATCAGAATTCCTTAGATAACTTTTCTCACCAGCAGCACTACTACAAGATGACGAAGGAGTCTCAAAACCTCGAACAGCAGCACCATTAGTACTGCCAGGTGATAACTGAGCAGTACTGTCATGTTGTTGGTGTGTGAACCTAGGACTAGATTCACTAGATGTCTTATCCAAGTTTTCATAAAATCCCTGTTGACACTCTCTAGACGCAAAGTCAACTTGAAGTTTTCGACCTTTCATGATAGAACCACGCATTTGAGTTACAGCTAATTGTGCATGTGTTATCTAGAACATAAAATAAACAAGAGTAATTTTAAGAAAGTTCTAGTTAAATCTTTCAAAATAACAGATGAATTAATAAATCTAATACAAAGTAAGTGCAAATAAATAATTCAACATTAATTATTAGAAATGTGATTGAGAAGCACATTACATAGTAATACACAAAGTAGTAGGTAAGGTAAAAAAAAAAAGGGATCACTCTAGGTTGCGTCATGGGTAGTTACGGATAGTGGGTAGTAGGACGGAGTAATGGCTACAATATGGGTGGGTCACTGGTTTGTAAGTTATGATTCAAACATCTTATTTAATATCTAAAAATAATGATAAATCATTGCTTTTGAAAAAACAATTCTGAGCGAGCTAGTTATATAGTTATAGTATACATACTGGTAAAAATTTAATTTAACAATAAAAATTCTGAAAGTCGGATCCACATATAATGAATATTAATTTAAATAACATGTGAAGATTATAAACCATTTGGACCATTATTTGAGAAGTTATACACAATTTTAGTATAAATTGCACAAGTGCTTAATTTCATTAAAATTTTCAAGGTATGAGCAATTTTTGACAATTTTCAAACATTTAACAAAAAAAAAAAAAATAAATTCTTATACTTACCCTAAAAAGGTGTAAAAAAAAAAAAAAAAACATCATTGTAAAAACAATATATTTATTGCTGCGCTCAGAATCTAAAATGTGAAATCCTAATATAAATTTAAATCTGTTTTTAGTGCATACAATCAGTCGTAATGATTGAAATTGTATAATGGATTTTGAGTACAAAAAACTAAGAGACGATAAAAAAAAACATTTGCATAATATCATAATGTATTATTTATAATTTGATTTATATTGTTTAAATTTTGTTCATGACTATTAAATATCTATATTTCTTATAAATATGTTTTGATATAGAAGTTTTTTAAATTTAATATAATTACTATTATTACAACTAATATAATAAAGGTGGACCATCATATATTACACAAAAATCATATTTAATAGTTTCTAGTAAATTAGAGTATAATGTTTAAACAATGAAGTTCAAACTTTAATTCATAAGTCATAAAAAATGTATGTTTACTTAAAACATAATTACCTGTTGAAAAAACACCAGAGCATGTTCTCTTGATCGGTCGATTACACAATGAGTAACACTCCCAAACTGATTAAAATGAGATGCTAGATATTTTTCACTGACTGATTCAGCAACACCATCAATCCATACACATGTAGTTGCTAATGATTTTCCAAAACCTAAATTAATACGATTTCCAGCCAGAAATTCACCATCCATAGTACGCATAGCTTTTACAACACTAGATATATCAATGTACTGCACGAATGCATAAGTTCCCGTTGTACTTCCATTGACATTATTTCCTTTTTTTATATCAACATCCTAAAGAAGAAAAAAAATAATTTCACATTTTCTGTTTGTATGGTAAATTATTATATTAAAAGTAACTTACAATAATTTCACCAAATGTCTCAAATGTTTTCTTTAAATCATGTTCATTTGTATTACTATTTAGGTTACCGATGAAGAGAGTTTTAGTTGCCTTGGAATGAAACTCGTCCACATCCGTTTCAATCGGCCTATGATAAAATATTTAAGATTAAAACACATTTAAGGGTTAACTTATTACAATTAACTTATTTAATATTTTTCTATTTTTATTTTTACAGCTTCTATTTATAAAAAAAAAAAAAAGTAACAATTAATTACTTTAGAATTTTTTTTTATTACATTATATTTATTTATATTATAATAATTAACATTATTACTTTAGAACATATAGAAGAAATTAAAGTTAATGAAAATGAAAATATAATTTATTTCACTATTATACAGTTTTTCCCATTGGTAATTCGGGTTAGTCATGTTAAATTGTAACATTATTTTTTTTATTAAAAAAAAAAGTAATGTTAAAGTAGTAAAACTGTGAAATATGTATACGTAGAAATACAAAAAACTGCTCAAAAATGCAATATTAAAATGTGTAGTTATTTTTAACGTAACACTTTTCAAAGAGTGTCATAACATGCACAATTTTAAAACACAATTAGTAGGTATTTGATTTTGATTTGAGGCAGTGACACACTCAGGAGGAATGTTAGAGAAGAGATTCCTATCAAATGTTACATGTTATATATTATGTAAGAAATTTAAATTAATAATAACAAATTGTGTATAAGATCAAAACCAACTAATAAAATATAATTTTGTTACTGATTAGTTTTTTTATTTTCAGCACAGTTCAGTAAGTACAGTTATAATGATTTATGCTAAATAAATAACTTAGATGCTGATAAAAAACAATAATAACAAGAATTGGAAAGTTAATAATTTGTCATAAGATTTTTTAAATGTTTAAAATTTATACTGAGAGATAAATTGATATCAAATTAGTTTTTAAATACGAATCTTTTAAAAAAGAATATTCAATTATGTAAAGTTCTGAGTCCATATAACTACATACTTCCATAAATAAAACATAGAGTAATCGCAACACAACTACAAACACATAACTTGGATAAAAAGTAATATCTAGCTGAATAAACATTAGAAAATTTAATCATTACCTGCTTTCATTGTCGTCCACATCTTTGTGGCCTTGGTACGTTGAAACTTCAATTTTGGAACCAAAGAACGATTTGTCATGAGACACCTGCAAAGCTTTATCCACATCTTCAGTCTTTTTAAAGAACACCAAAGCGTACCTATCGCACCCTTGGCCCACCACTTTGACACACGTTACTTTGCCATGTCGCTTATATTCGTGATACAAACCGTCCTTAAGACTAGTGTCTAAGAAAAATGTAAAGAAAAGTACAAATTTATAACATAGAACATTTTAGAATTAAAAAATTTATGATTAAATGACAACTTACCACTAGATCTCAAAGGTAGATTTTTTATACAGATAGCATTATGCCTTTGTTGTTCAATTGAAAGTGATGTTTGAATATCTAAGTTCGGTAACTGCGTGTTAGAAATGTGGGACGGAACTGTGGTGCTCTTTGAGCTACCATGAAGACTAAAAAAAAAAAAAAAAAAAGTTTTAAAAAAGTTTAAGATATAATAATAGATTGACAAATTATTATTACCTATGGCTTGAAGAAGACTTATCAGATAATGCGGGACCAGGACTAGGACTACGTGGCAGCTGTGGTATAGGGCTAGGTGATGAGGACGAACTACATGAACTACTCGCTCCTGAATGACTAGCAGTCGAACTAGAGCTTGAAGGTGAACCACAACGATCTTCACTACAACCCCTCGATTCGCTAAAAATACACAATGTTATTTATAACAATTTTTTTTTTTTTTTTAACGCATGTTGATTGTGAATTATTTGGGTATTAATATTTAACGTACCTAGGGAGTTTTGCGTGTGGTTTACTCCGGACGATAATTAAAGGTGGTTCCACTCGCCTGTCCTCCGGATATGTTAAATCGGGTGAACTACAACTAGATAGGTGATGAGTGTATCTCGAGTTGTTGGTTTCGTACCAGCTAGGTACACGATGATGGTGAGCTCTGCTAGAAGCCACAACACTACAAAAGGAAAAAAAACACAAATACATTAATTTTTATAACAATACAGTTATATACTATATAGGTTGTGTACTAATTATTACTCAAGGACGTACGCTAGGCACATATTCCGGGTGTTAGTTAAACTTACCCTGATATAATTCTTACTTTTTTTTTCAGGTCAACTAAACGATTATTGATATCAGATATATTATACTTTATTTTTAAAATTTGTCGATTTTGTGACGTAAGTATGAAATGTTTCAGTATTGTTTGTACAATATGATAATATTTTAGTAACACAGACTAACCATTATAAAGGCAGAACAATAATTCTAACTATTTATTATACACGGGTTCATTTTTATCTTCTTTTTGATAACACCCAGATTTTGTACCGCTTACGTCCCTGGACCTGTTGCTACTATTACAGTGAAAATTCTACCAACGTAACATGCACGGTGAACGGTTTCCATTGCGTATCATTGCAATATTTTAATTTAATTTACAGCGTATTTAATCATAACTATTAACATACGAAAAGCACGTATGTAATTGTATAACGAACAGCAATAAAACAATAAAGCTTTGAAAAATTTATCATTCAAATGCACGGCGATAGCGTTAAAAAAAAATCACAGGGAACTAATGGGGGTCGCCAGGACTCGGCTCCCTTTCACCCTCACGCCCCCGCTCACCACTAGTGTCGTAAACACTGACAAATCAATACTGCTATTGGTACGTACTACGGTGACATTCAACCGTCCATAAAATGGAGAAGAAAAAAATGTCCATTTCCACCGCGTTGTCGGCCAAAAAAAAGTATTACATATTATATATTTCATCAAAAACTGTTGTTAGGTAGGTACTATACTATTATCAAAACGCGTTGGTATACCTATATTATGTTAAAATTATAAACTGAAAATATCCAAACTCATCTAAAATTAAATAATTTTAAGTATGAACACTAACGCCTGCAGTCTGCACGGAGGTTAATCATTTTCTGAGACGTTTAGACTTTAGAAGTATAGATAACTCTTACGTACACCCAGCAGCTATAGTTTTATTAGTGTAAGATGAGCGTGATAATCGATGTACATACGTATTGATGTTCAGTGTCTCGCTATTTTGTATTTAAAAAAACTGAGAGACTAAAAAAAATGTAATTTCTTCCTTTGGCCCTATTGGTTTTTTTTTTGAGCAGAGATTTCATGAAATTTTTTTTTTTTTTGGGAGGGAGATTTATTATTTTTTTATAATAGAGAGCTATTTATTAGTTTGAAGAGCGATCATATATTTCGAGGGCTTTTAATATTTTTTGGGGGCTAAGACCCCCTAAAATCCGCGTATGTTTTAAGTCCAAGAATGGTATAATAATGGTATTACCTGTCAAGCGGTGGGTACGCCCTAAAGACGGTCCTGTCTCGAGGTCGATTTCGAAGAGGGTCTGGTGATCCTTGAATTGGAGGTACGACGTGGTAGCCGGGAGCCGGCGGTCGTCCGCGGTAGCCAGCTTCTCGTTCGCGTTCGTAAAAATGACCAGAACGTTCAAAGCTGGTAATTTCCTCTAGAGGGGACCTGCAAGCAGATAAAAAAAATAAAAATATCACCGACCCAATAACTAGCAGCTTCACTCAAAATATTAAATAAATTAAAATTTTTTACTTAAAAACTACTATTTTTTGGTACATCGGCCAAAAACAAAGTATTTTAGTATACCTTCTAACAACCTACCATTAATTTTACAGATATGTATCTGAGAATTTTGTTATATTATAAAAAGTAGATAGGTAACTTATAGGTGGTGTATCGAGACTTTAAAATCGCCTAACCGCTAACCGTGTGTTTAAAATTCTTTTTGGAGGAGGAGGAGAATGCTTAATTTTAAGGGCTAATTCTCTTTTCCCTATAAAATTTTAGATAAATAGGTGAACCAATGTGGACCCGGGAATTTTTTAGCATCAGCCTCTCCCCGAAGAAAAATTCTGGACACGCCACCGGTTC
>CM029358.1:5532913-5644807 GCA_017140985.1 Hormaphis cornu
ACAAAGTTTGTAAACACTTCACAAACTATAATAATTATGAACATACGACATATTATATTTTTTTTCATAACATGGTCTGTGTAATTTATACACAAAAACGATAGTAATAACATTTTTTTGATACGTAGGCAATTTTATTTTTATACCAATTAAGATTATCGCGAAAACGTTTCAACACGTCCATGCAGATCGTAATTCTCTTTCTATACAAACATAAATAATCACTAGATTCAGTCTACAACCACGGTTTTCAAGGTTTTCAACGGTTATTATCTTAAATTTTGTAAGTAAAATCAATTTGAGTTACACACGATACCAATATTCACTGTGAAATTCATTAAATTTTAAGCATTGTACCGAATTGGTGTTCCAAATACGGTTATAGATTCTTGATTCACAACGATGGGAGAGCAATAAACTATATTGCAGGTCAGGTGAAATAAAGATTACTAAAACAAAAAAAAGTTTTTTTTGTTGCTCTCGTAGGTATCATCAAAGCGCGTTGTAACTTTTTCATGAAACTTGTGACTTTCATCAAAAGTTATACTGGAAAATTGTAACTAGTTACAAGTTACATTAAAAATTAGCGATTTGTTATAAATTACAAAATTAACCGAGTCACGTAACTCTGTAACTTTTACCTGTGATATGCCCCACTCTGTTAATAACTATGGTCAATCACGAGACACTCAGGACTCAGTCATTGACGTAATTATGGATATGTCTCATGTACTCGTATAAAGGAAAAATTAAAAAAAAAAAACAGTTCTGTGAAACACTGAACACGTTTTTTGTTCGATTTCGTATAAATCTTTACACATGATATGTAACCCGAAAAATAGTAGATGCGTACTTATACATTTTGTGTTATTATATTGAGCTGGGGGGGGTGGATTTTACCAGAAATATTAAGCTTATGCGGATGATATCATGGTATCCATATATTTTCATTATACGTTTTTAAGCCAGCACACGTTGAAATTACATTTTTCGCGGTAACAGTGAGCGAGAGGAGAACTGTTTTATTATGGCAGCAGGATTGTCGAATGTTTACTTGATTCCGCGTAAATCCATAAATTTAAAATCTACGGATTTGTGACTCCCGTGTCCTCCACGGTAAATACGCCACTAGATATATAGACTCAGCGCTGACTCATGTTGTGCAATAATAATAAATATGAGGATTTTTAGTGTATATATGAATGGTGCAATACAAATATCGTGGTTACTATAATATCAAGGAAACGTAGCAAATTTACATTTACTAAGTAATATTATAGATACACCAATCCAAAACAAGCGCACCTATATATTACATACATTTTAATATTTGGGTAAATTGTTTAAACGTATAGACGCACATTATTACCAGCTATATAATTAAATCATACAGTATGATAGGCCAAGGTCAAGTTCATGTGTCATGACGTACCTACCCACAACAAAATAACATAAAAAATGATATATGTGATACCTATAGATACAAGTGATGTACCTAAAATAATTTAATACGTACATATAGAGTGTGTTATACACGTTTGTAGAGCTAATTTTCATTACTTATAGTGAAATATAATTTAGAATACACGATTGTAACAAAAAGATATCCATCCAAATGGGTACATATTGATTACAAAAATATTATGTATATGAAAATTGGCCAATATATATATATATATATATATCTATAAAAATATGATCAGTGTTCATACTCAGTTATCGTATATACTAACTATAAAAACGGTATTTTTCCGTTTTAATAGATAAATAACAATAATTTCGTAGGTATTCCCTGTTATGCATCAACACAATGAAAGCATGCATACTTACAGTAAAAAAAATAATTATTAATTTTATAGGATACCATCTTGGAAACGATTGATTATTGATTATGGTCGTGTATCGAAGGCGCATGTATGTTAAACTAAAATAAAAAATCAAACAAGTGGCAAATTACAGACTAAAATCCTCTAATTACGAGAAATTAGCTATAAAATTAAGTGTTATAATGTTATTAATATTAAATGAGTAATAATATTTTTATTCTAAACTAACCTACTGCTTAAAATTCGAAAATATGTGATGTGCATGTTTATTTTTAAAACGTAAGAAGAAAAAAAAAAATAACACGGAGAGTTACAAAAGCTACTAAATGCACACACACTATCATAACACGCATAACACAGACAAATGTTGTTTTGTTGTTTTCAAATATCTTATACAAGTTAATTTATACATTGTAACAAAACTACGAAAATTGTTTATTTTTTTATTTGAATACAATATTAATTCAAGGTTCTTAATGAGTGCGTCTTTAAATATTAGCTGACGTGTCTCCTCCTACCAATGAAAATAGAAATGTAAAATATTATGCTGCATTTATCTACAAAATGCTATTTAAGTTGACAATGAGCATAAAAACCATACAAATTTTCGGCGCACGTGAAAAGGTCAAGAATTTCAAATCCTCACAACTTTAAAATATACATCGAACGATATCAACTCACATCTACAACAAGAAAAGTTGTTTATTAGGGTGTCCGAGCCGTTACATTTATAGTACATCAAAAACAAACACGGTGCCGGCACCAGCATCCCTAACAAATAAAAAATAAAGCTAAAAAGATATAATTGCAAACAAGCCAATACATGTTGGCTGTGTTCAGAAATAAAAATCTTTTTTTTTTGTCAATAACAATATCGTTTTAAATGTACTATACTGCATAATTATCGACTATTGGAAGCATATAGGAATACATAATCCATACTTTCATACGACATACTATAAATCCGAAAGTAACTTTGTCCGTTTGTCTGTCTGTCTGGTACGCTTTTACGCTTAAATCGCCGAACCGATTTTGCTGAAATTTAGCATTAACATTGATAAGATATTGAGAAAGGACATAGGATACTTTTTATCCCGAATTTCCCACGGGAAAGCTTGATTATCCGAAGCGAAAATTATACGTATTGTGCAGCACGGCGGCTCTCGGGCTTCTATAACTACCTGCAACTTATCCTTTTTGTCCGTCGTGTAGATAAGAATTGTTCTGAGAAGTTTATCGATAAAAATAATCTCATGCTTCGCGCGTACACCAATACTTGTATAAAAATATAATCGAAGGATAAAATGCAAACCGATAACACAAACCAATACACATACAAGTAATTCTATCTACGAGTTATCTCTCAATTGCCTTGCCACGGTGCCTATACATTCTTACGTGCACCGAATATTCGTATCTTTTAATAATAATATAATATATATATATTTATATATTATATAAAGCCTAAACCGCTGGGTCTAGAGACTTGAAATTTAGCACAGAAGTTCCTAGGTTATATAAGTTAGGCAAGTCCCTAAAAAATGTTTTTCAAAATTCAACCACTAAAGGGGTTAAAAAGGTTCAATTATTGATGTATCGACGTACAGCCCAAACTACTGGGTCTAGAGACTAGACGTTTCGCACTGAAGTTCCTCATATAACGAAGACACGACCACCAAGAAAGGGTTTTTCAAAATTCAACCCTTAAAGCGTTTTTTAAAATTCTCCCTTTAAGGTAGTGAAACAGGGTTTACAAATTTGTGTAACTTGGAGTACTCACTTTTTAAATTTAATTTGGAATTAATTTACTAAGATTTGACCAACTAAACACCGGGAGAGCTACGATTATCTAATAATTATATACGTGTTGTTCATTATTACAATTTGTAATACATGTTACAGTAGTTAACAATTACGATAAATCAAGATTTTTAAAAATGATTTGACATCAGTTTTTACATTTGATAAAATATTTTGTATTCAGGTACATAGAAACCGGAAGTGGACTGGGTATACTATTAAATATGATGTTTTACTACGATCGGCAAAAATAACAAAATAGAAAAGTATAATATAGGTAAGTTAACGTCATCACTTATCATAAACTTAAAATATAAATAACAAAATCCTGAGTCAAATGTCAGCGCGCACCTACACAGAGGTTGTGTCAAATATTTTATAGGTTTGATATGAATTCAAGGCAATTGTATGTACTAGGGTTTGTACTACTTTACCAAAAGTTTTGTTTGTTTTATCAAAACCACAAATAAGTTACACAGTCGTGTGACTTAAAAGTCGATGGGGGTGCCGCAGGTACATCAACACACAATTTTAATTTGTTTGTATATATAGGTAAAACCGCAGCAACCGTTTGTACTAATTTGTACCACTAGATTTACTTAGAATAAAAAATGAAATTATATAGCAGTAGAAAATATGGATAGTCCGTTAAAATAAACCATAATTAATTTTTTGGAGGGGTTGTAAAAACTATAGTTATTTTAACATGTTCAAAATTAGAAGGAAACGTGTTTTTTTTCTGAAGTAAATCAATGAAAACGCGAAAAAAAAATTTAATTAGGTAAATTGTGAAATCGATATAGAACTACGATTTTGTAGTCAGAAGTGTCAAATGTATAAAAAACGTAAATATTATTTAAAAAAAACTATTATTTGGCATTCTTAAATATTATAAATAATAACTAAGACAAAAAGGCACAATTGCAATTTTTTACATTTTAGTATGTATAGAATAATAATATAATATGTTGACTGTTGTCAAGCTTAGGTTACAATTTCTAGAAAACAAAAACAAAAGTCGTTATTTGAACTTTTTAAGTTTTTTGATTGTAACTTGAAAGTATTACAAAAAGTTTACTGAGAAGTACCATACGTACAAAAAATTTAAAACACTACCTACATCTGACATTACCTAGTGGCTAGTATTTAATATCTATATAATATATTTCTGATAAAAACCAATTTATTATTAAATGTATGTATGTAGGTACCTCAGGATATAATACTACAAAATATTAGCTGTATTGAGTTTATCTTAACTAATTATAATAAGTATACAATTTTTAACAAAATAATTATATACATTGTACATAATTTGAATTTTTTTTCAGCAGTATTTTTAAGAGGAGTGAACACCTCTTTTTAAATTCAGTTTTTAAATAAATAATATATTATACTATTACTGTACATTTATACTTTATAGGTATTAGTTTTCGCTTTTTCTATTAAGTATAATAATAGAGTTTTATTCACGTTTATATATAACCAAATATATACTTCAAAATTTAATTTAATTTAAATTAACACAAGTAAAACCAAAACATTACCTACTTGATTGTATTAAAGTTAATATTATAAAATTTTAAATGTTCAAGTTTTCTTTTAATTTTTTGAATAAATGGAAAAATACTAATGAAAACTGAAAACACAAAACCATATAAAATTATGGGTTACAAGAATGAGAAATAACACATTTGTCAATTGTTTAAAATAAAAAAAATTCTGTCCTAATTATATAAATAACATAATATAATTATTTCCAGTGCCAAAACCTACTTTCAAGGTTATAGCAATAAAAATTAAAACAATTAGACAAAATAGATGTAATAATAAATGTTTGACTAACATATATATTAACTAACATATATGTTTTCGACGTAAAATGTTTATAATTGTACGATTAAAATAGGTACTTCTTAAGTCTTTAAAAATTATTAAAATCAAAATTTTAAAATATACAGACAATTAGTACTTTTTATTTCAAAAGCAGAGCAATACAAGTAATAATATAATTTCGCACAGATTAACATATAAAATTGTAGACATAAGTATCTACAGCTGTCGCGTTAAAATACTTAAGGCATATACTAACCCAGCATTTTTTTATGTATAAATATTGTATACATAGGATTTTAGACGTTAAAATTTACCTCATGTTCTCGGATTAATACTTAAAACCACTAACTTACAATCCTACCTTCGAGCCATTTTCAGTGGCTTAATATACAGTCATGAAATGATCTACGCTATATATTAGAACAGATCGTTACAAGAAATACAGGGTAAATCATATATTGTTAACGATTATTAAATGAAATTTTTTGTTAAAAAAAACCCCGTCGGCAGGGCCTACAAGACGTGAAGGCAGATTTCTCGCCACGCAACACGAAATTTTTCGACTAAATTATCTTTTAAAAAATACTCTACGAATTTAAGTGCGTAACTTCAAATATTATGTAGTTTTATTAATCCAAAAGTCAAATTGGTTCGACCAATGTTATATTCACCGCCGTCGCACACACAATATACTAATCGGCGATAACGTTTGACTCGATTTTCTCAAAAATTACTGGACCGATTTCGATAAAAACTATGCTACGCGCAACTTGAAAAATATGTAACTTTATTTTGCGGAAATGAAATCGGTTCAGCCAGACATCGTTGCCACAAAAAATCGGTATAAACGGGAGGAGACGATTTCGTGGTCGGTGGTCATGATCGACAAAAATAGGAAAAATTGTCCGGAAATCCCGTCATTGAATCGAATACACAAAAGATAGATTTTTTTTCGATAGAAAAATCCATCTAAAATGCGAGCGGCGTTTGGTATGATAAAAGATCACAATGAAAAAACTTTGAATACATTTTGGTAAAAAGTTTATATTTTTTTTCAACGAATTCGACCACATAAAAGTTCATTACTTATATGTTTATCGGCCCTCAAGTCGTCTCATAAAACAAAAGATCGACGGTACAACAACAACATCGGAATATACTACTGTTTCCACGTCCAATATCAGAAAAAAAAAATCATCAAATTTTTGTTCTAGAACGCGTCGAGAACCACACTACAAAACGTTAATTAGGCCGTCGTCGTCACTCGGCACCGTCGTTGCGCGAACAAAGAGCAAAAAAAAAAAATTCATCTTCGAGGTCCACGGAGCGCATCATACGCGGACAAAAGTCATTCGCCGTGACGATACGAAAACTACGCGCGGAGTGCTTTGCCGCAGGAGAATAATATCATTATCATTATTCTCTGCTCCTCGGCAAAAAAAAATGTACATTGTAATCTATATTATACACGATATAGATATGTCGTCACATTACCGTATTATACTTATGTACATATTTTTTTTTTATTATTAATGCGAACGCATTGTTGTTACATAAATCGGTCAAACGGAGAGGGAGGCGAAGAAAATATCACAACAATAATGGTGACGGAGGAGGAGGAGGAGGAGGAGTGTCGCGAGAAGGCGGTAGCGCGGAGGGAGAACGCGGCGACACGCGGCCGCGAGGATTCCGGCGGTTTTGCGGGCGTAAAAAGCAGAAAAAATATATAAAGGACGTAAAAATATATATTATAATATACACGTATATTTAGGTACGTCGCGTTGCGACGGCGGAGAGGAGGAGAATCCGCGGCCGGGCAACTCCAACGGGTCGCGGCCGCGGCGGCGGGTACGGAACCCGAGCCGCGCGGCCACCACCGCAAGACTCGAGCCGAATGAGTTTGGCAACAACGCGCCGCCCGGTCGGCGTAGCGCGTTCGACACACGTTCCACGAAAGTCGTACACACAAAACCCGTGCGTAGTACTACACCTCCTAAATAGCGATCAGTCGCCCGGCGACCGTCGGACCGGCTGCTGCCGTATTCGTGCGCGGATGTTTTTGTTTATACATTATGGGAACGCGACCAGTACAATGTTTTATACACTGTTATAAACAGATTCGCAAACACGCCTATAATATATAAATATAAACGAGACACGTTTCGTTTTCTCGGTCGAGATTTCGCATCTCTCTCTCTTTCCCTCCCCCCATACATATTGTTACGTATTTTCGAAAAAAACGACCGGTGAAAGCGCCGATGACGGGCGTCGGTGGCTGTGGCGAGCAGCTCTTCTGTATATTACAATGTTATATGTACGGCGAGTTTTGCAATAGGGAAAGCTCACACCGCGGGTTCAGTGGACTCTGGTGCGGCGTTCGTTTTGTGTGTGTGTGTGTGTGTGCGAATGATCGCAAAACGAGCGAATCACCAGCATTGCAACAGCTACTCTGAAATCGCGTCATCGTAACACACGCACGCACACACGTACGACGATAAGTCATTATCGTCACACGACGAATCGCGCGAAACTTTTATTTTTTTGTTGAAAATAATTAATAGAAAAAATAAATAATAAATATCCGAACAAATAAATTAGACGACAGCACATGTTTTATCAGTTATACTACACGCGTTACGGACAAATCGCTGGTTCAAAATAGATTTTTGTGCTTTGCCGGTTATAAATTAAAATCACACGATATTATATTGACCAGTTGACCCCCCGCTTGTTGTTCAAGCTACTCGAAAATAGACTTTGACCGCCGCTTTATCCAGGGTTGATGATCGCGCATATAGACGCACCGCGTTTACGCGTCTCCTCGGCTTTCGCGTTCCAGGAACCAACCGGGTCTCGGGGTCAATGCTATTTACCCGCTTGTCGGAACAATTATTCTAAATCTGCCACTTTAATACGCACGATGCGTAAATAGTTCGAGTTAAGCTCACAATATGCAAACGTCTAGTGTTAAGTTATTATTATTAATCTATTGTTATCTGTAATTGTTTTTTTTTTTTTTTTTAGTAAAAATACGATGTATTACATAAAATAAAATAATAACGTACATTGTATACTACAATAATAATATGTATGCATTTCTTTGGTGTTCCCCGCAGCGCTGCAAGAATTACGCCTATAATATGTGTCATTGAATTCAAGTTTTAGATTGTTTGTGCTCAGTATAAAAGAAAAACTCGAAACGACGAATCTTGAATATATACAATATATACTGCCGAATATTATGCGTAGTGATGGGTACACATGCTGCGTATTTAAAATTTTTGGTAATTACTCTATGATAATATATATATTCCCGGAATTTATAATAGATATATCCGATTGATGGGTAAGTATTCGACTTCTTACTATAAGTTTTATACTACATGACCATTATAAACAGTAAGGTATATATCGTAGGCTGTTAAAGCTATATAAAATATATATAATACATATAAAATATATTACACCTACATAAAAAAAGAGTTAAAAATGACTTGCCGTCTGTACTGCATTTCAGTCCGAACAGTGTAAATGCAGAAACTATTTGTAAATAACAAGTGAAAACAACCGCGGTTGAATTTTTAAAATGATAATAATATCAAAGTTTATGAATTACACTAAAATTACTACTAATACAAATTATTAAGTTCTTACGCAACACTTACAGTTTTTTCATATTATAGAGTAAGTACTTTATCAGACCGTATAATAAATCTAAAATATTATTAACATTAATCATAATATAGCAAAATAAAAAGCAAATAGGGAAAAATTTGTTTTTTTTAAACGTGTATTGAGAATTTAACAAACGTATATTATTATACCTTGACCAGTATAATAATATTACCATAATTCATTACATTACACGGGCAATGCCCAAAGTACAGTATACACAAACACATATATAGTTTAACAACCATACCATTTAAAATTAGCTAAAATAAAAGTAACACAAAACGAACAGTAAAAAATGTAATATTTTGCGCTGCACAAAGTACAGTAAAGATCATCAATTCGTAAAGTATAAAGTACAAATAAAAATTAACAAACACAAAAATAATAGGTAAGATTACAAGAAAATATCCGTGGGATCAACATTGGCGGTTGATCGCATCCGATATGTATAATATTATAATGTTTTTAACACGAAATAGTAGAATTTTTTTTAACTATTGACATCAACAATTACAGAATATATTTGTATTAGTATTATTGTTAGCTTTATTACAGCATCAACTTTATTATTGTCATTACTTCAAAAATTTACCTACTATAATAATGGTGTTATAATAGAATTATTAACATTATCACTTATATTGTTTACATATTACTGTTAAACAATTCCTAGCAAACAAGTGGCAACCACATCGAAAATGTATGGGGTGCCGCCAAGCATCAGAAATAATTACAGAAACAATAATACAATACTACAATACTTGCAGATTCCCTATCTCGGAAATAAAAAGTTTAGTTATATAAAAGACAAATTAAATATGTTTGTGAAATGTGTACGGTACTGGAATTTGCGCTTATATGCCTATCAAAAACAACATATATATACAATAATAGTGTCTCTTTTTTTTATAAAATTCTTCTCACGCTAAGCCACCAATGCCAAAAAACGATGGGCACCAATTTGCCCTGTGTGTTAAAAATCCAACTCAGAAAAATTTAATAGTGCCATGTCAAATAATTTGCACCATAATTTTAGTTTTTTTAAACATATTTTTTATTTTCTCATACATTTAATTTTTCAATCGAGAAGAGGTAGGTAAATATAATATTATATTATAAATATAATATTGGTCGTGTACTTATATTTATCACACCGTTCGGAAAAACAAAAAAAAATATGTTATAAAAGAAATATTATAATAGGTAATGATGACGAGAGTGATTAGAATGGCGTAATTCCATAAAACAAATCTCATTTTGACGTACGGCATTCAAATTTGAAATGTTGATTCACGTCAGAAGAAAGTGAGATTTAAGTAAATCATTTATAACTACGATTAATTATACAATAAATACGATAGAACTTGAAATTCTTATCGATAAAAAAGATAGGATAAAATTTTAAAAGAGTTCAGCGGATTGTAAATGTCTAGATAGTAAACACACAATTTAGTATACTATATACAGGTAATAAATATTTCATGTAATAAAAACCCCACAACAATAATATAATGAGATAAACAGAAGTCCGCGTGTAGAGTTTTCCAGAGAAATCTGATTTTTGGCATCGACATTTATCTTATTAATATAGAAATAAAATTACCCTCCAGTGGTTGATTGGTTATTTATAGAATAGGTTTAAACTTAAAATACGCAATTTTAGTTGTTTACGCTTCTATACAGGCGAAAAAAATATTGATTCATTAATTAGGCATACATACCAAACAAGATAATATATAATATTACATTATATTGCACAGCGTTGTAACGAATACGACGAAAAAAAAATAGTTGTTTATACATTTGTTTGCATTACTAATATATATTGAACACGATATTAACACTTGTGATATTCATATTTATTCATAGTTTAAATAAAATACGTAACTTAAATAGTTTTCATTTAGTAAATCTACCAACTTAAAAATTATTATTGTTAATAGTAAATCGTACTAATTCGTACAGTTTTCAAAACGCTAGAGAGTTGTTATAATAATAATAATAATGTTATAATAAGTATAATGCGTATAAAAAGACGTGTGAGCGAGTGTCAATTATCGACTCTATGAAACAATAAATAATATATACTGAAGGTATCAGTGGCGTATTTAAAGTAATGCAGTCTTATGAGGGTTAGTATATTTTTATTTCAAATTTGTTGGCATTTTTCAACATTCACTCAAAATATAGTACATTTTGAAAAAGAAGTATTGCGCTTGAAGTGAATTCAATCCTCCCCAAAAATTTTTTTTTTTTTAAATACGACAATGGGAGGTACGTCGATAAACTGCACTAGATATACTAACTCCGATTGAAATCATTCGGCGACTGTTTTATTGTTAGTTGATAATCACTATTCATTAATAATTTGCAGTGCATGTTTGTTATTCCGTTTCTGTGGTGAAAACGAGATGACGTACTATAAAGAGTGCACCATTACGTCTAGAAAAACAATTTATTCGAATGGCAGCGGCACTTATACTTAAACTTTTCAATAATACCACTATACAATAATATTACGCTGTATAGAACTTTTATAGTATATATAGGAAGGTATGTACACTTAAATATGTGCTTAAATAGATACAGCTTTAATGGAAAGCAAATTTTAATTAAATTTTACGTCTTCACAGCAAAATAATATAATAATTTATGATTAGTTCACAGTTTAATTCTTAGAATGAGTACGAATGCATAAAACACATTTATAAAAATATCAACAAGTTAGAAATGGTTGTAATGCGAGTACTCGGTAGGTTCTTATATTGTTCATAAAACGAAAAAACAATTTTAATTATAAACTATTATATATTATTATAATTTAACTATACACAGTTTGCTATATATAAATATAGTTTACCTATAGGCGTACGGTAATATTATAATAAGGACAGTTTATTTATTAGAATACTTTGCACAAATAGCACAATAACTATTATTATTATTAATAATAATACTTAATAATAGCTGTTTCACATGAACTTTAACATTACTAATGCAACATCATAAAATCAATTTTCTAATCTAAGATTATTAGGATTGCAGTATTTTAGCTTTTTTTTAATCTAAAAGACCTATTTTGTTCCTAAGTTTAATTTAAATTTAAACTGAAATATTTAAAAAAAGTTGATTTACCTATGTATTTTAATTAACTATTTATACAACCATTTTTAAAACAAAAACAAGAAGCGAGGAAGTAGGTTGTACAGTACGCGAACAAAAATATTACCGATCAGTTCTCTTTCTTATACACTTAAAAACATTTTATAACACATGGGTAGTGAATTAACTTAATTTAAACTAAAATACAATTTTTTAAATTTTTTAGTTGTTCAAACCAATTGTACCGGATTCGTTCATAAAATAAAGCTGAAATATACAAGTGAATGAACTCAAAACATAACTAAACAAACACCGTTATTATGGAATGAGACCTACATTTAAAACAAACAAAATTGTGTTCAAATCTTCAAAAGAACTGCATAAAGAATGCTGCTGAAACGGCTGCGGAAAAATGACGAATTCTAAAATTAAAAAATTCTCTAAATCGCTAAAAATTGGTTTCCGATTTCGTTTGCGTATGTTAGTTTTACATATTCTAATAGGATGTAAAAATTTCAAGTCATTTTAAGCGCTTCGGGGAATCGCACACGGTTACCATTTTTCGGCCAAACTTTCAACATACATTTCGAAAAACCTTCAAATAAAGTAGTACAATCTCGCAGGCCAACACCGATTAACTATAAATACGTATTATATATAGAATATAGTGGCATATATATCATCATAACATGTAAAGAATGGAGCTGCAATATAAACGAAAAAGTGTTTCCAAAAGATCGCGAAGAAATTAGGAGTCGATTCAATTATACAATTTTCAGGAGCCAATTTGTGTACATGCTTCCAAAAAAAAAAAGCCGCGCAAAAATATTATCGAATCTTCGCCTATATGAATGCCACGATATTGTATAGTAATATAGTATTTACAAATATTTTATTTTTTTTTTTTATTCATTAGTACGCAATTATACTAATATATAATAGAATTATCATTATTATAATAATAATAATAAATATGGTGACAACTTACGGGTGCAGATAACCTCTGGCAGACGGGTACAGTACGGTCGGACTGGCCGACGGTAAGGCCGGTTCGTGGTACTCGGTGCTGAGGCACCTGTCGTCCAACTTTTGCTCCACGTTGTGCGCTTTCGAGGCGGACTTGATGTCCATAAACGATACGGTGGCGCATAGGCCACTGCCGCCCAGCGCCACCTCTTCCTTCGATCTCGCCAATATCTTAACGCTCTGCACGCGTCCATACCTACACATCATACAAACGCATTATAATATTGATTGGAAAATCATTCGTACAAACAAAAATGGCGCTTTTGTGTTGCGAAAAATCGCAAAACAGCATACATTATTATGAAATTGTTCAGCTGTTTAAAAACGGCGCGTTTGCGATGAGTCGTACACGTTTTAACGTTTCACAATATGTTAAACACTGCAAACGTCAATCGATGTTGACAATATTTGAGCGAAATATATAAGAATTTTAAATTTTAACAGTTTTTGTTCCATAAAACCTTTCAGTTTAGAGGCTTAAAACTTTAAACAAGCTTTTTTTTTCAATCCTTTGATTGTTTCAATGATATCGATGCACTACTCTTCCCTATCACAGTTACTTTCAGGTCTTTTTGTAATTCGTTTTCCCCATGTCTTCTATGATCTGTTTCATATGCATTCTCGGCCTACGCCTCATCCAGCTTTTCCTCCTATTACTGTCGTTATATACATTTGTTTGTTTTAAGAAACAATAAACAACCGAATTTTACTTTGTATGTATCATTAATTTCATAACGCGATTTCCGGCAATATAACTCATTCGAATGATTTATATATAAATTACTTGAAGTTTTTACACATAAGTATGGATAAAGTACAATAACGTGATAAAAAGTTCAAGCAGTTTCGAAAATCTTTTAGCTCGATATATAGAACACAAAAATTAAATTTTTTTTGCGCATTTCACTGGTTAGTATAATACTGTTAATTTCGTAATCGATGATTTAATATGTAAAAGCCAAAACTGTGCACTTATATTATCATTCTAATTGTTTACAACTTATATTTTGGTTGAGGTAGTTTAATTAATTTTTATACGCCCATCGACTGTATCACGATCGTGATTTTGAAAAAATTGAGTACAGTTAATCGTCTCAGTGTAGTTAATCAATGGTAAAATATATGGTCACCGTATACAATAGTATACAGGACTTTATTGTCATCACAAAACAGAATACTAAGAATGGTATCCACTGTTTAGCCTATTGGCTTGCTAGTAAAAAACCCGGATTTTCAAGCAGTAAAAATCTAACAAATTTACTACATTACAATTGTGCACGTTAAAAATTATGTATAAGCTGGACTGATAGAAGATCGAATGAAGACATCCTGAGGACAATAGATGAAAAACGAACATTGATAGATACTATAAAGAGACGGAGATGACAGATGATAGGACACACGTTGAGACATGGTGATGAATTGCATAGTTTTGAAGGAATGATAGAGGGTACAAGATCAAGAGGAAGACCTAGGACGAGGTACATTAGCCAAATAATGCAGGATGCAGGAGACACAACCTACAGGGAGCTTAAGATTATGGCAAATGATAGAGAAAAATGGAGAAACCATTTATTGTAAAACATTTGTTAAAAACCAATCTTCGGATTGAAAAAAAAAAAAATATTATGTTTTATTGTTTATAGTACATAGAAATACAAATTAAAAACAATTTATTGATGTATTTCAAAACGTTTATTTTATTACCTTTTTGTTAATTTCAAATTTATCACTCTAATAATTAATAAAAGACTGCATTTTCAACTATTTGTTGTTTGTTCCAAATGTTTGTTACAAAACAAGTTACAAATCCGGTTCAAGTTAATCATAATATTACTCGTAATATTATATAATTCCTAACGCTCGTTATAAATTTTGTTTCTTTTAAAAATTAAACGTAATACTTTGTAATTTTGAACATAAAGCAACAATTAATTTTTTTCCCTGTAGTTGTTATCATTTAACACTATAAATATAGCATGTACATGCACTGTACTTATATAGACAATAGACGTTGAACTAGAACTATAGTAAAATGTTTTTCAAGATAATAAATATTCTAAACATTTGTAACAAAATAATCTTAATTTATTTTGCAATTACATAACATTGTTGTAGTACTAAATGATTTTTCCGTTAAAACTGCGTTCTATTTCATATTTTTTTAACCTGTGGGTATATTATTAGGTAAGTAACTACATTTATAAATAATAATAAGGCATACATTTTGAAAGTACGCACGAACATTGTTTTTATTATTTCTATTAACAATACATTAAAATATTTAATTGCACGCATATTTACAATTTAATACTGTAATGGCCAATTTTCAAAATTTTTACTGCAAGCACATCCAATTTTTTTTAGTAATTAATATCAAATGCCATATTATGTTTACAGAAATGGTGCAAATAAATTACCGTATGGTTTCATTATACGTGTAAATAATAAAAATAAAAATAATAATAAAAATACAATAGCAACTATAAACAATATACCTACATACATCAGAGATCTAAACAAGTTATCCTCCTACAAAAGAATTATGTTATCGATTTCAATAACTTTGTTATTGATTAGAGTATATACATTTTATATGTCTAATAAGAATGATCATTAATTTTTACTTAATTACGTCGCCCAAAACCATTATTCGTCCCACTCGAACATTAAGAATGTTCTATTAATTTTAAAAGCACAGTATAAAAATCGTAAAAATTCCTGTGACGCAATTGTACAAGACAGTTAAACATTTGCATAATCTGTATTTAAATTACATATCTGCGTAATATGTTCTCAGTTTTACCAAATAATCTAACATCTGTAGTACTATAAATAACTTGTAGTACCAACGTACCTCATACCTTGTACCTAGACAATAATTGGTACTTACACGTAACAGGTCCAAAAAGTATGTTGAATCCGGCGATAGAACGTATTGAAAAAGAAAATGTTTTAAATTTAAATTTGCATTTAAACTTGGATCAAGCTCCAGGGACTTGTAGTGGATAGTACCAATAATATTTCAGAGAAAAAAAGAAATATGGTAAAGCTTTCGACAACTTACCGCGACTGTATTTTAGGTTTTTACCAAGAACACAACATGTGGTGAAATGACGGTTCCATTGTTCAAAACAAAAAAAAAAAGGTTTCAAGATTGTAAGCTATAAATTTGTTTCAGCTAACTCATCAAAACTCGGAAATAAAGAGTTTCAAAATACAAACCGGTCACGAACTACAAGAAGTTGAAAATTTAAAAAACAAAAGGTTACACATTTTAATAATATTTCATTCGATTTCTTCAATGTGAAAATATATTAAAAGATAACCAATATACCATAAAGGAGAAGTGATTTGTCTATTAATTATAATTTTATCAATTCATTTATCTATCTTTTCTTATTAAAAAAAAATTCGAACACAAAATACTATACATCACGCGTAGTTTCACAACTGATAGTATAATTTGTTATATTTTAACCCAGATTAAAATTATTCGTCTTTGTACGTCTTTATACTAGCGAAGTTTTTACGCAAGACTTTTCGCGATGAACCTGCGATATGAATAAAAAAAACCTAATAATTAAAAAAACAAGGTTTTATGAAAATTATACGAGTAATTCTAACTTTAAAAGAAAATATAAAATAATAGGATTGCGCATTATATGTAGGTATTGTACACAATATTAGTAATAATATACATCATGTCATGTATATTTTTCGAAAACCTTATATAGTATCGTTTAAATTTTTATAAGTTTATTTAATGTCACAAGTTTTTTTGGAAAAATAGTTATTGATAAGCAACTAATCATTTTACAGGATCAATTTTAATAGTTAAACACATTTTACTTGGTTTTTTTTTTTTTATTAAATCTATAAGATAATAAGACCTTATTACTTATTAGTCGTCAGTAACACTCAACTTCAAATTGGTCTTCCCAAATTCAATTCTTCGTCACAAAAAAATATATAAGATAAATAAGCGGTTATACAAAATAGAACAGATACACTTGTATTTGTACGTATGAAAATTAAAAACTATTTTAAGTAATTGAGTTTTATAATTTTATGAAAAAAAGTCAAATTATTAAGTAGAAGATACTGAGAAAAAATTTTTTTATACGAATTTATATGCCTAAGTAACGTCTATAGGTATAGTAGCACTTCGTATTGGAGTATCTAATTAATTAAATCCAAAATCAAAAAAACAATACTTCTTAAATTACCTTCTAACTGTTGTCATTCCTTATACTTTTTCCGAAAAAAAAATGATGACTAACTATAATAATTGTTATTTATAAAATACAACATTTAACGTGATTAATCACATATATTATACCCAACCCCCATTACCACACTAACAATATTTGCAATATCACGTTTCTCTAGTCCGTTTTTAATACACGCATCAAAAATACTGAAAAGGCACATTAAAAGTTTAATAGGTACCTTAATTATGTAGTTGCAAATAAGGGCTTAGATACACAAATCCCCAAGCTTATGGGAAATTACTTTAAGTGCGATTACTCCATATAGTCTATCTCCGAAACGTTATAAATTACAGTTTATACAAATTTTGATTTTTGCTATCCATATTGTGCCAAATTAACATAATACTATAACGCAAAATTCATAAAATGATGTTCGATATTCATTCAAATATCGGGTAGTAAACATACTATGTATTAGACGTGGTTTTAAGATTAAAAACTAAAAAACCGACAAAACTGCAAGACATTTTGATATAGTTATATTTTTACTATTTTACCTATGTATAAAACCATTATAATATTATTGTAATGCAAAACACTATGTTTCTCCATCGACTGTACTCAAAGTTCCGTTGACAGTAATGACAACATTAATTAGGTACTTTTTATACTCAGTTCATACACATTTCTATTGTTCAACATTACCAGTACAAATTAATACTTTTAGATTCTGAGCGTCAGCAAAGAATGTATTGTTTATACCAGAGGTATTCAAACTTTTTTATCCCACGGCTCCTTTGAGTCTTCACGAATTGTTGACGGCTCCCAAATAATAAAAAAATCAATGTTCATATGAATATAATTTATATTTTTATAACATTATAGAAACGATAACACTCACGCGACAAATTAAAACTATATTTAGCAAATGACTATTGTAGACTATTCAACGTTTCCCAACCGGTGGGCCTCAATAAACGTTTTTCGTAAAAATATATACATATTGGTTTTCAGTTATAGGATGCGGCTCCCTTCGACAACACCCGCGACGCCCCTGGGAGCCGCGACGCACAGTTTGAATACCTCCGGTTTATACAATGATGTTTTTTTCTTTTTGTTTCTCTGTCAACACTTTTAAGGGTACAAGGAATGCTTCGATATTTACGTTTAACATCTCCAATGAAAAGCCTTTGCTCTCTAATTGTACTTTGAGGGGTCACAAATATGAAAGTTTAAAATTGAAAAAGTTACAATTAAAAAAATAGGTCAAATTTGACCAAAAACGTTAAAAATTATGGCAAACGTATTTTTTGACATAATCGATTAAATTTTTTGGCCATAACTTCCAAAATAATAGACGGAATTAGCTGAAACTTTTACACAATATTGAAGTAGATAAAATACAAGTTTGGTCCAAGTTTCAAATGATTTTGAAAATTATTGATCCAAATATAGAACTTAAAATTTCCATTTTCTTATTTTTGTTCGATAAAATATATTGAAACTTTAACACAAAATTAACAATAAGTATATGAGTAACTAAATGAGTACACAAGATACTAAAAAAAATTCGTAAATCCATAGTCACAATTTTTTTTTTTTAGTTGTTTTAAGTTGGAAAATGGTTGAAAATACCTTTGACTTATTTTTAGAAAAAAATTCGTAACTCGCGCACATTTGTTATTTAGGATATGTTGTACAAACAAAATTTGCTATCTAATAACAAAAATTTCAAAATAATCTGCCAAATAGATTCCGTACGAAAAAAAGTGTTGAAAAACGGTGCAATTTGGTTTCAACCATGAAATTACTATATTATGCAATTGATACCAAAATCGTATTTATTCCCCAAAAACTCCAAATGGTTTGAAATTTTCACACGTTATTTAAATTAATATTCTTTATGCGCGGTTACGTTTGTCGGACCATTTTGGACCATTTTTATTGTTAAATTTGTTTTTACCAAGACGTATACTAGACAAGTGAACTCGCTCAGAATCGTATTTTCGAAGGCAATGATTTATCGTTGCTTTACAGATATTAAATGATGCGTTTGAACAACAACTTCTAAAGTAGTGACCCACTCAAAGCGTAGTCGCTACCCCGTCAAACTACCCACGCGACCAAGAGACATCTCGGCTTTTTTTTTTGTTTTTTTTTTTTTTAGTAGCGTCTTAAAGGAAAAATGAGGGAAGTATCAGAACAAACCCTGGGTCCCCCGAAACACTATAGCTGTCATGTAAAGACAATCTACCTCCTGGCCATGTCTAAATATACTATCATAATAACAATAATTATTATTATTCTTAAAAAAAATAGGCAAATCCGGTTTTGCGATGTTCTCCGTTATACACTTGTACAATATAATATAATAAATACACACAGACGCGTACCAGAGAGCGTGTGCGTGCGAGTAGAATTTTAATAACAGCGAATTGCAATCTCTAGGTATTATATTATATTGACCTAAGGTCATAAAAATTGTTGGCTATTGGAATATATATATATAACTACATAAATAATATAACACAATTTAAGTGTTCTCCGCGCAACGCGATATTATTTCCGTCAAGAAACATATTTAAACAGCGAACACAAGGTGATATGTAAAAAAACAAGAGAAAAAGCAATTGGAATAAAAAGCAATAATTCCGGAAAAGTATATTTATACAAGTGTCAGTGGCGTATTTACGGTGAGAAGGGGGGGGAGGGAGGGGTTGTTCCCGGGTTCAAACCACCCTAGAACAAAAAATCAACACTATACCTTCAAAATTATTTTTAAGGGGGTATTTTTAATATTTATTTAAAACAAATGAAACAACCCACACCTCTTAATTTATAAAAAAAAAAAAAAAAACGTATTAAAAAATACACATTTGTTATAATTTTGATATAATTTTCATATAATGAAATATTATTATGTGGCGTTTTCCTAAATCGTCGTCTTTTAAGTGCAATATAAATTAAATTACTCCGTCATTTGTTTTAGATTTTTAATTAGCTAAGAACAAATTATGATTTGACAAGTGAAGAAGCCATGTAAACACCATTCAAGTAGGCAGGAAGTTGTTATTATAACTATAGGTACATACATTTTATATTAGTTTGTGTTTAAATATTTTTTCAGTTTGATTTGACTGTATTACAATTATTTGTTCAAAAAAAAAAAAAAAATTAAATTACTTTAGAATACATACCTACAATTTAACGCAGGTACTTAAGTATAAAATATTTTTTAGTTTGCCACTCGCTGTTTTCCCCCTAGATTCGTGTGGTCGATACAGTATAATTCGACAACACATCATAATTACTAACAACGAATTCATATTAATAACAGTGAACAGACAACGAGAGCACACTTTTGTCCAGATTCATCGGCAATACATTTCCAAAAACGCTTTCACAAAATCGTAAAATGATTTTCATTAGATATTTTTTTTTATTTTTTCACCAGTACAGCAGCACCGTGGGTACACCGCCGAACGGTGACGCGAGCTAAAAAACTCGTCGTTTGTTCGCGTACACTATTATCATATAATAAAATGAAGAAAACGTCGATAAAAATACAAAAACCGAAGCGGTCGTACGGCTCGGTCGGCGGTTCGGATCCCGAGCATCGCGAGCAGCCGGGTCCCCTCCCCCTCCGACCCGCGAGACGTCACCTCATAAACCGAGTCGGCGGCGGCGGCGGCCCGGCAGCGGAGTTCGCCCACCGACCTAACGATTCGTGCACGTCTGCGTGCGTGTGTGTGTGTTGGTCGTGTCCAGGCTGGCCCCGAACGCGACGTTGTCGAACTGTGCGCGCACAACAACACACATAACATACAAATAGCGGCGGCTTTCACATCGATACCACCGAACGCCCGTCGTCGACGTCGTGGCGGTCGACCGACCGACCAACGCACAACAAACACCACCACCACCACCACCACCCTGCCGAATCGTCTACGTCGTAACACACCACGGAGGCGTTTTTCTGTACGGTCGTTTCCTTAGCATAATAATAATTATAATATTATCTTCACTTGCGTTTCGCTCTCACACTATACTCGCATTGTGTACCCCCGGATTTTCAAAAACGATCGTTGTTTGAAAACAAAATATTCGACCGGTTAGCTAATATAGCCCTGTACTATACTAAGAAAAACAATTAACCCGAAAAATTTAATCGAAACCGGAGGCCTAACCTAACCTTGGGATATTTCGTTCGATATTTGACGGCAAATTTAGTTACTCTGAAAATGGAAATTATTATTGGTTCGGATGCCACCCGGAGCGGAACAACTTTGTTCGTATGATAATCGTTATTATTCGTATAGTGCTATAAATAGTATTTTAACAATTAATATAGGTGTACACGTAGTGTTATTACTGGTTCATTAGTCATTCACGGAAACAAACGGGCAGGAATATAGCCGCGTATGTAAA
Organism: Hormaphis cornu; assembly: GCA_017140985.1. Taxonomy (NCBI): domain Eukaryota; kingdom Metazoa; phylum Arthropoda; class Insecta; order Hemiptera; family Hormaphididae; genus Hormaphis; species Hormaphis cornu. The sequence goes on from CM029358.1 coordinate 5,554,821, forward strand.
ATGTCCCACAAGCGGTCCACTAATTTTGTAAACCACTGAACGAAAATATACAGGTAAAAAAAAAACCCAGGTTTAGGTTTTTCGGCACTCGTGGATATTCTGATTGTAACCGAGGTTATATTAAGAAAAATTTAGGAGCAAGAAATCATTATTATATTAACAGCATAAAAATGCATTTTAGTTAGGTCATGCCAGTACATTTTTTTTTTTTTTAAAACATCATTTTGTGTTTCCGCGAAAGAGCCGATAATGTTGTGTTCGAATAAAAGCGAGAACCGTTTTTTTCCCTTTTTTCAATGACAACGTAGAGTTTTCGCGTGGTTGCCTCTGATAAACAACTAAAGGCAAGAACCTAAACACGCTGTTTTTACAAGATGATTTTTAGAATAAATAAGTTTTTATAATTTTTCGGTAAACTAAAAATGTAACAAATATTGTCATAAATTCAATATTTCAATTATTATTAACAATACGATATTCTCAGATGATATTCACACGTGTCGAGTTTGCACGAAAATTTTAAGTTCAGGATTAATTTATGCGTATGAAGGGAAATATTTCTTTGATAATGTGGAGGATAATAGTATGGTAACGTCTCACTGGCATTCATAATTAAGCCACCACCATTCACCGATATTGAAATAATTTTTATTTTAGAAATCATTTTAGTGCGGAAAAATATTTTGTCAAACACGACGACGATTGATTAGATTATTATAAAAGACGCACAACCGGTTTGACAGGATTCGGTTGGGAACAATGGTGTGCTTCTTATGCACAAATAATGGACTCCATCCCTTAGCACAACACGCAAAATTTGAAACGCCTATAAAACTGTAGTAATAGCAGTTGATATTAATTAAAAAAAAAATGCGATATGGTGCAAATAGGTAAGTAGAATGCCATATTTTTCTAATAATTAACCAACGTCATTACTTTACACCTCAATGTACTTTGAGTAGACAACAAAAACCGCAGGGACAGACGGGGCAACGCCCTGGTGAAAGACCCTCTCATAGATGGTTTTCAGTGCCTCAAATCTCTCATTTTCACCAAATTTTCAAACAACTTTTATTTATACGTGGCTTTTGTCTCCAACAAGTTTGCGGCACTGGAAGAAGACGAACAAAAGTTTTGAAATATTTAGAGACATATTATTGTACAAAAAAAACTGTACAAGTGTCATAGATCGTAGAGATAAATGTGTTTCAACGCGTATTAAGAAGCATAACACCATCGATACATAACATACTTAATCAATACACACTGAGCTCTCATTCTGGGAAGAGATGTTGCAAAATTTCACCCGACCGTTATCGCGATCGTGTGACACACATTCGAGGTATTAATCGTTTCCACTATTGTGCGCTATATCGATCACTGCAGACAACACGGATGGAACACAAGACGCGAATTCGAAGGAGGGTTCGTTCTTCCCCGATTGTTTTTAACGGGGGAAAAAAAAAAACCCCCGTAAATTAATGTCTTCAAACACCGCGCCAAGAGTCGCCGCGCGCGTTATTGTTACTACAATGCGCGCGATCGAGCAAAAAAAAAAAGAGGATATTCGAGCAACACACACACACAATACAGCGACGAACAAGAGAAGAAGAGAGAAAGAAAATATTGTAAGACCCGACTAGACTATAACAAAACGTACTGGCAACGTAGTATTATAATATCGTGTGCGAGCAGATCTCTTATGGCGTTGCAGTGAGGTATGTGTGTGTGTGGTTCCAGCAGCCAGCTTGGACGAGGGGAAAAGAAAAAGAGAGAAAACCGACGACGACGACGACGACGGCGGCGGCAGTAGTGCGACGTTGCCAGTACGGGTATTTTGATCCGTGACGGTCGATCCTACACCACTACTACTACTACAAAAACACCACATGCCGCCGCCGCCATCATCATCACCGGTCGCTGCTACAATAATATTATATTATTATTATAAACGCTACTGCCGACACCTTCAACGTTCACGCTGGGTTATTCACCCACAACAATTATTAATTTAGAAGAACGACCGCTTATATACAGACTCATGATAAACACAAAATTGTAATATATATATATATAACGCAATATTATATTATAGGTCCGTCTTCTCTCGTCGAACAGCCGACGACGACGGGAGCGTAAAGAAAAAAAAATTTACTGCAAAAACGTGTCTGGCCGGAGGCAGCCGTCCGCCACGATCGGGTTTGCTACTCGTTTTTTTTTTTTTTTAATCGCCAACGGAAATTTCATCTCGTAAAGGCGCACAAAGACGTGAAAAACAAAACGTATAATTAATCGGAACAAGTTTTTATCGTCGGTCGCTGTGTACGCGGCGTTTTGTTCGACTTGTAAAGCGATTATAGGCAGCAAAAAGCGTTGTTTGAAATTTCCGTATACACTTTTTAATCAACGCGGCCGTCGCTATTTCCCGTGCCAATCACGAAATATACGAATAAAAAGCCGTTATTACGGTGTTTTTTAGCCGGCGCGAGCGAATTTTTTACACCTGCGGTTACATCGTTTGTTGTATCTACTAAAAAATAAAATTTAAACTATAATTTTGCATGTAAAAACAGACGTATCTTATACACGGGTATTTTGTCAAGATCTCTTCCCCGGATATTCAACGGTACAATTTTACTACTATTCGAGTCGGGGGGGCGTGGGTCTAGGAAAAAAACCTTAAAAACAAACCCTCCGTCGTCCCCGGAACACCATCGCTAACAACCACGTCGCCGTCGCAAACGCGAAACACAAACGCTGTGAACGACCGCAGATGGAAAACTTATGAGAACGAGAAGAAGCGAGCTGCTGGTCGCTGCAGAGTTTGCCCAAGCGGCATTTTCGCGTCCCGTTAGCTGTAACAACAACAACAACGACGACGACGCAGCAGCAGCGTTGTTCTCAATTCTCGCCAACAAACACGCGCGTAACAGTTTTCGGATTATTACTGTTACATGTACAACGATGACCCACATTGTAAATGATTTTACCGCAATTCACAAAGTATATAAATAATAAACGCGTCTAAAATATAACATTACCAGTGTGTGTGTGTGTGTGTACCCGCGCGTTCGTATTTGTCCAGGTGTGTGATGTTCACTGTGCCAAAACGATGCGCGGATCAATGCGATATAATTAGTAACGTATCGCGCAGCAATTATTTGTGCGCGCCAAAAATTAACAACTACTTAACAGCGTTGCAGCAACGACAACAATAATTATAGATGGCTTGAGAGAAAACTCAATTTTTTCGATTCTTGTTCCGTATAGGCGGAGAGATTTTATCACTGCAGTTTTTTTGGGCGGCTACATTTGTTATTTTTCCAACACACTTGGAAAAAGTAGTATTCTACGCGACTTTGGGTATATATTTTGTATTGCTCCGCCAATGGACCGATTTCAACGACTTTTTTTTGTTGCTTGGTACTTCGGAGGTGGGGTCGTCCCCGTATGAGTTTTATCGTTTCAGTGTTTTTTTTGAAAAAATTAACAAAATCCCAAACAGTTGTGCTGCAGAAATATCGCGATAACGTGTAACAAACAACTATTTTGAGTTGCAAATGACACACACGGCATGAATTAATTTTATGTGAACACCACAAAATGTGATCACATTCCATTAAAAATTAAGAAAAAAAAGGCTAAACAGTTTTCCCCAATTTCCACCTATGTCTAGTCACTACACTCGCACACTCCTGCCTACCGTATGGCATCTGTAAAATAGTTTTGTATATTGTACAATAAAGCATATTCTGGTCACATTTGTCGCGGCTCTTTCCGTCAGCTCTTAGGGAGGGCCAAGTACTGTTATGTTTTTCGACTAATACAAATTAAAACGAATGGTTGACCCGTCAGAACTCTGCACCCACATCCTCACTCTGGATTTGACGACGCAAATATCGTCGCAGACTCTCAGCAGTTCCACAAGTTAATATAGAGGGACATTCTGAAAATCGTTTTGAACTCGTGATAATACGTCTGTTATGTTTTTACAAGATAATTTTTTTTCAGAGAGAGAATTGATAACAATTGAAATCACGACGATGTTTGACTATCAATTTTAAACGGCCATAAAATTATACGAAAAGTCGTCTCGTAAAAAAAAGACGTTCTCACTTTTAAGTTAACTCGTTTTAGTGTTGGTTCCAAACCTAGCAGAAAAATTACAACGACGGAAACACAGAATTATGTTTTTCAGTATAAAACGTACTGGCATAAATAAAAATGGCATCTATGCTATGAAAATAAATAACGATTCCAGCGCTCCCAAAAGTCGAATACGTGCGGTATAATCGCGAGTTCAGAACCATTTTCGCAAAGGAAATAATTGGAAAAATATAGCCTTTGTTGCATTAGAATATATCCATATGATTGTGACGAAGACCCTTAAACGGCGATTATACTGACACTAGGACCTATAGAGTGCGCGAATTGAAGCACGCGAGTATTGCCTTTAAGGTGTCCGGACAAACCGTAAAATCGCACGTAACGCGCGATTGTTTAGGCTCGTGTGGTGACCGAAGAGAAAGTATTGGTTACCAGGGAATATTATATTATATTTAAAAATATATAAGTATAAATAGGGTTTGTAAAGTACACGACGTTCACGCGTCTTTTCGACCGTACGTGATGAACCCATATACTGCACTCGTCGCCGCATCCTGATCGTTCGTTACGTAACGACGACGACGACGAGCCACCGACGGAATATTATTCAATATAATATTTTTTGTTTACTATTGTTTTTACTATCAGTTTATTCCTGCAATATTATCAATCTCGGTTTATTTACCTGCCACACCCGTTCATACGGAATTATTCAATTATTTAAATATTCAATATTAATAACTTAGCTGTTTTTATGTGTTTCACGGTTAGGTCCGCGTGAACAATTTGGCGGTCCATCGAAAAATATGAACATTTCACGTATTGACTTGTTACAGATTTGTTACACGAGTTTAACCGGTCCGTAGAGGAGTTATGAAAAGTTATGGATTCAGTGGTCCACAAGGTTCGAGAAGTTGGCTACTGTTGTTTTATATATAAAAAAAAAAAAAAATTGACAAGAATCCACACGGCTTTACACGGATATAATAATATCTGAACACGGATAAGTTATTAGCATTTGTCATAACACGATATAGTAAATTTTTATCTATGTAGTAGTAGTCCGTTATATAGTTTCTAAACAATTATTTATGGAACCTAAAACAATCGTTTTTAGATTCTGAACGCATTTTGTTGTTCTTATACGTGTTTCTTTTTTTTTTGCCACACAAAAAAAGACAGAAAAGTGTACCAAAACTGGTGTACTGTACGAGTATAATACGTGCAGGTATTTCGTAAATGGTTATAAAATCACGGTTACAAAACTGCACCTGCTGCTGTACCTAAAATCGCCCTTCCACCCACCACCGACCAGTGCAATTTTACCTTTATCCGGTTTTCAGATCAACATTCCACGTTTCGTTTGCGTGATACACAGACCATAATATACACATATTATAAAACGACTAGAGACTTGGCATACACATAAACGGCAGATTTTTTACCCTGCTATAGAAGGAGGCTAGTTTTATCGTGCATCTTGCACAACGTGCAGTAGACCGCGTAAGAGAACACGATGAGTCCCTGTGAAATTTCATTACAAAAAAATAAAAAAATTGACTGCAGGTGATCAATTCATTCGGTTTTTCTATACAAGGAGGCTGGCTCTAACCGTTTATTATGCACGCCACATTTTCCCATTTTTAAGTTTCAGTAATGGACGTGATCTATTGAAGTACAATTTTATTTTAAAAGCGATTAGCGTTATTTGCGCAAAGTCGGTTTTTAAAGAGTTAATTTGGGACAATAGCAATAACACAATCATGAATTGAAATTTTACAAGTAAATTTGCAATGATTTTCCGCACGTTTGAAAACTTTCCGTGGACAAAACGTCTTTTAAAGAAATACTCTAATACCATTCTACAACTTTTAACAGCTATAGCTACTAGGTAGCTGTATATAATTTGCAATTCAAATTATAAACATTATTATTAGGTAAGTATTTTATTTTTATACATAAACGGACGTAAGTTCTATACAATATTACAACAAATATATGCATCATGCATCGCCATGGAGCTTTTTAACAACTATACGACATAGAGGTACATAACTTCTCTCACATAGAATTTCAAAAGAAATATTTCATGAATGAACACGTTCCCTGAACAGCTTTATAACATAAGTAGGTATAGCTAATATTACGAAGCTATACAGAATTTTCTGATGATCCCAATCCTGACTCCAAGGGTACTCCTCCAACCGTAATAAAGATTAATATAATAATTAATAATATTAATATATTAAACATTAAGTCTAAACTTTTACCCAACAAAAACCTCATTGAAATCGAGCCAGCCGTACAAACATTATGCGCAAACAAACATACAAAAGATCTAAAAATTATTTTTAAGCTTCTACAATATGACGTTAACGGTCCCTCGGCCATGAAAGTTTAAAAAATAACACGATCCAGAACAGATTTTTTTAATGTAAGCATAGAAATTCGGCCTTGATTCAAACTTAAAACATTTTATACATGAACAAGGTACACTAAGATCAGTGGGTTATTCGCGAAGGGAAATCGGTGTACACAATTTAGGAAATCATAAGGAAATCCTAGTAAATCTCAGAAAATCAGAAATCTGGTGTACAAGATCGTGAATTACCCTTGGCTAAAATAGCTATTGATTTATTATTTATTACCTGTATTGGCAAACTTGAGAATCGAATATGTGTGTCCAGCACAATAGATCTCACATTCTGTTGAATCTCAAGACACAGAAGTATATAAGTAATGTCACACAACATTTAAACGTTTCTAAAATATTTAGAGGCAAAGCAATTTTTTGTGAAAATATTTTGAAATTGTTTTACTATAGGTAGAAATGTACTATTATACAATTTTTTGATGATAAACGAATTTTTAGTCCATCTTGGCTCTGGATCCTGCCAATTTTTAAGTTACGGAAAAATTCTGTTTTAGAGTCCTTAACGTTATTCGATGTTTTTGAAGTATACAATTTTAGAATCGTTATAATAATCTATGCCTGTTTTTCAATATAACTTTACAACTATATGAAACTCCGTATGGTTGAATTTTTTTAAGTTGGAAGAAAAATGTTGATATTTGATTGTTCACAGTCAAAATACACACATCAAATGTAAATAATTAAATCTAATATTACGTTTGTTACACACTCGGAATAGAAAAGTATAGGTCAATAGGGATAGGAAAAACGATTGATTGAACGTCTGAATGAATAGTTTGATGTTTTTGTAAATATTGATAAATCATTGATTCTGAAAATTACTAAGTTTTTACCACGTTTACATTTTACCAGTTCTGAACAAGTGAAAAAAAAGCATTTAAATTAAACGCTTGTTTTGGAGTAAAATTTATCAAAATCATATAATGTACATGTCTTAAAAAAAAAAAATTAACATATTTTATAATTAGCTAAAAATACAAAAGATTAAACAATGCGAAAATTGAATTATAAAACAAAAAATTTAAGATTAAAGATTCCAACAGAAATTCAATGTTTTGTACAAATCCTTCAAAAATTGATCCCAATTTTGTTTGTTTATTGGTTTTGACGTGTAAAAATGTCATTTCATTTTGAATATTGGACCATTAACTTTTAGAATAAACAAAATTTAAAAAAAAGCTACTGAAAAAAACATCATTAAATTTGAAAATAAATACATTTTATAAAACGTCTTTCTGCGAATTCCCCCGAATACAATCCTTTTCTGTTCAAGCTATATGCATTAGGTATATTTGTAAACAACACACTTATAAGTTATGATTCAGCTTTTAGAATTATTTCATATTTTTAAATAATACCGGTTCACTTTGTTGTGGTTTGTTTATTTTGTAATTAAAAATATAACGACTCCTAAAATTTTTTATTTGGAAAGTGTAAAACGGTGCACAAAAATATTTGATGATATGGAAAATTCAGTATAACGATTAACACCCTGTATTGTATAGGTAAAATATATATTAAAACGTATTGTAGTTAGGTTTGTGCTAAATTTAGTTTCATATACAAGGCTAAATATATGAGTTCTTTAATCTTTATCGTTAATTTAACACTGCGATGGACTATCGTTAAACATAAGACATTTCAATAATACGTAAGCAAAGGATAAGTTTGAACAAATTTTGATTTGAAACGAAATTTTTGATGGTTGCACAAATGAAGCGTTTTCAATACAATTTCGTTCAAAAACGAGTGACACGAGCGGCCATAGAAACATAAATCGACCGGTATTTATTTGTGCAGAAGGCCTAAAACCAAATCTGAACAAAACATATGCTACAAACACACTAACAGTGTTGTAGGCTGCACATGGACTGAAAATCTATCCGGTAGAAAACGATGAGAAAGCCAAACGTCAATTTATTGTTGTCATCAAACGACCATGATGTTGGTGACTACTCTACTACAACAGCACCGTTTCATTGCAATAGCGTTCGTAATTTATTTTTGTCATTGTTTTGGGATCACATGTGTAATTTACATTTACAAACCGTGCAAGGCGGCTCCACGATAGGTTTTCAAAGAATATTATTATTATTATTATTCAAGCAAAGAGTGTGTAGTGCCGTTGGCTCTCTAACTATATAACACTGTATTATATTGAACAAAGTTCATTGCCCTGAAAAATAACAAACCAAAAACGATGGTTTTAGTGTTTGGCCAACATAACTTTCTACCCGGCTAATGAATAGCACACCACCGCAAGTACGCTAATCCTGTCCAATTAATTAAACTGATTTTCAAGCCCAACACACAATTTAAATTTTTATACTTCATCCGTCTTTTATCATTTTTGATCATTTTTCCTTTGCTCGTCGGTTAAAAATAGCACTATTTTATTGTTTGGACACATTAATAATGCATACGGAAAGAGTTCTAATTAAGCGCAATTTATGTACATTTCAGGAACTAATCAGAAACTTTTAAGATATTCTGGTCAAAACATTATACTGTCGCCTTAACAGTAACTACCTATACTTACACCGCATTGTAATGAAAAACAAATGTACATCAAATATGTATGCATCGTTCATTAAAGTAAAAATATATATACATATATAATATCTTAGGTATGTTTTTCAAGGCGTACTACCAAATCGCTTCGAAAAAATTGAACACGTTGCTATTAAAAACGTACACGTGTGTATATATACCTGAACCGGTTTAATTTATTTTCGAACCAGTTCGTGCACTTGTCATCCGACTCACGATTACGACTGCAGCTTAATATCTACATTGAACTTCTTGAACACCTGACCATTTTAGGCGAAAACCAAAAAAAAATGGTACTTCTTTACCTACTACGAGTCGTAGCGATTGGAGCCTGGACCGCACAGTTAATGGCGCAAAATTGAAAAATTTAACCAAAAATTATATTTCAAAGACTTAACAGATTTTAACGCAAGCCATATAAAACAAAAATATATAGAGTAACGAGAATTAGACAGACAGTATACGCCGTATAGGAATACTTATTTAGAACATTATAAAACAAAATTTCATTGAGCAGTGTAATATTAAGACAATGTGATAAAACATTGTACTTATCAAATGAAAATAATATAGGTACTTTATTGGCTATTGTGCACTTGTTGTGAAGGCTATTAATATTATAAGTGTGCCTTATTATACGGCTTCATTATTTTATCAATGTTATTAAAAAGTATAAAGGTTGTAATAGTCACAGTTAATACGAGGCAAAACGGTTTAGGCCAATACGTGAGATAGACATTATATATAATGCGCGTAATATAAAAGCTTACGTATACGCAAATCTGACACGAACAAAATATTTACAATTTCAATTTGAATACCTAACTACCTACATACATATTGATATAGAAATATATATCAATATATCTGTCCTTTTATCGAGTATAATATAATATTATACGTTATGTACTGAATATATGGCAGCATAGTAGTAGAGACGAATAAGTTAGGAAAGCTCATAAGGGACATGTATACATTAAGTTTCTCAAATGTTCCGTTCTCTAAGCGCATTTATCCTGTATAGTTTTGTTTTATTATTGAAATAAAAAACTTTGAATCATTATAAATTATAAATAGATTAACTTTACAAAAATGCTGCAGGGTATAAAAAGCATAAAACCCGGGTATAAAAAGTAGGCAGAAACTTCTACGAATACAAATTAAGATTAACACGTTCGTATTAGTTAGGGCTTTGTAAATGTATACCTACATTAAGTTCAATTAATTAGGCTGAATAGAGTGTATAAAGTGTAAACTCTGCTAAGAAAATAGTACATGCGTTCGTGAATTTTGATAAAAACAACGAGGAACTTTGGTACAACAATTAGACTTAGTCTTGGTCAGATGTATACAAGTACAAACTGCTTTAAATAGGACACTATGTACGATAGTATTATTAATGCAACTATTAATAAAAATGTGAAAACAGTTAACTACAAAACACAATTAATATGAAAATTGTATTCGTAGTAGGTATAGGTATAACATTTAATGCATATTTCCATGAGAACTAATATATTCATGCGTTTGTTATTAATAATAGTGGAGAAAAGGTTGTGACATATAGAACGAAAGATAAATATTTTGTGAAAAAAAATTAAATTCTATTTATCTGCAAATCTTCCTCTTCTGCATTACAGGTGGTGTCCGCTGCATTTATTTTAAATAAGCAGCAAAATTTGATCGGTTTTTATCAATCACAATATATTCGAAAACACATGAACATGAATACAATGTGTCATTGCTTTATTTCGAATTCATAACTAGTGAAAGATGATATTAAAATGTTATTATTTAAATAAAATAAAAAAAAAAAATAAATTTTTCGATTCGTTTTTTAATTGAATAGATTTTGTTATTGTAAAACTTAGTGAACTAAGTCAATACCATAATCAAACCTATAATCTTTAAAAAAATTAATTTTTTAATGAAGTTTAACGAAATTAGTAGTTGAATTTACACAGCATATAATGAGTAAACTTAAATTTAATTTATCAACTAATTACAACAATTAGCAGAGAACAAAATACATGGCAAAACATTTTACAATATTAATTTCTCAACATCATCGTATATCAACTTAATAAAATGTTTATGAAAGTTTACCGTTAAAAGATAAAAATGTTCAATAACATTAAACCAACAAAAATTGAAAAAAAAAATGGAATCGTTTATGTTCTATACGAGAGGTTCTAAATGTACATAAAATGTTATAGTTTTAAATTGAACCACATGTATTTGCAGCATAGAAAAAAGTGAAAATTGTAAGCTTTTACAAACGCAAAATAATTTATTGGTTTTAGAACAAAACACGAGGTATAAATTCACATTAATTATACGGTTTTATTTAAAAATTATTTGTCTATACTTTTATAAAGAAATTTTACTAAACTAAAAAACCATTCGGTAGCTATTTGGTACAAGTACTTATTTAAAATATGTTTCAAATACATCCATATAGAATTGGCTACCAGAACAAGCGTGTTATTAAAAGCATCTTATTTTTACAAATCAAACAAATAAATGCAGGTAAAAACGTAGTATTTGTACGTTTTAACTGTTTAAAAACATTTAAGTAATCTGTTCTCCCACAATTTATAAAAAAATACGCAACAATTTAAAAACAAAAACAAAGTCTTGTGAAAAATCTATAATCCTATAGATTCTATTCTGAATATTAGACCACAAATGAAAATAAAATCATACAGTTTTATAAAATTCAAAGATTTTTACATGGTTGAAAATTTTTAATTATTTTTTATGTTTGTAATTTACCAGTATAACGTGCAAGTAATTATTATTCATTCCAAATAATTACGCGAGAGTTATTGCTAATAACTAGTAACAAAAAAAGAAGGTAATAACCAAAATGATAACGATTCGTACATAAATGTCTAAAAGCAAAAAACAAAAATTTTCAAAATGATTCAACTATAGGACTATACCTAGAAAATTATGTTGTTAAGGTTTTAAAACAAGTTTCAAGTCTTTAAACTGAAAATCGGAGTTTTTTTATGCCAAAGTAAACAAAACATTAAGTGCTATAATTTAAAAAAAAATTTTTCAACATTTTTTGAACATGTGTCTCATGTAAAATTAATATAATATAATATAAGCTACGCTCAGAATCTAAAAAAACGTAACTGCTTTTAAAATTAAAACTAACGATTTTGTTTCACTAAAATATAGAATGATAACAGACTATAATAAGTACTTACACAACGATTTGAGTATTTCGACATGTCCTACAAGATGACTAGAAAAAAAATTAACTGATAAGCGAGATAATTCGGCAAGGTCAACAAGTAGTATTCTACTTCATATTAATTCTATACAATATGCTTTTTATACACAATATGAACACATTGTGCGCATATAGCAATAGTATCACTACTTCTTAAGCCAAAACTGTTGGTTCTAGTTTTAGTGGATGATGAACGATAATAAAACAGCACAATAATTGGATGATAGCAATATTCTTCATTTATAATTGACTACTGAAAAATGCAAATATACCGCATGATTTTACGGTGAGTTTTAAAATTTACGAGTTTACAAATTTATATATTTTTTAGGTATACTAGTATATATATATATTTTAAAACATCAAATCATAAAATATTTAGACATTAAAAAATACACTATTATAAATGAAACTCAATTTTACTTTAATAATTCCCATGTATAATATATCATTTATTCAACTTCAAATGTATAGCATAGCTCGCACACGTTAAATCTCCTTTTATCTATATACATTATACATAGAATAAAAAAATTGGTTACTAATATTGTAAAACTAAAATTTGTAAAACGTTTCAAGGACCAAATTATTTACGTAAGAATATATGCTGCAGCTGAAGTGATTGAATTGTTGAAACCATATTTTTATAGTTCACATAATATTCCGCTTATACATAAAAATTATGTTTTCACGTCTTGGCAGTGATATTATAGGAGAACCCATTTTTCATGACTAATGATTTTAATCTCAAAACTATTACGTTTAATTAATTCTCCGAAAGCGACCTGAAGACGAGTCCGGGTAATACAGAAATATTATTGAAACACTACAGAACATTTTTTATTCATATACATAGACTACGAAACGTATACCTTAAAAAAACAATTTGTAAAACAAATTGTATATCAGAACTGAATCTGAACCTACTTGGTTTTATTTTTATTTACTCATAGCTACAAAGATAGTTTAAAAATATTCTCATATTTAGAAAAACAAATATTTTACTATGTAGAAATCAATTCTTTGACCGACCGCATATTTAAAGGACATCGGTGGAATGTAGGTACATTAATATTATACTAGGGCGAATAAAATAAACATCAAAGCAGAAATAGTGCTTTACTACGGCATTGCCATGGGGTTGACACTCGTCACTCCTATATTATAGACTATATAAACATAAAAATACATAAAAACGTTTTACAAGGACGTTTATCATCGTGTTTATACATTCTTTACTCGCGAACGCAAATAACGAAACGATTTGAGTTTTCTTCCATTATTTGTAGCTCGATTTGTTCGTATAAAAAGTGCGTAAACACGTGTTTATTTTTATTAGAATACATACATACGACCGACGAAACAAAAATACGAAAACACGAATCAACCCAACCACAACAACATTCTCTAGTTTTTTTTTTTTTTCCGTAAAATTTTTCAGCGAAACGGTCGACGGCTACACACACACGGCGTACGCGTTTTTACGGAAACGCAAATTAATAAATAATAACTATACACAATTATTTATCCAATTAAAATTTGTGAAATTCCATTCTACTAAGAGATACGAAAAAAAAACATTATAACCACGCAATTATTGTAATTGTTTTCACGAAGTATTTACTACTTTTGCATACGAGTTCGGTCAACACTAAAATGTTGACAAAAATTATCTTCTTCTTCTTCTCCTGGCATTTCTACACTCTCTAAGAGTTTTTGCCGCCATTAATACACTTCGACACATGTCTCTCTATCTTGGGTGTTGTCTGGGCTTCTCAACTCTCTTTTTTCAACTCTTCAAAAACTCAACAATTCTCAACTCCAAGGATTTTTAAGTCTTCTACTACCACATCCATTCATCGTTTCGTAGGTCTACCTCTAGGTCTTTTACCTTGTGGCTTCCATTCCAATGCCACTCTACTTCGTTCTCTCGTCTTCTCATTCATTATGCGACCTAACCATTATATTCTTTGGTTCTTAATGAAGCTTGTCACTGGCGCAAGTTCCAACATATCGTACAGCTCTCTGTTGTACCTCCTCGGCCAATTCCCCCCCCCCCCACTGTTTCATCAAAGACAAATAATATTATGGGTTTTTAAAATTTTTTTTTTTTTTAGACCTCATTTTTGTATATGAACCGTGAAAACTCTGTAGCCGAAAGTAAATTCAAAAGTCGAACGCAAGCAAACTCAACGGAGGATATGATCCAGCTGCAATTCTTCCAACGAAGAAAAATAGTGCGCTTGTACTACATACACTCTCTTGAACTACTTATGTCCCGTTATGCTGCCCCACCACGGAAAAACGTTCGCGCAGGAATCAAAATATTATTTCTCTTCCGGGCGTTCCCTGAGCTTTTATAACCATTCCGTAAAACAACAACAGAAAAAGCAGCGACAACTCTGGACATTCGGTTTGACGTGTTATTGCGTGCTGCAGAGAGTATAATACATAGGTATATTATTTGTTTGAACAAAGTTAATAGCCGATGCCACCCGTGCGTGTGCATGCAGCGTTCGAGCTGCAGTAAATGAAAGGGATCGCACACACTCACGATACCCCGCGTGTATATAACAATACATATATAGTTACAAAATATGTACAACAAACACAACAACCGGAGTGTACGTCTACTACTCTCTGGGCTGACGCAACATAAAATGTATAATAATAGAGAATTTTCGAGAGGGGAATTTTTTATTATTCTTTTAAACGCGTGTATGTGTGTATACATAAACGATGTACATAATACAATGGATGGGGTTGTCCCCTGTAAGTCTATAAGTATATATATGTATATAGGTATATTCTAATAAAATGCTCTCTGAAACTACCGCGGCAGCCGCACCCCGAGGCATACACTACGCGTACTATACATATTTATTATATGGACGCACAAGAGGCCGCCGCCGTACTTTAAAACCCGACAAAAGCGCGCCCTTTTACGCGGTAGCATTCTCTCTCTCTCTCTCTCTCAGGCCCACGCCAGAGAAATCAATAGACGTTATCACACGCGGGAGAGGAAACAGCGG
This sequence comes from Hormaphis cornu, assembly GCA_017140985.1. Lineage (NCBI taxonomy): Eukaryota > Metazoa > Arthropoda > Insecta > Hemiptera > Hormaphididae > Hormaphis > Hormaphis cornu. The sequence goes on from CM029358.1 coordinate 5,570,188, forward strand.
TCCATTATATTATATATTCCTATACACAGCCGCTGCTTCCACGTCGGTCCGACCTGTAAATTCCGCGTCGAGCGGACAAGACGTACGTACGATATAATAGTGTTGACAGAATAAAAAAATATAGAAGCATGCGGTTAAATAAAAAATACAATTTTGTAACACGATGAAATAGGTGTAAAAAATCCAAATTCAAAGAGGAAGTTAAAATAATATTTTTTAAAAAAAAGAGTCGGTTTCGCCCTGGTCTCCTCGAGTGTAAATATTATAAAACATCATAATATTATTTATATCAGCCTTTCGCGGTAACCACCATCGATCAGGAGGCGACGGACGAGCAGGATTTTCGTACGTTCTCCTGCAGAGGTGGATTAAAAATACAATAGATCGTTTTAGCCCACCGACGGAATCCAAACGAAGGACGTGTACCGAGGCGCCCTCGAATCCAATTTTTGTCACCAGGGAATTCGTAACGAGAGTTTGCTTTATTCCGAAAATAAAAAAGAACGGTTTTTTTTTTTTTTGGGGAAGGGACGGCCAAGATAAACGTGCTCCCGTTGCCGTAGGTCGTGTGCAACGCGGACGAAACACGGCAAATGAAAATTCAAAAATAAAACGCATTAGATTTCTTTGAAGTTTTTTTTACCGCGACGTCAAATTATATTATATTACGCATGATGTTACGACGAATATATAATATGTACTGTTATACACAGTACACAAGACCTATTATACAGATAGTATAGATACATGGTATACCTATAATTATTTTTAACGAGCACTGTGTGAAAAACGAAGAAGTAATTTTTCAACTTCTTTTTTACGCGATTCGTACGTACGTGTGGACCGGAAACCGAGCAGAAGGGATAAACAGACGGTGCGGATAATATACAAAAGACGATGCACATATTCACCTGCCCGGGGAATATTTCTTTATTTTATTCCAAATAATGGTAATAGGTCTAGAACAATTAGGTCCCTGGCTGTGTACGGCGGACAAAAGGAAATTACCTCTTGATATATAATATTATAATAAGGGAACAAAAACTTGGCGGGTACCTCGCAGTTTGCATTTTGTACGTACACATGCGATGCACATTGCTCAGCAACAGCCTACTAATGTAACTATAATATACTCTATTGCGTTAGTTAATTTCAATAATATTTTATTAGTTATTACACGAGTAAACGGCATCAATACAATAATAATACCTAGGTACCTATATATATATATATACATAATATGATACAACTAGAATATGCCTATACAACTTTTAGCGACCTCTTGACGCATAACAGGTATTTTTAGTTTTTCGTTGGCATAATACCTAAAACTTACAGATAGGTAGGCCGTGTAAGATTATAACCTTCGCGTTGAATACCTAGTCTTAACCACGGATAACCACAATTATTATTATTATTGAGATGAAATGGAAAACGACCCCGTTTATACATTGCGTAGTACCTAAATAATACACGTATATTCTTCCAAATGAATTGCGTCCGATTATTTTGGGACGGTAAATTGGACCAGTTTTAATTTTCGAAAAGAACAGAGTGTGCGATACTTGTATTTTTGCCTACGTTTTTGGCAGCTACACATGCCAAAGCCCTGCAGGAAGAAAACAAACTCGTTAGTCGGACGCCTACCGACTGTTGCAGTACGCCAACCGTATCACGGGTGAACAATCTTACGTGAATTTGGCTCTGTCTTCATTTTCATCAAATGACGGAATTACAATATATGATTATTATTAAAAACTAGTCGTGGGAATATAAAGCAACCTAAACCACTACTTATACACTGTAATTTTGTTATTTAATACATGTATTCTATAATATCGCCCAATTTTCGGCCATAGCAATAATTATGTTTATTATTTGTACAAAATGCACTTATATGAACACATTTCTAAACAGAAATTATACGTAATATTGGCAACAGCCAAATTTAAATACATTCCAGCAGAATTTAATATACGTTTGTTTTAAATTATTAGGTACAAGATATATACATCTGCGCAGATATCCAGGTAGGTAAAACAATATGTATAATCATTTTTCATATTATTTCTCATTAAGAAATGTAGCGAAAATTTACATTGGTTTTCACATCGCGATGTGTTTTTTTTTTTTATCATTCTGAAAAGTCAATTACATCTTAAAAAATGCCCCGATCTACACTTATACTCGGTTTCTGGTAACTCTACTTCGACGTATGATACTTTGAAGATTCGTTTTTATAAATTCTATAAGCTACAGACAAAAAACTACCCGAACATGGGAAAAAACGAAGAACTAATTTAACTAATTTCAATTTTTCTTTATGCGATTTATCTCACAATATTTGACCATACGACTCGTAACATTCACACATAATAAAACATATGGTACAATACAACTCTTGGGCATTTTTCAAAGTTTTCCATCCGAGCTTTTTATAGCGCTTTAAAAATGTTGAAAATGTTTTTGCACCTGAATTTATTTCGATAAAAATAGAGATAAAAACTTTTCAGAAAAAAAATTGAAATTTTAATACCAGCTGAGGAACATTAAATACTATCCGTGGTGGAAAATAATCAAAAATCGTTAGTTCACATATCTTTTCTACAGTCGTTCAAAGTTTGACAGTTGGGAAAAATTAGTAAAATTTGTAAAATATTGAAGAAAAAAAAATTGTAACAACAATTAAATATTATTTAAGACTTGTAAAACAAAATTGTGTATTTGCCACAGAAAATTACAAAAAAATCCACCTTGTAGTTTCTAAAAGCGTATGGAAAAAATATTGATAAAACGATGTTATCTAAAGTTATAACAATGGTATTACGCAATTTCGCGCAATCCATATTTAACTTACTAATCGTAATTACACCTCAATTAAACTGTCCAAATGGATTAAAATTTTTTCACGTTGTTTCAATTAAAATAGATTATAAACTATATACGACTTTTGTAATTTTCGACCAATTTCAGGAAAATTGTAAAAATAGAACATTCAGTCCACGCGATCTATAGTGATGGCGTTTTTTTTTTTCTAATATGTATGAACAATTTTTTGTCAAACATACAACAGTCACGACGACAGTCGGACGCAAAATTTATATTATCAATTTGTATTCGAATATCAGTTTTTATTAATAGCAGAAAAAATTCGGTTTTAAGAATGCTAAAAAAACGCATTAGTTTGAATAGCATGGCAAAATATTTAGGCTTTTCATCAATTTGAATAGATAAATTCACCACGTTATTAATATATTGTTTGCTTTCGAGTTTTACTTCAAAACAATCGAGGAAAAAAACAAATTGAAAACTACTGAATCGTTTTAAATACATCAAATTTGATCAAAACTATAGCGAAGGAAACGAAAATGGATTTTTTGAACTGTACAAGGCTGTTTCGGTTTAAAATTCTCGTATGCGCCCATGCTTGACCACAAGTGTCCCACGAACGTTCTTTAGCATCGAACGCACGTCTCGCGGCCAATGTATTACTACGACCGGACGCAACGTAAATAATAACTACGGTTTTTACTAATGCATTTTGGAGGATACGCGACACCAGCGCGTTTCACAACAATATTATTGTTACAAACACGACCAAAATAATAATAATAATAATAAGAGAACGACGTCTCGGTTAAGATTATCTACTCCGTTTGGTATTGAATTTATAAGTTTTCGTGAAAAAAACATTATCGGTTTACAATCAGGGGTCGTCTTTGGGAAACTATTTTAAACGCGACACACGGTCGATTATAGCGGAATTGAACCGTTTCGAAAATCGTTGCGAGCTGCTTACAGTAATAATTTTCATCGAGCGTTTTTTTTTTTTTTTCCCGGACATTAATGTAGCCGCCTCCCGGAGAGAACGAGAAGAGCGCGCGTTTTCTACTCCACATTGTTGTAATCGATTTTCGCCACGATTCCGAGCTGCTAGCACAGCAAACAGGTCGCGTCCGCCGCGGTGTACGCGCGCAAAATAGTCGTTAACGCACGAACGTATTTTATATTTATATATTATATTCCCGTGGTTTTTCTTCTCGCACTTTCTAACAAACAGACCACACAATACTTTTATCTACAAAATACTACACGTATCATAAGCACGTGTACGCGGACATGTGCGTTCATCGGGTGAAAAATTAAAAAAACGCAGCCGAATGACAAAAAAAAAAAAAACGACGATTTCACGAAACTTACACGTCACACTCGTCAATAATAAAACTCTGTATACAACAAGTTTTAAACAGAGAGCACGCGAAACGTTTCAAATAATTATGTCCGCTAGCTAATTAGCGTGGTCTTTTATTTTTCCTACCGTTTTCCGGACCGCGTATAACAGCAGGAGTCTGCGCAGGACGACGGAGCGGGAGACTAGAGAAAACGTACGGAAAACGGGTCGAATTTCCGGTCGAATTCGGACATTTTTACACTTGTTTCGGATCTACACGATACATACGTCATGTCTGTAAACTATTAATTAATATTAAATAATGAAATAGTAGAGGGACAAATCATAGGAGTTTAGACGATTCCCTTGCCAAACGTAGACGTACAGATTTATTTAACGATGCGGCGATAAGTACTTCACTGTTTATAGAGTTCTCCAAAAATTCAAGTCAAAATGTTTATATTTTCATTTGGTTTGTAAAAATTAAGGGGATATCTAAAAAAATGTGGGAAAGCGGTTGGTTTTTCAAGCAGTTGACTTCATGACGAGTTTCAAATCAGTTTTTCCAGAATCCTTGTCGCATCGTTAGACCAATCGGTTCATGTGCGCGAGTATATGAACATTCAAAATTTCTGTGTGTGATAGAAACGGGGAAAAAAAAACCGAGGTCCCCGATCTCTTTCAGAATCAAACCACAATTTTGGTGGTAAAACATGTTTTCAGACGGTTTACAATTTTTAGAATAGCATTTTAATTTATTTCGCTATCGGAATTCTCGTGATTTTTTTTACTATATAGATTATAATATTATAGATTTTATAATAATAATTTCAAAGTGTTTTGAGAACGATCTGAAAACATGGGGAGACGATAATTGGGTTTTATTTATGATCTAGGTTCTGCTAAAATACGTTTTATCAACGATAAATGAATGGACGTGCTCGATAACGGGCACGGAAGTATGTTTCAAAAACTTCAAATGGTCAAAACGACTTCTAAAATAAGCGAGCCCGACAAATTCTAATTGCACCGTCGGATATTTTTACATTTTTTTTTTTTATTCAGCGTCAAAGTTTTACCAAAGCGAAAAAAAAATGTAATATTTTATCACTACCCAGGTGAATTTCTTGGGTTGGTTTCTCGTTAAAAAAAAATATGGCCGAACAATTTTGTTACTGTACTTACATCATTACGAACTGACCGCTCATCACAACGTCATTTACCCGAATTTGGCTCGTGATCCCTACACACAGCTATAGCGAAACACAAATATTATCGATGCGTAACGTCGCTCACACACGCGCGTATTATTATAGTTGACGTGGTATTATAATTATTATTGTGGAAATAAGTGGCGACGACCTTGACATTTGAATGATCGCAATATTTTTGTATTTTATCTATTTTTTTCTCTGGGACACATCCACCCGGCCGATGACGACAGTAATATTATTATTATTATTCGTTCCGATGACGACCGTCCGAAATTTTGACGATCGCACCACTACTACGCGCGCGCCAGGAAGTCACGAAAATACCCGCGATTTTCTCGCGAATCGACAAGGGGGCGTACAAGAAGGTACGATGTTTTTGTTTTTTTGCCAAACGCGAGACATTCAACAACATCGCGTGAACGTGTGCAAAAAAAAAAAAAAATGTACACACATTCAAACGTTTTTTTTTAGAAAAAAAACGTCACGTTTACAACCTAACGCAGGGTCAACCTCGAACGGGCACAATCGAATCTTTTTCTTACCGGGGGGAGTGCAAGATGTCTTTTCCATTTTATCGCTTCACACACCACCATACCCCCCATCCAGTTGCGACGACCGGCTCCCGCTATTACACGCCATTATTATTATTTTACAAATGCACGTGTTGTAACCGGACGCGTACCCCCCGAGAGGAGTCCTGAACACTGGCAAAGGGCGAATAATACACGACAAAACTCGATCTCGTACGGCTATTGTTTGGTATACCGGCCGTGTACAAAATGATGGTCACCACAAAAGGGAAGGTAATAAAAATGTGGAGGAACAAAAAAAAATGACAACAAGTCTCACGCGGCGAGCACGCGGGAGAGGAGAGCGGATTTTTTTCTTTATTCGTACAAACCCAGAGAATTCCGATCTCGACTTTTAACGTAACCTCGCGTGTGGCGACTACAGCTACACAAACACGCCGTTCGTTCTCGTAGGCACGTGTGTAGTACACGGGGCTCTTGCCACGGTGCAAGTTGAACACACACGAGCGCCAGGAGACCATTAAAATAATGGTTCCCCGACGAAAATAACCGCCACGAGCGCACGGACCAACAGACAGACAGTCTTTGAATCGTACAATCGTACACGAAAATATCGGAATAACGCGTTTGGGCAACCCTCGTTCATTTATTCGAATACACGCAGTATACTACTCGAGTGACAGACGTCGTAACAAAATGATAGTACCGGCGGCAAACGTGTGCGTGCAACACATTATAGTAGCATTGGCACACGTAGTCAAAACGGTCCGCGATCAACACCCGATTCAACACATTTTCAATGTGACAATTCGCCTATTTCGATACGCCGTATATTCTAATCGGACCGATCGGTGTTTGTTCACCGAGCGGTGTTTTTGACCCACGGCCGACGTGTTTAGTAGAGAGGCGAACACCGTTGCCCCGGGCGATGAATTGTTTTCCTCGTTTTCTTTTCGTGTCGAACGATTTTGAACTTTTGGTCGCCCGCGGGATCCCTAGATACGGTAACCTGATGACGTAGAATTCCGCGTGCTATTCTCCTCATACGCTGTCGCACGCCGATCCACACACAATAACAATTATATCAACACGATACAGTAAATAACATACCACGCAAGTGAAAACACATAAATATATACATGTACGCTACGACGTCTCAATCGGCCGTCGACCGATCGCAATATTATTATACCGAGATATACATAACACATCGCGTCGTTAACTTCGTCGCAGCGTAGAGGACCAATCCTCTCGTCGTCAACACAAAAAATACTCACCTCTTGAAGTGTTCGCGTATCTTTTCCTCGCGTATATTGTCCGGCAGGTTTCCGACCCAAAGATGGCGAGTCTCCCTAACCATTATGTCGCCAACTCTTCATCATTCGGGAACACGCCCAAACACACAAACACACACACGAGTCGCGCACAACGGGTCCGGGCTTCGAGAGAGAGCACTCACTCGCGCTCACACGATTCGCACACACCTGAAACGGCGGCGGAGGCGGACGACGAAAATGAACAAACAAAAAATGTACTCTTCACGCGGTCATCGCGGTAACAAACGCACTTTCGAGTGGATTATATCGACGCCGCACTGAACGCGAGCGCGCGCGCGCGCGCGCACACACACACACACACACACACACACACACGCAGAACCGAAATCGCGGTGCAGGAAACCGAATTTGGCAAAAACCAAACCGAACTTCACTCGTCGTCGGTACGTTTTACTACTACGCGGAAAAACAACTGTCGTGGAAGCGCGACGAACGAACAAACGCGGACGTCAAAAAAGAACCGACGAAATAACCAAAAAAAAAACCGGAAAAACAAAACTTAAAAAGTACACGGAATAATACGCGCGTGTATTATTTTTGATTTTATCTATAAATGTGGATTTTATTATCGTCGAACGGCGATCGTCGTCGAGTGACATGCGCGACGCCCGTCACGGTGCGTTTCTCGTCGGCGAATGCGTACGCGGTAACGGCGACCGCGGCGGCGGCGATCGTAGCTGCCGCGGCCGCGGTTTGTTGACGGTCTCTCCCATCCCCACCACGTCGAGCCGCCGCCGCCGGGCGCTGACGTCACCGCGTAGAGACCGCCGCGCCGCGCGAAAAACAACACGGCGCGGACGTCGGGGTGGGGGAACCGGGCGAATCCATCGTCGGCGTCCCGCGGGGTACGGGACCGTCCGCGGACACCGGTTTTTTTTTTTTTTTTGGACGGGCCCCAACCGTCTGCTATAGGCCCCCCCCGCCGCCGCGCGGTTCTTCCGTCTCCGTCTGGCCCGCGGCGCTGCCGTCCGCGCCGCGCGATACGCCCGTCTCGCTCGCGCCCCCGCCGCCCGTTCCGCTCGGCGTCCGGGGCCCGGATCGTTACTACGACGCGGGCCTCCTCGCGCGACGCCTGAAACGAGGCGGCCGGAGTGCAGCGGCGGCAGCGGCAGCAGCAGCAGCGCCGAGGTCGCAGTCGCTGCTCTCCGTGGTGCGGCGTGCAGGAGGCGTACGGCAGGTATAGAGAGCACTCTACGCGATCCACCACGGGGCACAGCGCGTTCGTGGCGGCCGGCCGTTGTCTGTCTGTGTGTGTGTGGATTTTTAGTTTTTTCACCAAACCGTGCCGACGACGAACAATTATTTTCCCAACATTTCGGCGCACACAAACCGCAATTTTTTTAGTACTCACGAATGTTTTTTTCGTGTCGACACATTTCTACGGCTCTTCTCGTCATCGTCGTCGTCGGTTTCTCCCGTGTGGAAAATCGTGTACAACTGCACCGCCTTTTACCGTTTTTTTTTTTATCGCGAGCACCACGATCGGCGACCGCCGCGACGGGGAACTGTTATCACTGCAGCACGCGAATGTTTTTTGTGTGCTTGACATAAAAAAATAGTAAAAAAAAGCGTATAGGCCCGCAGAGTACGTATATTTCTCGCTGCAGGTAAGCGCCGTCTCGAGGTGGCTGCTGGGAAAACGCGTGAAACGGTTAAAATGTTGAGAAAAAAATTATAGATCCGAACGTTATCGATTGAAAATGCTACAATGACCGAAAAAAACGTACGACCTTTGTTGTGCTCTCGCAATAATATACGCGCAGTAGTAATCGGGCGATCACAAAATTACCTATATTTTTCTTTGGTCCGCGTCGTGACGAAATTCGTTTTTTGCGTTGTAAATACGTCGAAATATTCGGCCGTGTGGACAAAAATTCCAGGCGTTAGCATAACACCTTTTTGTTATTTTTCACATCGTCGTTGTACGCGGTGTCCAGTTATTAAACGTGTAAATTTCACGAGCAGCCCACGCCGTTGCCTCCGGTGAATAGAAATAAAATAGACCGGCGTTTCTCCGAACCGAGTATATAGGTATTTTTCATTGTGTAAATTATTAACGACGCGCTACGTGCCCGTGGGTAGTTTTTGTACAATTTATTACCACGAAAAGAAGAAAAAAAAAATTACAATAAAAACGAATTTTTATAAAAACATATCACGCGGACGCCTTTCTCGCGTACGCCGTCAGCTGTACGCCACGTGAACGTTTTTCGCTAGCCGTTCTTAGCTATAGGAAACTAACTATAGTTAGTTTACAACTATAACAAGGGTTTCAGAAAACTGATCATTTTCAGTGCCTGTCAAATATTGCGGAGTTGAGGGATCCTCCCCGTGATTTTTTCGGATTTTGAACGTTCGGTGAACACTATTTGTATTTATTTTACAAAGATGTGTGTGTGTTTTAAATAGTTTAAGGTAATAAAAAAAACTCATGAAACTGAAATCGTACGCATACATCTTGAGCATAGAATATGATCTTCTCAAGTTTTTACAAAATTTAATCAGTTTTTACGTGCTTATAAAAACAGAAAAATTCGTTTATTTATGATAAAAAAAACCCCATCCGTATCCTCGCTTTTAATACCATTCCAGGAAGGCGAGAAGGCTAAAGAGGAACAGCTGGTGTCTAGCCTAAATTTAATAAAAAAAAAAAGTCGAGTGAAAGAGTGTAACTACCTCAAATCAAACCTTTCAAACAATAATATCACTCAAACATGCTTATTCTAAAAAAAAAAAAATATATATATATATATATCGTACGCGTTCTAATAAAAAACAATAAATTTACGACAAAAGTGTATGTAAAAATTTTTTTATTTAATTCCTTTTGATCTTTTTAATATTCCGTTTGATAAAATAATAGAGAACCACGAACAAAGTTTTATAATTTCGCAATAGAATTATATTCTTTTTACGATAAAAAAATGATCACTAATTGCAAAAATGTAATGATGTATACGTCCAGAGTGTTTAATGTTAGGTGTATCATCGAACCACCATCGTTATTTGAACAACGATATCAGATAAATGCAGAAAAACAAGTTGGAATTTGGTGAAAAACCACATCGAAAAGAACCGGATTATACACATGATGTATATTTTATACTTTTTTGAATGTACGTCATCTACTACTATACTATAGGGACCTACTAATGTGAAAATTGTCATTTGTTCGTACGACAACAACTCTTGTTCAGACTCTGAAAACATCTGCAGCTGCAGACTATATACATTATATGTGGCGTTTTGTGGTTCATTTTGGCGGGAATACGCACGACGTTGTCGATGTGTGCATTGCGCCGCACGCGTTTGTAACATTCTGAGAGAAAATAAAATTTTGTTATCCAAGCGTATGAAAATGTATCTTGACGCGTGTGTGTTTTTTGAATGTATACGGTAATTGGACTGCCAAAATATAAAAACAAAACCTGTTTGAGGGGAAAAAAAGTTTCAAAATAATTCTCACTTAAAACGGGCACGTGTAACTCAGTAATTAATCAAAACATCAAAAAGTGCTTCAAATAAAATACAGTTTTAAGCCGAAATTCCAACTTTTATGTGTTATTCAACGTTACGATTGGAACACTCCCATATAAACGTCGTCATTACAACATGAAAAATTTTTCGCCATAAAATTCTCGATTTTTTTTTTTATTTTGGTTTTTCGGGTGAAACTCAAAAAGTGAGGAAAAAAAAAACCACCAGAGTTTATAGACCTGTACGGAGAAGTACTGAGTTTAAAAATCTGAACGTTCCACACGAGCACGAATCTAAAAATCGGTTTAAAAATTACATTTACTTTTTACATGACGAGTGATGCGTTGTTCTGTATAACATTGTACTTCACGGGGTTTTACAGCTGTTTTTTATTTAGATACATAGCCATTAAAGGTACATCAACTATGTAAATGCTACAAGTTACGACTTATACTTACGTGGACGATACACTGGACAGTGACGACTATATAACGTATGTATATTGTTTAAACTTAACCTACAATGGACGAAATGCGTTTCTTAATATCTGCAAATGAACTTATAAAAACCACTGCCTAACAATGCACACCGTGATCACCACCAAAATACGCGTGTGATTAATGTTCTGCGACCAGAAGTATCAATGCGTCATTTTTATTACTTTCATTACCGACACAGTGGATATGGATTCGACAGGTTGTAGTAACAAATATGCAGGTGACAATCGTCTTGATTGGTAAACAATTTATTCACTACAAATTATATCGCTGGTAAGTATGAATGACAATAAACGACGAAATCTGCAGAGCGCTTGAATCCCAAAGGAGGTTCACAAGAGAATGAAGAAAATACATGATTTTTTTTAAATTTTTCTACTGCTATAACTTATTCTACGCCAACGTGTAGGTATTCTATAAATTCTATATTTATAATTTTATATCTGAAATTCATATAGTTTGGGTCTCCGTAACAAATATATATACATATATAGGTACGAGTAAATATCCAAAATATGAATAGGCGTAATAATGGACGCTGTATAACAATTTTTTTTCACTAAAGTACAAATTAACTGGACACGATTAAAACAAAAAAATATTTTAAAACTGTTATACAAGATGATTGATTTTTATAACCTTAACGTAATATCACAAACAATGATGGCGCAATAACAGGTACACGTGTTGAAATAAATAATAGGTAGAGGTAATTATAATTTTTATTCCAATATCGGTTGAACGTCAATAGTGTATTATGCTTCTTTATAACTTACGTAATACGTAATAACTAAAATAATATGTATATATGATTAAAGACCTTTATTGTAATATCCAATTTTCGAGTTGTATTTTTTCGCTGCATTCTGTAACATACAATATAATGCAAACATTATAGGCGCAAAGTGTTAAGTTATAATCCGTTAACGATTGTTGGACCATCATGTGCAATAGTCTTTACGGAATACTGCAGATATACGATGTTGACAAATTAATAAAATAAACACACCGGTTACCAATAAAGTCTAGATAGTTGTACAGAATTAGTGTTTAGAAGACAATTTTTAAAGTCTAATCGAACTCTATAGACTGTATTGGTAGATGTACTTACGAGTTTGTGCGTAATTTTACCTACGATCGTAAATAGTTACAATATTTTGTTGAAATTACGTAGTTCAGATCAACAGGAAATCATACATAGTGGGGAACGATAATAAATAAAGGTACCACTTGTAGTATACGAACTCTTTTTCTGAGATAAATGTTATCATGTTGTTTTTAACACAACATTTTTTTTCATCATTTAATTACTTTACATCGTTATTAATTGGTAATTACCAAAGGTTTATTTTGTGATGTACCATTATAAAATACGTGTAATTATTATGTTAAAGTATGCTCTCTGTTGATATAAAAATACATCGGTATGTATTCGTTTTGAAACTTGAATTTGAAATTCGCAAACATGATTTTTTTTTTTTTACATAGATTGTTCACTCACAATTCGCAACAAAATTAAATTTTAAAATACATTATTTTTTTGTGCTCATGACGTACCTATTGACCAATTATTTTTAAATTTACTCGCATTATCATCCATCATCAATTGTGCTACTGTAATATACTGCGTTTGAAATTGAATCATCAAAAACTCGTGTTATAAATTATCGTCAAAAAATATTTCAAAATAAAAGTTTTTATACTTACCTATAAAAAAAACGTGTTTGATGAGTATTTAAAACTATATTTTTCAATGGAGACGGAAAAATTTTTAACAAATGTGTAATACCTAAATATAGTGTGTATTTACTGAGTACTCATTGGATTAAAATTTGATACTTCTTAACTTTTTTAAGAGAGTTCCATTTTTTGTACCCTATACGTTTTACATTTACAGTTTTAACTTTCAATAACTTAAAAAAATGTTGCTATTGATAAGTATAGGTATACCTTAACTTTTATGTTTTAAATATAATATGTACCGCTTAGAGGTAGAATAGAAAGAACTAAAGAAGACATCGTAAATTGAAACAGTTTTTTATACTTTTTATTGGCTCACGCACGACGTATTGTAACGAAATTCACAAAAGTGCAAGTTAGGTACATGCGCAAATAATTTTCAGGAGATTTGAGTACATAAATTTAGTCCACAATTACAGTGATAAAAACATATACAGATCTGTTAACGTTTTCGTTGATCCATACATGAGTGTAAGTATAAAACAAATTATAAAATATGTTTTATGTGTATTTAGTTATCTAAAATTGTTTCCGTATACAGGCTATACTGTCTATTATAGTAACCAAAGTTATTCTTGTTAAAATTGCATTTTATCACAGTATTTTCTTGCGCTAGAAAATAAATCAAATACTCTACCACTATTAGATATGGCTGTATCGGTATGTTAGGTATATTATGATTTCAATTAAATTTTACCGATTGGTGTCGTCACAGGTTATGAGTTCTTAAAATGTGTTTACTAACTAGTGTCTAGTGTCACCGGTAAATTGAATTAAAACAATTTTATATTTATATAATTTGAGAGATATCATTTTTTTCTTCTTATACAATATTTAATTATTTCCGACCCCAGGTTTTTCCAATTTGATAATACCGTTCAAGATTTATAAGTGATTTGTGTCATAGTTTTAGTTGTAATTTGTATTTTGTGATTAAAATGGACAATTTGCATTACCTATACATTGTACAAAAAATTACCTGCAATTCTGGTTCAAGTTTATCGATCGGTATAGGCGTTATTTGTGGGTACAACGCGCAGCACATTGGAGTCGCAAAAGTTAAAATCACTCCACACAACGCGATTTGTAAGGGTGCCGGAGCCCATTTCATATTTTTTAACAGACCTCTTCTTTCAATTGCTTCCACGATGACTGGTGTTAATACTATATAGGTAACGGGAATAAATAATTAAATCTAATTACAATAATTATTTACATTATTCGTAGGCACATACCGCGAAATAGGTAGCTTTTTTAACAATATACATAGATAGCATATTATAAATTATTTTCTGTACACTTATGTAATAACGTGATCGATTTAACCAGAACGTACCAGTAATTTAAATTGTATTTTTTGTTGTTTTTATTATAACATATTGTATGTACGCCTACAGCAAAAATGTTCTTACTCATTCCCGGAGCAGCCATTGTGACACGACTTAACACCACTGCTGAGATACCTTGGCGAGCCGCCGATTTGGATTCCCCCAGAAGATTTTTATTCTCGTCGTACACTTGTATTCCGTTTTCCAGCTCTCTAAATTAACGGGGTACGAAACGTTTTTTAATGTATTTCTATGTTCGATGTGTCCGTTTGTTTAATACTTTATTCGCATCAAAGGTATGTTTATACAATTGGCTGCAACAACAGCTGCGAACGGTACGAAACGGCCGACGACAGTTGGCAATTTCTAAAAAATAAATTAAATATACGTTTGTTATTTTAAATGCGATTTTAATTTTGTGTTACACACGCTTAAAAAATTGTAAATGTAGTCTATACTTATATATTTATGTATAAATATAAGTTTTGGGTATAAAATTGCGGGGTGTAGACAGTATAGCTGTAGATATTACTTGTTACGTGTATAAATTGTTAGGTATACGCTATATAATTACCATTTACCGTCAAAATACAAAAAATATACGCATTCGTTGTTTAATTTTTTAGAAAAATCGTGTTCTATATGATTCTTACACCCGATTGTACCTATAATTATTTATAATGCCGGAATGCGTATAAGCTTAAAAAATAAATAACCTACATTCAAAACACATCATATAGATTGTAAAGAAAAAAACAACTTGTCGGAATTGAGAAACTTCCGACTGCTGCAGAATTTTTAACGAGACCACTGCAGATGTTATTATATAATACATAGGAACGTTTAAAATTTTTAGGTATCAAATAACTTGTAAGCTTGTAAAATGAAATTGTCAACTATTAAATATTTATTAGGAATCTTAAATTAACGAAACTAGAAATTAATCATGAAAATCGTCAAAGGATATGTTTAATATAATGCTTATATATATAGCCTTGATCTCAAAATTGATCGATTGGTCGAGGTGCGACGTGACGGTGGCTGCTGGTATTTTGATAATAGGTTTTATCATTTTCCAATAAATTAGGTATACATATTACATGTTAATTAAACGTTATGAAGTTTCACACAAAACATACCAAAATTAACTTGAAACTAATGGAAGAACTAAAAACTATCGTAGATACATTTGTATAAATACATTACATAAATTCATAGCTCAGTTTGTCAGAGTGCTAAGTAAAAGAGCTAAGATTCGACTAAGTAAATTCTAGAGGAATCATTCCACTCTTTTATTCACTCGTGTAAGTAAAATAAATTCGCATTTTAGGTAAAAATATGATAAAATCTGATTAGAATAATTTGCCAATTGCTATAGTTTAACCATAATGTATCACACCACGGCAGATTTACTGCTTTTACTTTTTAACTCTTTTTAAATAGGGCATTACCTAATTATTTAGTATTTATTTCTATCTTGGAGTTAAACATTTTTAATATTATAGTATTATCTGCACAATGGGAGCTGTTAAAAATATTTTTATGCGTTATTGTATAATGGAAATGAAAAATATCTTTAAATTTTAAATGTCCGAGTTTGTTCAGAACTCAAGTGCTACATATTATTATAAGTAACTACAACGGTAAATTCAAAATATTACTCACTTTAACTAATTTGTTCAAACCCAGCGCTGTAATTAAAGCACCACTGGTAGCTAATACATAAGATTTGGTGACTTGACTTTAAACAATTAAACATCATATTGTAAGAAATTAATACGAAAAAATACAAATTTTTTAAACCTTAATTCTTAGTAAAATATACACTCATACTCTAGAGGCATAGGTGAGGCGCCACTTCGGTTAGTGTAATTGACCAGGGCATTGAATGATTGATTGAACCATTGCCAAAACATGACCGCAGGAGTCGTTCTGTTTAAAATAATATTTGGCTCATTATTTATATTATATTATACACCTAAAACATGACATAATCATTTTTGAAACGGTTTTATATTGTATAATACGAATACGACTGAATTTGTTATATTTCGATAATTTTGAACGATCACCTACAGTATTCTATATTAAAACATTTATAACAAATATTAAGTCATAAAGATTAATACAAAATTAGTTCTTAAAATAAGGTAAACTATAAAAAGTTGTTTCGGTTAGGTTCTTACAAGTCACCTTGTATATAATTTTCTAGGTAGATAAGATAGGGACTATATAGGTGTGACACCTATAGTTTGTTTCAATGTCGTATACTATATTTTATACTTGAATATAGTGCAGCTATGCGGAATGAAATACAATTTACGCAAACAAATACATTTATAGTAATTGTTTTTGTTATTTTACTACGAGTGCATAATTTTACAACGATAAGTTATTTGTGTTGAGCTATAGCAGGAGCGTACTGACGCGCGGCGTTCGAAAACTGCAAAACTGCACCCCAGGCCCTCCTCCATATTTATGTTTTTGGCCTAAATTTATACGATTCGGCGTCTAATTTATATGTGAGTATAATGCCGTACGGGCCCGTATTATATGTCTTAAAAGGCCTCTAAAAATTTTCGCATCCTAAAATTGTCAGTCCGCCCCCGAGACGGTATTATGACCCGCTTCGAATTAATTGGTCGCCCGTTTACAAAAAAAAAAAAAAAATTCAAATCACTTTTTAATACATTGTGTTTTATGATTTACGTATGTGCATGTTAACACGTAGTCTGATGGACTAAAACGTTTCGGCACTCACTTGTAAAACGTGACCATACAACCCGTGATCAACATGTTCATTGGCACTTGAGCGGACATCCGTCCGAAAATGATCATCTTCTCTCCCGTTTCCGGATGAAACGCCGAGTCGACTACGTCCTTGGCTCTGTACACCTCGTCCAGTGTCAGTCCGTCCGGTATGCTCTCGCCATTTCTAAAAACCGCAGATACGACTGATTGTTAAACCAATGGAATAAATCTAAGGGAAGACGGTAGCGAGAGATAACAGTATTGCGATCCAAAAACATTTCGCAATGTTCATCATCCCCGAGGTTTTTTACGGGGAAAAAAAAATTTAAAAACTGACACTGGACACGTTTCTTCGATATTTTAATCGGAAACATATCTAAATTGGCGCATATAGTTACTATAGTTCTTATTATACACCATTAAAAATGTCTACTTAACAAGCGGCGGATGGTAAACGACGATTCAATTCAAGAATATACCTCTATATATCGACCTGTGTAGGTGGTATATTTTGGCGTTGCGCTTTGCAGTGGCCGAGTGCGAGTAATTATTTTTCGTGGTCGTCTGCGATAATATAGTTAAAGTAAAAAAAATAATGAATTGATTTAGAGCCTAATGGCAACGGCGGGGGAGGAATTAATCTTAGAAAAGTTTTCACTAACTACCCCAAAAATGTACCTACTAGAGTGCAGACGCGTACATCGTCACTGATTAAACCTCAATATCTTATTTTACGCCATTTCTTAAGATGTTCATGTTGTACTCGTATATACGTGCACGTTATATGTATATATATTGCAGCACTAACTTATAACTGTTTACGAGCTGCTTGCATCTGTCCAATTCCGAATCCGATTTGAAAACGTTCAACGGGTTGGTGGTGGTGAAAAAATACTTGACTCGGCCCCAGTACTCGGTTTGGTCCCAACGGGGTACATCCAAATTCACTCGTTCTGCAGTCATTTTTGGACGAATATTACTACTGTAATACGAGTTACAAACATATACTCTATACAGTTGCGGTCGAACACTGATCGAGTGTGAGAGCAGCGCACAACTGGTCGTATATTAGGACGTGGTTTGTATTATTGTTGCTGGGTCATCATTTTTACATCATTTTAATTGAGAAGGTCGGTGGATCATAAATCGATTTTCGATAACGACTGAGCGACTTAACGAGCCGATGCGCGCCGAACGCTGTAAAAAATAGTCTAAAACCGGTGCTTACGTTGAAAAACAAATAGTACACGGAGACTCAGTTAATTTTGAATGAAAAATGCATTTTTCTATTGATGTGCCTATACTAGACTATTGAGGGTACTTATCAAATTATAAGGAGTTTGATTTTCAGAAAAATAAGGAGAGACCTCCTCCGCGTACGCCTCCTCGTCAGTCACAGTCTTCAACGTAAATAGATACATTTACTTTATTCTCGTTCGGTTGTAATTTACCGTTTGGCTACGAATTCCAATAAACGACTAAATATCTACAGTAAATGTATGCCACTGACGATGTAAATAAGTTCATTAGTCAAGACCATAATAATTATTACGATATAATAGTACAAAATGCCTATCTGTACACGTGTATAGATAAGTAATAATTTTAAAACAGTTTATACACTTATACCTATACTTAACTTAGTAATATAATATAGTGACCGTTCCTAACAATATATTGTGCTATACAAAAAAATACGCGCCGCCACACGATTAATATCAATAACAATTTTCTGTATAAAAACTGCATTGATCAGTGACTTAAGTTTCTCAAAACTAAAAAAAAATTAAAATTAAATAAGTTTGTGTTTTTGGCCCTCGACCTATGCATTGGTAACAGGTGTGTTGTAAATGCCACGTTCTTTCTGCGTACCTAAGTATACTTCGTACCTATTTGCGTACTAACTAATGACTGCAGATATATATATATATAGGTATAAAAGTAAAATTTTTTTAAAAAACATGACTATACGCGTGTTTATAGCTTTATAGTAATTACTGTATGTACAGTCGTACTTGGGGTACACGTAAGTACACCCACGTCCAAATCCACAGGATTTTTAATACATTTTATAATTTATATACCTACTGATGTTATGATACCTAGGTAGGTATACCGATAAAAGATATAAACTGATCCTTTAATTTTATCCATATTTTGTACTAGACGCATAAATCACGAGTCAGTCGTTCCTATTATTTTAAACCATTTCGCACCTATACTGCGAGTAAAACAAAATATACAGTTAGGTACTATGACAAATCATCATTGCTTGAAAAAATAACGGCAATTCCAGCGATTTCAGTCAGTCAAATAGGTACCTAACTACCTACTTAATACGTTGAATATTTTTAAGTTCTATATGTACCTATAATATACCCTTTTTAAGTTATAAAAATTTTCTTAGTTATGAAAAAAAATAAATAATAATTTTGACAATAATTATACCGACGTAAAAACGTTTTATTTGTATTTATTTTATAAATAAAAATCGTGTCTTCAAAATTTGCATACCATTTACGGGAAAATAGACTGTTTTAAACACGTAATAAAGCTTCTTTTTTTTAAATTGAAAATTAAAGGTTTCATGAAATAAACGGGTGTGAAACTTTGAAGTTTGTGTACTTCAAAGTCTTATGTTTTGTTAAGAAATTTTCAAAAACGATGGACATTTCTAGTGAGCAAATGATAATAATACGCTTTTTTAATGATGGGTGAACATTTCAAGTAATGCAAACCACTATTAGAAATTTTGAATTTTCATAGCGTATAATATATAATTTTTCAAACTGTGATAAATACGATTATTTACTTGCATAAAACAAATGTTTAATCATATTTTAATAAGTATACAAATAAAGTAAAATGATTAAAAATAAAAAAATTTAAGAGGAAACAACAAGCACTAAACTTTTGAAACACGGCCCTAACAGGCTATCGCGCAAACACTGTAAAAACAACGCCTTGTTTTTAGCTAAAAAAAAAAAAAAAAATAATAAAAAAATTCACAAGTCTGAAGTCATAATTCAAGAAAAAAGTTGAATCATCACTTGGATTGTCACAGTAAGAAAGTTAGAAAGTCGTTTTTGTTTTTTTTGTTTCTTCGTTTGTGGTTCTTCGGTCTCAATATTTGCCAGGATTCGGAAATCAGCCGTAATTTATCCTATAATATTTACAGTATGAAAAAAAAATTCAGTAACTTGAATTCCTATTTTTTTTATTATTTGAAAAGTCTAAAATTCCAATAATTCTCACAGTTTGTATTGTAAAGGGGAAATTTTACATGGTTGGTCATACTGCAAAGTCAAATCTATTTTATCAACTTTTATCTCGTTTATCTATCACCACAACCAGCAGCTCACTCAGCAGTTGCTGCTCCTATCATGAAACAACAATCAACATGTTTCAGTCTAGTGTTAGAATGTCGTGTTTTTTACTATCGTAATAAAATTATTTAAATCGGTTTCGAAACCGCTTATCCTTTAGATTGTGTTCAAGTAATTGTAATTATTCAAGTTCTACTAAAATTTACTAGTTTTCATTAATAATTATCGCAGTCTATTGAACCGTGTGATTTGATTAGAATTTGTTTGTTTTTCATATATGGTTCTACTCATACTAAATGACTGACATTTTTAGAGGTAATTAATGATGGGCGTTTTCCGCGCCCTCAACTTTATACATATTAGTTTTGTGTTGGTTGAACTACGTTACCGTTGAATATTATTTGTATTAATCGCACAAATATTACTTGGATCTTAGTTGTACATGACATATCGTATTACTTGTTTCATGTACTACCCACTTGTTTGATAGTGATTAGTGATAAATTTTGATTTTATGTTCATGAAAACGCTTTATAAATGAAAGACATTTTTAGTTGAAACTAAAGCTTTTTTTTTTGTAATAGTTAGGTTTTAAGTATTTACTAGGTACTTGTAATAATAAAGTCATATAGAATCAAAAAACACTTTTTCAACATAGGTAGGTAGTTATCGAATTGTGTTTGATTGACTTTTAATAATGTACTTTCATTCTAAAAGAATTGTGTAATGGCAAAAAGCAGGGCCATAAATTTAA
The DNA here is from genome assembly GCA_017140985.1 of Hormaphis cornu. Classification (NCBI taxonomy): domain Eukaryota; kingdom Metazoa; phylum Arthropoda; class Insecta; order Hemiptera; family Hormaphididae; genus Hormaphis; species Hormaphis cornu. The sequence goes on from CM029358.1 coordinate 5,591,313, forward strand.
TTAGATAAATATAAGTACGTTATGTATAAATTATAACGTTACTAATACCTTATGACTTCAGACTTTTTCTGTCATTTAGTACAGCAATACAATTAAGATAACAATAATTTATGGAAACTTCTTATTGTTTTTTTTTTCTAAATTTAAAACATTGCAATTTAAGTAGGTAAAATTAGTGTTATAAGTTTGAAAAAATTGAAATTTGTAACTTTTATTGGTTTAATATTACTTCTGTATTCTGTATCATATGGATAAGCGTCTCAATAAGTGAGTTCATTGTACGATTATATTAAGTACTACTTGCATATTGTTGTAGTATATTGTTCTTTTTATACTTTTCTTTAAATAATTTTATAAAAAGCGTTTAGGTATCTCAAATTGGCAGATTATCTGTCCTGTCCTAATTATTATTTGTTATACTATACATCTAGTAAACGTTTACTTTTGTTTTTTTTCAACTTTCAGACTTGAGTGATATTTGGGAGAGGCTGTTTAGCCACCGACCATTCTTGCAAGGAGAAATAAAGTATTTCTTATCAGAATTTGATGTAAGAATGACTTAATTTTTTAAAGTTGAATTTATTTAGTTACTAGTATATATTATGTGTGAAATTTTGTTTCAGAAAAAACAATATAGAGCTGACGAAGAAAGCTTAAATAAAATTTCTGAACTTATAGATGACTTAAAAGAAAAAAAAATTGAGAGATTTTTACAATCAAGTGGTCAAAATTTATCATTATTGAATAATACCATCAACAAAGCATTGAATTTGAGTCAAGAAATTTTAGACCAAGAAAATAAAATAATTTCGGTAATTTAAAATATTTAAATAATATATAAAACATGTGTTTGTACCTAATCTCAATGTTTGCAGGAGGAGGACTTGAAAACAAAAGAAGAATTGCATGAACGACGTCAAAGAGAACTGAAAACATTTAAATCTGATTTAATAACAACATATGAAAGTATAGATAAAGATATTGAAAATAAATTAGAAGCAATTAGAACAAATTACGAAGAGGACATAAACAAACTTATTGCTGATAACCAGTAAACAATATGGATTATAAGATTAAAATTAAAACTAATCAGCAGTTTTTAGATGTTTTTAATAAAATTAAAAAGTCCAAAATTGAAATACCCACTCATGTAATGGAATGTTTTTCTGCAAAACTATTAGACTTTGAAGCTTTTGAGTGGTTTAGTCAAAATTTGAAAATAATCGATGATGGTCCTCCTTTACATACATTAATTACTGAAGAAAGTATAATTTTACCTAGCCCAAAAATTATTGAGCCTAGTCCTGAGTACAAAGAAAATATTAGAAAGTTAAAAGAACGTCTGAAAAACAAGGAATATGATGCCATGACAAAAAATGTGGATTTCCGAAGAGTTAGATTACCTGAAGATACAATTTCTTATCAAAGTGAATACAAATATATTATTATCGTATAACATGTTTGATAAATTTGAAGGTTTAAAACCTTCCAATGTATCAAACACGTTATATTATATCTTGTGTATAGTATTTAATATTGGTTAATTTTTCCTTATAATAGCAACCAAATTTGTATGAGTACAGATATAATTCTATTGTTTCAAAGATACTATCTACTTTTGATAGTCATTGAAATAAATATTTAATTTTGTAAAAAAAAAAAAAATATAAAAAAAATATTTTTGATCTAACTTCATGTTGAGCCTTTATATACACAATTTTATAAAAATTAAGTCTTTAGAACACAAACAGTAAACAATAGTATTAAATTAATTTTCCTTTAAAACTTATCTGAGTAGTTTCAAAGAATGTACTAATGTTGAAATTCATATATTTTTATATGTTTTTATGTAAACAACTTTTAAAATAATTGAAATGTTCCAATATTTTTGAAAATACCACCAAAATATTGGATATTAAACACAGATCGTACATTATGACTTAAAGTATTTCTTTAAATTTTGCTTTATTTTCAGGTTATAACTAAAATTTTTGGAAAAAAAAACTAAGTATCTCATACTCATTTTTGTTTTGTTTTTTACATTAACTTTTTAAAATTGAATTGTACTAAAAATTTTTTGGTACTTTGTGAATTGTGAAACTGTTGCAATTTTGTTTTACAAAATTTTTAGTTTTGAACACCAACTAAACAACATATTTTACAATGGTTAAAAGGGCTAAAACATTTTGAACATTAATTATTTATTAACGCTCATACATTGTAAATCAGTATAAAATGATTACCTAACTTATTGTGTTATATTTTTTTTATAGTATTTGTTTAACTGAGTCATAGAATCATTATTTCTGTACACAATTACGGTTTATTTATCATTACTTTTAAATTTTATATTTATTCATTTATATTACACTATTCAAAGTAGTGACTAATTCCACAAATAATTATTTTGATTTGTTACTTTTTACATTCTGTTTTGTTACACTTGCAAAATTTTGCTATCAAATTGTAGAACACCATGGTTAGACCTTGTATGACCAAAACTATCTAGTCAATTATAAATATTATGGCCACACAATTTCATTTTAACATGATGTATTAATTTTATGAATTTTTGTTAGAAAGAACACCATAAAATATTTAATTTTTCTGGATATTTGTATTGACTTTCATTAGTTTGATCAAAAATGTAGACGTGATAATTTAAAACTTAAAAGTACTATACATTTTATCTGAGAGAATAGTCGACTCTAATTGTAACTATATCAAATTAAATTTATGATCTACAAGAAAATTTTTTTACGATATTTTTATTAGTATGTAAAATTGTAACATTAACAATACACATTTGTTTATTTATTTAGTTACTAAGTTATTTACGATTATTGACTTAAAATGAATATTAAAATACATAAAATGTCAAATCTGCATTCAGATATACCTATTTATTATTGATGTTTGTTGTCATTTCGTTCTATGCAATTTGTTTGGTATTATTATGTTTTGCTGAAAATACATTTTGTTGCTAATGATAGTTTTCAAGCTATAGAAATTGTTAAATTTCGGCAGTTTTCCAATAATTTCATCTTACTTATGAACAATAATTTTTTTACTTACGATAATATTTCCTATAAATACTTGTGTTCTTGCTTAATTTTTAATTTTTTTAAGCAGTGGAACAAGCATCATTGCACAATCAATGATTTCAAAACTGAGAAGTTTAAGTTAGCTTAATTTTTGTCCTTGAAAACTAGTGATTAAAACCATTTTGTAATGAATAAATAATTGATTTTTTTTTAATTAATTAATTAATTAAATTTGTTTTATTTTTAATTTTTAGTTAAGCAGATCAATAAACAGTTGATAGCTGTTCTACAGTTTGTCATTTCTACCGCTGCTGGATTTTTATTTGGATTCATGGGCATTGAGTTGATGTTAAGCACAACATTTGATTTGGGATTTAAGTTATTACTAGGAATTATGTTTGCTCTTATTATTGCATTAGCTGAAATTTACTTTTTGGCCAAAAAACTATCGGAAGATTTTGAGCCTTTAGACACTAGTGGTAAAGTGCATCAAGATTAACAACTGTTAATAATTTTAACCATAGAAATTTTTTTAAAATCTACGAAAACTGGCTCTGAATTATAGTTAAAATCTTAAAAATAAACTTTTATTTAAGATATACTTATACCTAATATACCTATGATAATATGTGTTTTTTGTTTTAAAAAAATTTTATAAAACATTCATTTACTGAAGAAAAAAAATATATATTTTTTTTAATTTATAAAAAAGTATAAAAATGCATTTTTGTACAAGTATTTTGCAAATTCAGATAAATAATAACTAATCTTAGTTGTTGCGTTGTATTGTATAAGTTAATCACAATTGAAAATTTAAAATTGAACGCAAGATTTTGAATTTTGACTATCAAATAGTTAAATGTGGTTATATATTGACTGATTTTAATTAGAACATAATATAAGTAAGCTATTGTATAGTATATTAACCGTACCTTTACAATTTTTGAAAATACTCATTCGTGTTGGATGATTTTTTATTCGCTATGAATAAGGAAAAATACAATTGTGTCGTAACATATCTTTTTCAATCGTTTAAGCGTAAATGAATTACATGTGTAGTTTAGTAATACTGTGAAGTTTTAAAACAATATTAATTATAATGCGTAGCCATTGTGTAAGTATTAAGCCAATATTAAGCCATGTAACCTTAATTGGGAATTTTTTAACGAGTACTTTTTTTTATTGTTATAAAGTTATCAGTTCCCAATTTACTCTAAGGAGTTATTATATAGGCAACTTATTATACATTTAATTTTGTTGTTTGTGTTGATAAAAAAAACGTTAGTACCCTTCAGACCAAACTAAAAATTACCAATCCACTTCCCCAAAGTAATCCGCGCCCACCGTTTCGTTATCCGGGAGTGTATAGTGTACGCAAACGCATGCACAAATAAATCTCAATTAAAATTTCAGTACTGTAGACTTTAGTTTTTTTATTCATCTCGAATATTAAAATTTAATTTTTAATAATTTTCAAAAATCAAGATTACCTACTTTGGTTCAAAAATCGAAATTTCGTTTCTTACAAGACAAACATTTTTTTACAGAATCAAAATCATACTTTTGTTCGTGTTATTGGTCCAAACAAGGAAATTATGTGGGGTAGGTATCACAACGCCCTATAACGACTTATAATAATTTGTTTGGAAGTATTATACTATTTATAAATTCATAATCATTGATAAACCGGTGAACAGAAAAGTCCGGGTAAGTTATTTATGAAATCATTAGATTACTTTTTTTCTCCGATTTCTATTTATTTTCGGGTTCAAAATAATGCACTGCACTTTAATTGCGCTACTTCGTAACTACCAAATGCGTTCAAAATCCTATGGGGGGCACAGTATATGAGTTTATTTATTGCCATTAACTGTAACACGATTTCATGCCTGTTCTAAAACATAACATAATATTATAATACAACCACATTCCTCGATTTTAAAGAACTGATAGAAGAAACAGACGTTACCCAATTTATTATTTGGTAAATATTAACTTGTAAAGAAAAAAAAAAGTACCACAGCTTTTTAAAGACAAGCAATAATATTCTGGATGTGGATTTTATAAAAATTATACTTGGGCGTATTATTTTTTTAAACGTATTATACCTGGTAGAAATTGTACAGCGCGTTTTAAACGATTGTCGTGAAAAGCTCCGTGTATTATCTGATGTGTGCGATCAGTGGCGCCGAACCCTATACTTAAGTATTGCGTGTGCAATACACGGTTTAGGTGGGTGGTGGTAACGAAAAGCAGAAAGAACGTGGATACTACATCTATGTTCTTACTACCATAAACATATTCATGTCTATGGACACTACCTTCGTTATATTATATCTATTATTATATTATCTACTCTGCCAGAGATGAGAGAGAGAGCGTGTGACGGAAACTGGCAACAACGTACCATAAATAAAGCGGTAACAAACCGCCTATGGAACACCCATAGATCCTATACTACCTTAGTCTATGACAGATGGCAATATGACTATCCCACACATAGATAATAAAGATCCTTTATTGTCTATGATCCCACAGCACCACGTCAAATAAGATTATCTTAGTTCAGGCCACGGTTATATCTATAACTATGGTTTGGGTAAAAAATAGAACATGGCCAGATAACGCTACCCGTGGCTGACAGTGTGCCTGACCACGACGTCGGGAACACAAATTTTTTTCTTCTCATCAGCTATAATAGTACGTCTAGCATTATATAATTCACGTTACTACGCGTCCTGTGTTCAAAAACGGCTAAAATACGTTTCATAATATATTTTGTGCTTCTTAGTCGTCGGTTGTTTTGATTATTCTTCAAATTTTCAATGATATTTAAAAATAAATAAATTGAAAATTTGCGTTGAATTATCCTTGAAATCATCATTATGATCTGTGAGTGTCGTGGTCGTGCGCGCAACAGTATAAATAAAACAAATTGGACAAGACGCGTCTTGCAAAAGTAAACGTACTTTAAAATCTAGAACAAAAACACAAACACCATGAATTCGTTTTTAATGAAGAAATCGTGGTTAGTAATGAATTTTCTGTTTTACTTTTACCCGGGTATATTTTAAGTATCGTTAGAGCACTAGCGTCCAGTGGGGTAGGAAAACTACAGGTATACTCAACCAAATCGTTTAAGAAAAAAAATTTTTTTTATTACTTAATTTATGTTTTGAAACTTGTTTCTAATAGCCGTTTAAAGTACTTATTATTATTACTATTAGAACGTTCGAATTCCAATTTACACGTACGTTTATAATAATATCACTTAAGTACATATTATTACAGACTACAGTTACTTTTTTTTTTTCAGTTTAATTCGGATGCTTGTAGTAGATTACAGTAATAATTTATTTACAGACTGACGTGTTTCGTATACCTACATTAAAAACGATTTACACACACACATTATTATATAATTCAACGTAAGTTACAGATATTCAAAAAATAAATACGTATAGTAGTAGTAAAAAAAAAAACAATATATAAATACACATAATAGTTTTAAATATCCGCGAATTATTATTGTACTAAGTGATTTCGACGTCTATGAAACATTATACGTAAAATATGTAATATTCTGTATTGATCGCGGCTTTGCTCGCGTAATCTGTGGTAAAAAAAAAAAAAGAGTACACTGTACAAAAAACGATGGAGTCGTATAATATCGATTATGGACCGTACAACAAAGACACCGTGAGGGGACGTCGCAGTCGCCTCGATATTTGACGTGCGTGGATGGACTGCTGTTACGTTTTGGTCCATCCATACAAGCGGAAATACGCGTGTTCAGATGTTTTCATCCGAACGGCTAAGAACAACGCGAGAATCGAAGTATAAAAAATTACAAAAAAAAAAAAAAAAATTTTTATCGGTTTCCTCCCGTATTATAAATGTTTACACGAAGGTATTGGCCGTTGCTTTTTTTTCGTTACCCCTATATTATTGTAATGTTAAATTTTACATTATCGTCATGATATTTTTTTTATACAACAGTGTCGCGCGACCGCACGTTTTAAACGTTAGTTAGTGCACGTTGTTTATCGTAACCGGCCGGGACGCTTTCGGAGTTTCGGTCAGTTTCACCGTCACCCTGGTAGGAACCAGGTCCGGACTGCCGTCGGGCGACGGCGTCACGACGCGGTCGTCTTTCACCGCGTCCAACACGCTGCTCAACAGAGTGGTACCGTCCGCGGAACCTGCTCCTCCGCCGTCGCCCTCGCCGCCCTCGTCGTCGTCGTCGTCGTCGTCGTCGTCCGTGTCGCGGTCGGCCAACAAGTTGTCCGTGGGCCCCGCAGCCGCCGAGCCGTCGTCCCCGCGGCCGTCGTCCTCCGCGCTAGCCGCCACGTACTTGATCTCTTTCAGCTCTTTGCCGTCGGCCTCGGCCGCGCCGCCGCCGCCCGTCGACCACCGGCGCCGCCGCCGCAACCTGGTGGCCGCGTACGCGACCGCGACCAACACCACGAGCAGCAGCGACGCCGCGACCGCGCCGGCCACGCCGACGTTCGACTTCAGGTACTCGGCGAGCGCCGCGCCGTCGTCATCCCGCCGCGTAACTGGTAACTCGTCTTTGGGCGCTTTCATCTGGTCGTACGTGATCTCCGTGCCGGACGCGACCAACGTTTTTTTCGCCTCGCCGGACCCCGGGGAGTTGCCCGCGGTCGTCTGTCGCGTAGCCGTCACCGCTTCTTCGTCCGTGCCGTTTGTTCCGACCGCTACGGTCGTATTCCGCTGTTCCGCAGAGGCGTTTTCGCCGTTCCCGCCGGCAGTCTGCTGTCCCCGCTCGACCGAGTCTCCTCCTTCCGCCGCGGTCTTTTCGGTCGGCCGCGCGTTCGCCGCGGTCTCTCCGGCGCCTTTCGCGGCCGTCGCGGTGTCCACCGCACCGCCGCTCCGATCCGGAGAAGACTTCGCGGCGGGGTCGGCCGAGACGAAACCGCCGCCGCCGCCGTCGCCGCTGCCCGAACCGGAGTCGTCCAGCTCGTCCTCCGTCGGCCGGTACGTTTTGTCATCGACCCGTATCAGGTCCTCCGCTTGGTACATGTTCGCCGGCGCGTCACCCATCGCGTCCTTGTCCGAGCACGCCTCGGCCATGTCGTCCAACGGTTTCCCGGTGTTCTCGCACCGCACCGTGTTCCCGAACGCCACGCCGCGGGACGCCAGTCTCCTGTCCACTTCCGACAGCTCGCACGTACAGTCCACCGGGTTCCCGGTGAGGTCGATCGTCCGCAGACGTTTGTACGCCTCCAAGTCGTCCGCGACGCGCTCGATCCGGTTGTGACCGAGGTCCGCGTACTTGAGACCGGGCGGCCCGAACCGCGCGCCGAGCACTTTGAGCGCGTTTCTCGACGCGAACAGGTTCTTCAGGTTCGGCAAACCCCGGAAGTACGCGCTTTTTAACGATTTCAACGCGCACGCGGACAAGTCGAGGTCGGTGACCGACTCGGACACGAGGAACGACGGCCCCACGATCAGTCCCGGGTTGCCCTCCAACGACACGAACGCCAGTTTCCGGTTGTCGGCGAACGTGTCGCGGTGCAACTTTCTGACGCCCGTGCGGACGAGACCGACGTCCAGCAGTTCCGGCAATCCGCCGAACGCCGAACGGCCCACGTATTGGATCGTGCCGCCCGCAATGTCCAGTTCCGCGAGCCGGGGGAAGCGCTTGAACGCCTCGTTTTTCAACACGACCGGCGTCCCGCGTTCCAGGCGTATCCGCAGAACGTGTTGCGGCCACGTCTCCGCTTGACCGGCCGGCAAGTCCGTGCAGTTGGCTGCCTGTACCGTCCCGTTGGCGGCGGCGGCGAAACACTCGCATTGGCGCGGACACGCGGGCGCAACAGCTGCGGCGGACGACGCGATGAACAAGGCGCACTGCAGAGTCACTACGAGAAGCGCGGAATTCGTGGCTCGCGGAATCATCGTTACCGCATTTATTCCTGTAACAGACAACGAGCCGTGTAAATTTTAACGTCGTTCGACTTAGGAGAAAAATATACGAATATAATATTGTGGTTTTTCACGTGTTCCTCCTTTGAACGATTGAAAATAATAAAATATTATAAATAATGCTTTACAACCATACGCTGAACCGAGCTGTGGCGTGCACAGATTTTTCTAATGGGGGGAGGGAGATAATTTCCAAAAAATTTAATAACTGCCAAAAACAAAGTTTGTTACTGTACAGTTTCTTTAACATTATTTATAAATTATTATTTACATAACAAAATCAATTTTTCTTGGCTTTTTAGCCATTTCGTCTACTCGTACTTCTTCAGGAGAAAGGTGATATACACCTCTGTCCAATAACCATTTAAACGTTCCTATAAAAATAAAACAACGATTGAATATGATTCGATCAAATTCGGAAGTATACCTCCGTCATTGAATTTGTTATGTATGCGTTTTCACCTATTTTAATGTTGAAAAACTTTTTGTGGAAAATTACGTTGTTTACCGAACGAAAATTGCGAAAAAATGAAAACTGTCGAAAATTTCTAAGTTCTACAGGCACTCGGCTCAAAAACGTTCGATTTTACCTGTATCCATTATAAATTTCAGCTTATTCCGATCGTTGTTGTGTGGTAGTCATGGCCAAAAATCTAAATCGATTACGCCAGAACCTGCGCGTCTGCCGTAATTTTAACGCGTTTTTTTATTGTGACTTTTAAATTTTCCTACGCTCAAACCTATGTCCCCTCGAAGTACCATCTTCATCCGCACACCTATCGTTTGAAGTATTTACTTTAAAAATCGGAGCGTTGTTGAAGAAGTCAGTGGTAAAAAAAAAATATAAAAAACACGTGAAAACCAATACAATCTTTGCTACGCTCGGAATGTAAACATAAAATTTTGGTTTCTCAGTAATATTATCAGTAAATTCAAAATAGCCATTTTATCGGGGACGAATTTTTACGGTAGTTTTCTCCTGGGCCGCAGTATAGAGGTTATTTCATATCGTGTTTATTACCATAGAATGGTTAATTTTTTTTTAAATCCGTGGATCCATGGGGGGATATGACACTCACCCCGTGAGCACGGCCCCGCAACCGAGATTGTAAACGATACAAAATTAAAGCTTGAATTTGTTTCCGACCGAAATCCGATTTGTAATGTCCATATCATACCACGCGTTAACAAACGTTAAATCGTTATAAAATATTAATTTTACGATTTATTGTAGAGCACATTCGTGTAATTATTATAAATTAAATTTTTTGTTTTGTTTGAGTTATGGCGTATATTAGACGTTGGCCTGGGCCGTTGTTTTGTACACATTCGTTCACGTCATTATATATTTAACTACCCGAACAAATGTTGTTCACTTTTCCTCCATGTATTATATACATACGCTCGATTATCCCGTTTTGTCATAACACACGTAAGCGCAAAACCAAATATAAAATGACGCGAGCGCAAAAACTCCTAATTCCCCTATATCAAGTTTTGTTGGTGCCTAATTGTAAATTTAGGAGTGATAAAGTTTGAACGATTTACACACACCAAAAATAGTAAATAATTATTCGGTTTGACAACGTCGTTTTAAAAATTCTTGTGGCTAAGCGGAGGGACAGAGCCGTTTAATTTTTATTTTTTAAACACTTTATACGTTTATACGACGATAGCACGCTAATTCGTCCAGTCTACAGGCGTGTGAATTTCATACGCTCAAATTCGATAAAACGTATTGTATACATATTATACGGATGATTAAAAAACAACCAATTTTGTCATTTTCATCATTAAACGTTGTATAGTTGTGAGAACGGTGTTGTGTACAACAGTTAGGTGCATTATAAATATTGTAGGTACGTACAAATATTATACGCATGCTGCATAACGTGGAATAAGTGAAACACATTAACGATTATTATAACAGGAAAACAAATATAACGGGTAGACCGTAATACCACATGTTACATATGAATGATTCCGATGGATTTCAACAGGTGGTTCGCATGTCATCAGGAACGCATTGGCTTGAATGGTAGTTGTGTGTATAAAAACTTTTAAAGCTTTTCAAGGCGTTAATAATACGTCTAAAACGGGCGGTTCCAGAACGATATCAGCATATATATATACTACCTAGGTCTGCAAAGTATCAAATTACTCCGAGAAAAAGTTGACGGACGTCGACAACGTCGAGTGATCAAACGTGCAGCATACCTATACTTTTTAAAATTAATTTCACACGTGTGATTTTCTTGAAACCTTAAAGAAACAAATACATAATATATGTATATAGTACAGCCGTATAGGTACGGTTTACTCGGACGTTATAATGTTTCATTTCAGGCTTCGAAACAGTTGTGTGCGATTATCACGCCAAAGTGCAGGACGTCGCTGCACGAGAGTCTGAGAAAAAAAGTAAAATAAAAACTCGGATTTTCAAAAAAAACCGCGGAGCACGTCGTTTGCCAAACACCGCAGACCAATCGTGAAAAGTAAAACCGGTACGGGTATAGTAAATTGTTTGTCGAATCCGGTAGATTCGGATCTGTAGTCGAACATCACGATACCTACACAATAATCCATCAAGTAGGTTAGGTTAGGTAGGAAACGTTTATACGTTTCGAACGGGTCTGACGTTCAAAATATCATTTGTGAAGTACGACGACGGTGCGAATTTTCGATCAAACATTACAACATTTTGTCGAATCGGGCGGATTCGAATTTCACCGACGTGTCGCAAAAAAAAAAATCGCTGCAGATGGTTAACCCAGTTTTGGCACAGACGTTTTTTTTACATACACTACACCCTACCCAATAATGGCGAAAAACAAAAGAATCAAACACGTAGTCAAACGTATCACTACATATGTGTGTCTTTACGGGTGAACGGCCTTCCGTCGGTACCACCTATAGGTATTTGTTAATTATTAATTTACGATTTGTACAGCCAAAGCGGAAATGAGCATGATAAAAAAATGGACGGTAGTTCTTCATGTAAAGAAAACCCCGTTGTCAGATAGTATAGATTTCTAGCCATACGTTTTTTAACAACTCCGTTGATTTCGAAAAATTAGACGACGCACAACTTCAATGGCTTTATTATTATCCTAAAACACAAATCGGTTCAATGTTGCTGTGCCGTGTTAAATACAATTACGATATATTTATACCGCCGCCGCCGCCACACAACATAATACACTAATCGGCGTTTAACTTAATTTTCTCAAAAATTACATCGCAAAACGATATCGGAAAGATTGGACGACGATACGAAAGTTCAAATAAACAGAATAATTTTTTTAGAAGATCTTATCGGTTCAACCGTTTTTGCTCTCTCCAATTAATACGCATACTCGCCACGGTGATAACTTCAAACTTGATTTTCTCAAAAACTACTCGACCGATTCCGATAAAAATTATACGATGCACAGTATGTAGCTTTATTTTAACATAGATTTTTTCTTTTTTATTCCGTTGTCGTATTTGGAATAAATTTTAAAATTCTTTCGTTCCTATTGTTCTTTGAATAATGTTGAATTTATTGTCCCTTTTATGCATGATTATTAGCAGTTGTGACTTGTGCGTGTAACTGCACACACACGTAACTTTGATCAAATCAACTATGTATTTTCGCTAGCTAATACTCAAATTTGATACAAAAATAAATCTTATAACTATTAAGTGCCTAGTTACTTTTCTAAAAGTAATACGAGTCGCACACATACAATAGAAGTTGTGTGCATGAGTAGGTATTATTTACCTATACCTATCTACTTACTTGATACTTACTGTACTTACTTACTGATTTTATGACATTTTGAGGATGTACGTATCAAGAGTTATTTATACGTGCATTGTGTGATAAAAAGTTTTAAAAAAAAAAATCTCTTCTCAATCATAAAAATGTTGGTTTAAAATACGAGCTATCTCGTGTTACGTGCGTATTCAATTATTTAGGTTGTACATTGAATATTATACTATATATTGAACCGATTGGTACCAGACCGAGTGACTTTTGTTCTTCGTCTTAATAGAATATATGTTATCTTTCTGTTATGTATTGAACGTACAATTTAACCGCGGTTGATAAAAAAAAATATTCAACTACCGTTATTTCGAACAAAAACAACAATATTAAACGTTTATCTCGGTAATGTGAACATCGTATACTACAGAACGTTCAAATAACATTTTCGAGAAAATACGTTCACGAATTTATGGCGTTGTTAAATGTCAGAAATTTTATTTTTGAGAAATTTCCGGAAATGTTCGAGGTTTCTGAAGTTTGAAATTGTACTTAGATATTATGTATTGAGTTCAACCGTTCACTAGTTTTTAAGCTGTAAATTATTCTTTTAAAAGAGAACCGTAGTCATAAATTAGTTGAGAATAACGTTTTGTTTTTTCGAATATAGAGATATGAACTTATAGTATACATAACCCCGATTAACAATTTATAAAATGACGTCTAAGTTGTGTTTGTGCAGCTCTTTTCGCAAACATCAAAATTAACGGAAAAACAATGAATAATATAATGGTTATATTTTGGAAACGTCTTCAACACTAAACTTGCATCATTAGTTCACGAATAAAATATGTTATATAATAATATTTGTTACATGTATTACAAAAATCTTTTTTTTTTTTCCCTTGATTTTTAATTTGTTTTTTTCGAGACCATTAATGTACGCACTAATTACGTTATTTCGGTCACGCCACATTTTATGTCCCGATGTTATTCACACTTTGTGTGTATGCCGTTCGGTGTCCGCCATCAGACCGAAATACAACTGAATATATATATATATTGTGCTTAGGCCTTAGATGTTTCGAAATCCGTCACAATGTGTGCCCGTTGTAGTTTATTTGACGGAATCGACTATAATAATACATAGTGAATGAGTGAGTGATTCGTGTAATGTCGAGAAAACGTAGTGTGTTTTTGGAACTTCCAGTTTTAAAAACACGCGTATTTTGTTTAGACACTATTCCCCCCGCATTACATCGATCGCAGCCATACGGTTTTGTTATGCATTCACGCAGACGACAGCAGGAGTGTTTCTTGTCGAAGACGAAAGACGGAATTATTTTTAGCTTCGAATAATAAATTATCCGGACGAAAGAATTTTAAAAGTCGCGAACGGGAGGTTTCGCCCAACCAATTTTTGTCGTTTGAAAGTTAAGTTGGCGATGTTTAAAAAAAACACGTTTATATTCATTTTTCGAATTACGTATTTACTCGTTTTTGGCGAATCTCTGTGTTTTGGATTGAAAAGTCAATGATTATTTTCAACAACGATAATTTGTCTAAATGAACAATGCAAAAGTCTTTGGTTACGAAAATAATCTATAAAATATCAACTCGATATAATTTAATAAACAGGCAATAATATTCTTGTCAAAATAAACTAATATAGACTGCCGCGGACGGTTTCACTACAAACGTACACTTACAAAGTTAAATCGTGATCGTGTATTCACTTTTTTTCTTGTCTTTTTAAACTTTTTTCTATTCGGCATGGTTTGTTGTAATGGTCGCGATTTATTTTAAGAACTTTTGTAAACTTCAATTATACATTAAAGTCTAAACACAGTTAGGTCCAAACTGTAGCGACCAATACGTTTTTAAAAAACCGCAGAAAATCGATGAGATGCCGATGAATCGTGAAAAGATTTTTTTCGTACATAGGTGTACTCTGTGTTCTATTTTTGAATGGTATAGAAGGACACAGTTAATGTTCGATTATTACTAGAAGAGTTGCATTCATTAGGCCATAAAGAGTTAAGTACTAGATTAGACTGGAGTACTTTTCCAATTTCATTTGTACTTAAAAGGAAGAGTGCATATCAAAGTTCCCAGAGCACTGCGAAACGATTAAATCATCGATTTGTCGTTGTACTTAAAATATGCACATTTGCTGAAGCCTATAGCTGAATATAGTTTACATTGTATTTGTGTAGAGAATTGAATAAACTATATACAGTACTAAAAAAAAATTTTCCATTATATAGTGTATATAGGTACTTATGGTATAATAGCGTTATTATAATCACAATATGGCCGTCGTAACTTTTTTAAAACAATCGTTGAATCGATAATTTAGATAAAACGTCGACGAGAAAAAAAATATAGGTCTCCAAAAAAAAAAAAAAAAAAAAAAAACGATATGAAATGCGTTTTTATAATAAATCTATGAATAATTATTATCACCTACCAGTTACAGAGATACAGAGTATCGAATATACATGCAGTATTTTAAAAATTACATAATGTGTAATTCGTGATTTGTGAACGAAGCATTTTTTTTACAAGTTTTATTAGGTATTAATTAAAATTATTCAAGTGATATCTGATGAGTGATAACCTTTCAAAAACCTTAGGTTTCACCTACCTTATATTAATACATATCAAACAAACTAACAACAGCTAGCCACAGATAATACATAATATGTTATTGAGGGCTGCAGAAGTGTTCTGTAATTATTAGTAACCATATATATTATACAGCATAGTTTCGAAATCACTTTGGCCATGATGTAATTTGTAAATATAAATGTTTTTGTCTTTTAAATTTCAATAAACATATTTTCAATATATATTTCACTTCCGCGAGAATTATTGATGTACTGTGCCTAAATTGTATCTAATTTATGATTCGTTTAAGGCGTGTATACATTATACAATAACGATTAAAACAAAACATTTTTTTTTTTTTTTTAGTTATTTATTCATTCCAACGATGTATTTCAAGAAATTTGAATCGTCTTCGGGAGATTGACTTTTTATTTTCGAACTATAATTTCAAAAAAAAAAAATGTTTCAAATAACGTACCGTTATTTCGGGACAGTTTTTCAAGTACCTTGTTAGTTTTATGAAAAAAAAAAAAAGAATCGGAGCAATTCTACAACCAAAAAAAGTGATGACAGCAAAAAAAAAAAACAACACTATAAAATTGTAAGATCGATATGTCATATTCTTCGCTATACGCTCAGAGTCTAGAAACTCTACTCTGTTATTATAATATTAATTTAATTTATGTGCTTAGCGATTTTATGTATAAGGATTAACGAACGCTGTGTATTCTAGGAATCGATCAAATATGTAGTACCTGCATAAAAAGTCAGCGCTGCTGTGAGAAATGCATTGTGTAAATAATTCATAAAAATTATTATACTTTATAAACACATACTTTCATGACGTACAAGCGCATAATATAATATAGGTAACGTTCGTTGTGTTAAAACAGATTTCACTACGAAAGATATGAATTACCTATTTAAGATAAAAGTCGACAGTGTTTTGATGGTTATCATAGCAGCTGATGTATTTGAATAACTCAAGATATGTAATAATATGCAGTCAAGACTCTCGGTTCCAGAACAATATTACGTTATGCGACTCGAGACAAGTGGTGTTGTATTCGATTTCGGAATACGCACTATTATAAATACAATGTATAACGCAGTACTCAATAGGGCTTAATATCGAAGTACCGCATTTTTTTTCTTCTATAAAATCTTTTTCGTTAAATTTTTACAAGTGCCGTGTAATAGTTTCCACGAGTGCGGATGTCGTTAATTATTCATACGTTAATACGTTATCGGCTACTTAAAGTAATTATTATAATGTCACGGTTGTTCTGTGCAACTACGAAATACGAAATTTAGTATCGTAAAAGTTTCATCGAGCAGTTCTCCGCAACCAAAGTGTTTACACACGCCATAGTACACACGTAATCGAGTGACCATCTCTTGTTTTTGTCATTGACCAAAAAAAAAGAAAATACGGTTAGTATCCCCATTATTTCTCACAGTACACTTGTAAAAACCTCAATGTCAAGCTCTAATTAGCGTTTTAAAATGTAATTAAAAAACAAACCACGTACAACGAAATGTATTTTGAAACACCACGGTTCTTAACCCACTATAATAATTGTTGTTGTTGTTGTGTTTTAGTGATAACTTTTTTTTTTTTTTTTATATTCGGCCGTATAGGCCGTGTACATACAATCAAGGAAAATATTGAATTAGTATTCAAACGCTCGTACAGTTTTTCACACGGTTTTTGTAATTATCACTGCGCTTATAAAATCATACAAAACGATTTTGTTACTTGAAATAGCTGTGTTAGTACTCTACACGCGTACACCCTTCGAACGTATTCAAATCGTTTACCAATAATACAAAACGTTGGAACTATACACCTATATACCATTAAATCGTCTTGACATTTCAAACGTTCCCACAGTTCAAGATTGTTTAACGAATTTACCATATAAGCGCGGAGAATAAGTGTTTCGATTCCAAAATCACTAGAATATTTCAATAAATATATGTATTCGCTTTAGCTTTAGGTAAGAGGAACAATATCGTGATTTACGGACAAATAATAATTATCATCTTTCGTCACATACAATCTGAAACGAAGCAGAATCGCGTGAACTACGATTCGAATTTTTTCCGGGCATAAAGTCAAAATCGGCCAATATACTGTCCGTTTGCCATTCTATACGTATATGCGATCTAATAATGTCTATGGATTTCAGTATAATACGTTTTGAAACAGTGCGCACAAAATGAAATTTTACCGGAACTAGGGTGAACCATTCTGCGCCGTACGGTATTAAATGTGTTTTTTTTTCTTGTAAACAAGTTTGCGGAAACAACACTGTTTCACCTGGTCACCGCCTTATAAACGACGACCAGTATTCTGGAGACGCGCTTGCTGTAGTGAAACACCACCGCGGGGCTCGCAGCCGAACGATTTTTTTTACTTTTACGTTTTAATTTTGAACTTGTAGTCGCGCACTTTTTGTTACGCGTCAATACGTTTTATATATTGTGACAAGAAATTAAGCGTTCAATAAGTCTCCGTCTGTATTTTATACATCTAAAACTCGCGAGTTTCATCAGTGCGTCCGAACGCCGGGACACATTTCGAAAACAGATTTAGGTTATTCTTTGTACACCACGTCGGCCATTATTTATTTATTTATAAATTATTCAACAAAAACATGAATAAAATATTGCAAACATTGTGTGCTTTGGACAATGTAAAAAGTGGGTGACACACGATGGCGAAAATAAAACCTACTGGAAAAAATAAAACGTATAAAACAAATAAATGAAAAAACAAAATTTTATCATTTGTTTTTTTTTTCGGTGCGCCTTCCCTACACGTGCAATCGAAATAAACACTCAATAACGCTACAATCTCCTGCTAGTTCGGCGATTGTATCGTATGCACCAAAATTCAGATATTTGTCCATCACTAGACCCGCGGTCCAGTATCTAATTTCGTGAGTCAACATATTGATAATACGTTAGACGAAAAAACGATGAAAACATTTTTTTTCATCTAATCGTTTTATTTCCTTTTTTGAAGTCTGTTTTATCTTCTCGTTAAAATCTTTTGTTTTCAATAAAACAACTTTGCGGTTGCCCGATTTACCGTCCAAACGCCGAAACAGAGGAGGGCCCATCCCCATTAATTACAATCAACGCTGGATTCGTTGTCCGCCGAAATACGAGTTCACCACCGCGCGACGCGTTCCCTTTCAGTCACAAACTGTTAGTTTGAACGGAGAACGAGCAGTTCCGTGGGAACTGTTTTTCGTTTTTCCAAATTTACTTCAGATATGTTATAAATGCATATTGATAAAAAAATAATAACTTCACGATTTTGCCGTGGGGAACGTCGACATTGGCGTCGGCCACGTCGTTTCGCGATCACGTCGAATATATCGTTTATAGAAGCGACGAAACTGAGAGAATTTTGAAATTACGCGGCTATATAGAAAAAAACGACTTTTTCCCGGTTTCGCCAGCAGCGGCGGTCACGTCATTTTTCGCTTCGACAAAACCACGACCGTAATATCGCCTCGATCGTTGTTGTATTTCACTATTGTTGTTACTACGTCGCGTCCGCGGTTCTGAGCCGGCCGTACGAGACACGTTTTTTTTAACGTACACACGCAGTCGTCGTCGCGAACCGGAGACCCGTCCGACTGGTTGATGGACCATTTCCAAACTGAGCAGCAACGATGCTACGGTATAATAATACTATGTTGAGTTATTATTAATAACACCGACAACGATCGTCTTTTACTTTTCAGACGGCCACCTCTTCTGCAGCCGGACCGGCGCGTTCTTTTTTCATACTTCCCTTCGCCGCAGAAGGAAGGAATCGTCCGAAAAAAATCCCCCGCAGGACAAATAAAACCGTGGACGCGATTCTCTCGAAACGACGTTACTACGGCGAAAAAATAAAAAAAATCTCCTCTCGTATGCGTACGCGCGTAATTTTTTTGCGGTTCGTTTCGCCGACCGCAGCACTGTTTTCTATTCTACTTTTCCTTCCCCCGTTCGTTATAATTCTTCCGTCGCATTTACGGGGTAAAAAATTACGTTCGCTTTTGTACTCGACGAGCTCACAATATCACATACATATATATACGATATACGGTAGACCATTATTGTCGCCGTACATGCGGGCGTAAGCTCGTTTTATACGTACGGATTTGCATTTATAACGCACAGGACCGTCTGGGTCGTTTTAATCGGCTGTCGTACGAACAAAACACGTGTGCCGTGTGTCGAGTCCATTGTTATTTCCTCGAAAATTTGTTCAGGTGCGTCTTGAACACACACAAAACCGAGAAAACAATCGTCGCGCTTTTTGACGGCACTGCACGATACAGGTATACAAGCACCGCTCTATTTATACGTTAAAGACGCGCCCGCGGTCCTCGTTATGGTTTCGTATATTTTCAATTCGGCGCACACGTACGGCGGAGCTGAAGAACGGATTTTTTCACGCTTCTCGTGCAGCAGCGTACGAGTTAAAAAGTGGAAAAAAAAAAATTCATAAAACACGCGCGTTTTTCGTATAATCTGTGCAGTAAACGAAACGATCCTGAGGGAGCTCCGATGAAAACCGAGCGAGAAACAAGAAACGATTTGAATACGCGTGATAACGCGGTATTTCGACATACACTGCGGTCGAGTAATGTCTCGAACTATCCGTAGTAATAAAATTGGTATCTGCTTGATTCGGGCTATATTCTCACAGATTCCGCGATGTTTCGTTTGTTTTCGCCAACGTCGTTATAAGCTTACGCAGATAACGGATTTGTCCACGGCTTAAACTTCACGTACTTTTTGTCGAAAAATTGCTGTTTTCCCGAACGGAAACTCGATCGTTCCCACTTTATACGAGGAGCCGCTTAAGTAGGTACAATATTGTTATACCATAATTTTAAAATATATTTTATCATTAGCGCACGATATTCTTACAGAATAATATGTTAGGCTACATTGTTATATGCTTTTTAACATTAAATTTGATAAAAGTTGATTTTATAATGTTTGCAATTTTTTTTTTTATACAAGCTAATATTATAAGCAAACGCTTGTGACACGTTCGGAAGTCGTTCGAAAACGGGCGTAATGAAAAATAGCTCTTCAATCGATTTCGGCGATGAGATGCATCGCTCACTGTAGCGCATTCAATTAATTCCATTTTTCAACTCTGTTAAAACAATTGACGACGGGTCCACCCGTTTCTACAATAGTATCGCCAGTGTTTGACACTTCTATCATGTGACAATCTGATTAAATAAAAATAATATTTTGCACCTACGTACTATCGACAGTATCATCGTTCTGTAAGGTGATTTGACACACAAACATTCGCAAATACCGTACAGATCTGTCATGGGCGCAGTGAGATCTTATAGCATGATATTATCGTACGTTTAATAAGTTTAAGCTTAGCTATAACCTCGCTAAAGTGGTAACGAATGCAAATTTGCACACGAAAAATACTCACATTACATATCGTACCGCGCACTTCAGTCGGTTCTTGGTTCTTCCTTAATATGACTACCATAATGATAAATGATTGTTGTCTATTTGGGATTTCTCGACACGGAAAACTGTAATACTGTAATTCGTGACGTTCATCACTGTGTCAATTAACCACCGATGACCGTGAAACAACTCTGACGAGGACCCGTGAATCGTGATGTATACGTTTTCGAACACTCGTTTTCTTCACTTGCAGTGGGTACGTATATTACATACGAAAAATTCAGGGTCGAAATTTGGTTTAATATCACGTGTAAATAAACACTGGCCTAAACCTCCAGCAGCGTTTTTAACGTTTCTCGTTCTTTTATAGTGTTCCACAAAAGTTTATTAAAAAGAATCCGTTCCTCGAAAATAGGAATCCGTTCTTTTTATCGTTCCTTTCCCCTACCGTAAAAGATTTAACGATAAAATATTACTCTGTCGTGCGGCTTTATTACAATTTATCCCTCCCGGTAGAGTAGATCACAGCTTTGGTCGAGTCATTTGAATTCAGATTTAAAAATCGCTTTTAAAATTTACTCTCCGAAAATAACGATCACGAACGAGCTCAATGAGTACAATAAGTACTCAAAGTATTTGTAAGTGTCAAAGATTTAATAAATCTGATCAATTTTGGAGGATAATTACGGTCGAAAACGCATCAGTAACGAAAAAAATTTTAACAGGGTCAATACTGAAAAAAGCGATTTTTTAAAGTGTACTAGCCACGCATATAGGAAAATGTTTGGTTTGGATTGTTTTAAAATTTGACTCCTCTAAACTGAAAATTAAATGTTTTATAGACCAATAACAGTGAAAAGTTATATTTACTGAAAAAAAAAAAAAAAATAGGAATCATAATATTACGTTCCTATTCATAAAAAAAAAGAATTAATTCGCCTTTCTATTCCATTTGAATATAATCGAATTCGTTCCTCTAAAAGGAATTGATTCCAGGATCCGTTTCTTTAGGAATTATTTCCTTAACAACACACGGCCTAAACTTAGGGCAGTCAATTTTTCGTGCTGCGGCTATAATTATTGTATCGTACAGTAAACAAATTATAAATTAAGTACCTACATTTAGAAAAACATTTTTACTGCAACAATAACGTGTACTAAAAAGAATAAACAAGAGGCATTATAATTTTTTTATAATATTTAAGTGTTGCGTACTATACTATACATATTTTAAAATACGCATTATATTTAATTACGATGGTACCTATTGATAAACGAATTTTACTTTTTGTAGAACGACAGTTCAGTTTTTAATAAGCTGCAATATTGCACAAACTACAAAGATGCGACTGGTCAATTTCTATTAGTAATTATAGCATGTTTGTTATAATACACACGTTTTTTCTCCGAAATATTTAAGAAAAGAAGCAAACGGTCGAAAATTTATTTACACCCAGTGCGGTGAAGCATAACAGTAAACAATAAAAAGAGACTTTGGCTGCAGTTTTTGCTAACTATAATGTTACGGTTTTTATGTTACTCGCACAATAAGTTTTATATTTGATTACAGAAAAAAATATTTCACAACAAAACGTATACTTCAACTGTAGGCGTATGTATACTATGTAGGTATATTACTATTTTATTTGTTATAGCTTTATTCTTAAACAAAAAAATACGAAATAGGTTAAAAACAAAGAGATCCTTGAACATTACCGTTGAGTTGAGGGGAATTTTCACTTTTCTGAGAGGTACTAGAGATTTTTTTTCTAGACACTCATAATGCGCACAGCGGCCGGTTGTTTTGCGCCAAGTCATTTAAGAATAATTATTATAAGTAACGCGTAATAATGTGTAATGAAATTGTATTAAATGTATTAAAAATCATAACGCGTTTTGAATTTTCTCCTTTAAAAAATTGTATGTTTGGGATTAATATTATACACGTACACTCGGTATATAAAATAAAGGCACTTCAATAATTTATACTACAATAAGCAATCGACGCATTGGATTTTTGTGTTGTTTATGAATACGGGAAACGAATAATATTTCACATATTTACAAGAGCGAAAGTAGGTACTCGAATTTCTATAATATGTCGATGCACGCAAAATAATGTCGTAAAGAAAAAAGTCAGCTGGGAGCGTAAGACTACTCTACTCACTTTGGGTGCGTTTCTAAAGTTCTTGTGGGCCACTGATTCGAGTAGGTCGTCTAAACCGTATCGCGTTAAATTTGAAGGCAACGAACAAAAATAAAAATTTTTTTTTAAAAATAAGTAGTCAAAGGCGCTACAAAAAAAAAAAAACTAGGTGCTCTATGTCAATACTAAATCCTTATACAAGTCCGCTGTCAACACATTTCCGATTGGGTCAATAAAAAACTGTCGGAACCACCGGATCTTCAAAAGGTTTCAACTACTTATAAGACCGTGTCGACAGGCAGATCGCACTAATGTTTCAAACGAAAAACAGAGAAAACGAACAAAAACTCGATACGTTCACAGAAATAAAAAAAATAAACACCGTCTTCGTAAAATCGATTATTCAATCGACAAAATCGCGCACGCTTATAATAGTATTATAATACTATTATAGCAGTACACCTCGTCGTACCGTTTTCAACCGCGCGCCGGGTTTTTTCGGTGAAAACAAAACGAGGTAAAAAATACATACAGGTAGTAGCAGCCCGAGAACACGAAAATCCGGGTTTTCTGTATAATTTAACCCTCAGAAAGTAAAAAAAAAAAAAAAATAACCGATACGTTTCTATATAACACGAGACTCGTCGTAATCGGAGACCACCTGGAACGCGCCAACGCGTCGTGTGACGCGCTGCTGCAATCCATAAAAAAAAAAAAATAGACCACGAATGAATCACGTATTGTAATAACATTGTTTTCTTCGTTGTCTCCGTCCGTATTTTTATGGATTATCGAGGAGAGTGATCGGTAACCGGTTGTTTGTTTCAGACGTCGCCAGCCAAAGTAAGTACGTCACCTACCCCCGGGAGCGTCACCGGCAACAGCAGTCAACAACTGTCGTCATCTCGTAAACTCGGAAATTTACCGCGGGATAGTCGAAACCCCGTCACCGGGATCCTTTCGGATGCACTCACGTCGTCCCGGCCTTCACGGACAATATTATTTATTAGCAGCATTTACAGGGGAATTTCGTCGTCCTACGCAAGCGATCCTAAAACGCGTGTGCCACCACGGTTTAACACGAAAACCGACAAGGTCAATCGTATTTGTTCCTATAGACCGAGGTGAAGGTTTATTTTCAACGAACGTAATAATAACACGGGCATTCCAAATTTGTTATTACGTACACTTTCTACTCGGACGGACATTGCGTCTCTCAGACGCGGCGTTTCGCGATTCCGTACGTGGTCCTCCGTACGAGTCCGCGTCGTCGTCGGTTCGAAAGCAGAGAAACACCGAAGAAAAGCCATCCAACGTACTTTGGCAAAATGTTTATAAGTACGGCGAAAACAAAAGTACGGATTCGTACGTACGTATAATACATTGTGACAACCTGCTTGTAGATTCGTGTACTGAGCGACGCGTACAAGTAATGTAGAACGTAATATAAAACATAGGTGTACATATTATGGATTATTTTCAAGAAACGTATGAATTTTTAATATTTTTAAAAACTTTCAACTCATCAAAGTGCCTGTAAAACAGAATTGCTCGCAAATTAAAATAAAATAATATTTATTGAGTTGTTGAGTTAGGTCCGATGAGTTGAAATTTTGTTTATATTGAATTTTATATTGAACACGCGATTTTAATTTTATAACACATTATAAAGCGTGTACATTCAAACGTTGGAAATTTGGAACGGTCGATAAAAATTACTTAATGTGATATTCCCACGCACGCTTTTGTCCAACATTTTGAACGATTTATACGTACACGGCGAAATAAAAGATAAGTTTATGACACCGTTCATTTTATAGAATTTGGAATTTTCGAACCTTACTAAGAATTTTTAAATCTACAATTTATCGGACCTTAAAAAAATATATGCTCCCTAAAACAGTAAAAAAAAAAAATGGATGACGATAACATCAATAAGATGAAAGTGAAATGTGCATTCAGCGTTATACGAAATTTTTTTTCACTTAAATTGAGTATTTTATGGGGTGCGTCGTGCAGACATCTTTTGAATAATAAATGAGCGTATTATATTATTTTGTTTTTATTTTTTTTTTTACTGTTTATGTATCATTATGTCATAGTGATCAACAAAGTTGTTTACTGACGTTTAAACCTTATAAAATGGACAAAAATTTTGTTATTAATTATAGGTACACGCTCCAATAAATTTACAGGTTTTAACCTTTGTGATTCACTTAAACCTTCATTAAAAAATAATATTCATCCAATTTATATATTACGCGTGTGTATTTCAGTTAGGTTATTTTAAAGCTTAATCAATGATGCGATTTAAGAAATATAATTTTCTTTCTTACAGAAACTTTGAACTCCTATGGTTGAGAGTATTTCATTAGTTATAACCATATTGTAGAATATTAATCGGTACGTGTCTGTTGTTTTTTAATAAAATTAATAAAACAACAAGACTTGATCCGTTAAGAGTTTATCATGAACTCCGTGTACGTTGAAATTCAACTATTAAGGTTTCGAAATTGATTGGTGAACTGTCACCAACCTCAGAAATCAAAAAAATAACTAAGACAATTGAGAATCGAATTGTCCGAAACGTATAAATGCTATTTATTGGTATTGTGAATCCAAATAATTATAAAATCAATCATTGATAAATACATACGATTCAAACATTACAAAAGCGTGCGTAATGAACAATTATAGTGTTATGTTATTTTTACAGCATAAATGACGCTTGAAATAAAACGTTGAGCCGTTCAACGAATAAATCTTTACAATGGTTTATAAGTATCTAAAATAAAATCACAAAAACAATTTTTAAACAAAATGATAGCATGGCTAACGAAGAAATCGTCAAAATTTGGTTAAGTTGTACGGCTACACATCTGCATAAATGGCAAGAAAATTAGGTACTATAAATCGAATAATTTATGGTTAAACTGATTTATATATCCATAGAAGACGTTAGAAACATCATTTTTTTGACGTAACAAAAAAATTTCCAACGTTTATATTGAAGAATGCCACAAACATATATTAAACATATACACTTAGATAACTACAACCTACCAATTAATACTTTGTTACTACCATTATGTGAAAATTATATACATTCACAGCATATAAATTATAAACTTTTACGAATAAAATATAATTTCCTATGGGAACAATAGCATGCCATTTTGATAAAGTGATGGCTTGCTTCTTATAAGATGAATAATATTATCATGTAGGAAATCATGTAGGATTGATAGTTATTTTTTAATTTTTTATCGTGTTATGTATACAAGTTTTTACACGTATAGTATCTTTTTATCTTACTTAAAACTGTTCTTAAAATAAAAATACACAATAATACCGCCAAACACTATAAATATATTATAGAACACACAAGTTATATTTCGTTAGAAGTGAATATAAAAAATCGCGTAATAGACGTTCTAATGATACATATATATATACAGATTGTCACTAAACTGGATTACATTTTCTAGTCGTAAATTTTGACGACATTTTTGCTTTCACCTATACGGTGTAGCATTAACAGCACGTGTTTTTAGGAATCACAGCAGTTTATTATAGCGAAAATATCGCAGAGCATTTAATTTGTTAGCATCGGATATGAGACGGGACAGCGACACGAAAAACGAACCCTTAAAAATACACGAGAAAATTCGGTCTCGGTCTCTATTGAACGAAAAAGATTAAAGACCATATGTGCGCGAGCGAAAACAATATTATTATTGTGTATAATAATGTATGGACCACTGCCTCCGGGTTCTCCTGCAGCACTACGACCCTATACGGGACAATGCTGGTTTCCAAGTTAATTGAATACAATTTTACAAGACCAGATGGTGAAAACGTCATTATATATGTGTGTGTTTCGCATGGTATACACTGTACGACCACGTAATCCTACTGATAATCCGGAAAAAAAAAAAAGGTCGAATGTCATCGTGCCGCTGTTGTCAAAAGCGTTTAAACTTTGCAGCGAGCATATTATATACGTATAGAGAGAGAGAGAGACGATATAGAAAAACGTGAGAAAACCCGACAACGTGTGGGATACACTGCGACGTTTTTTGTAATAAATTGCCACACACATAATATAGTGACCCAAAAACACGTGCAGTAAAGGGCTCGAGCGTTTAAAAAGGACGCACGATTGCATGTACGAGGATTGATTTACACTGATGCACGCATTAAATGCACTATAATATATTATACTTGTAAATGTGTGTACACGAATAAAATGTTTGTACTTTGTAGGTATTATATATAATAATATTACGTTTCCTGTTGTTGGTCGTTCGCTCATTTTTCACTGCCAGACGGACTGTGTGCTGATAATAATGATATTAAAATTTTTTTTTTTTCGCTCGTTGTGCAAACCTTCCGTCCGAATAAATTGAACTTAATCGCTTAACCTCCGGAAACGTACCCTCACTATATCCCGGCAATGTACGATTATGGCGTACGCGTATGGTGTAATCGGATCGTTTGATCAAACGAAAGCCGCAAAAGTCAATTTTGTCGGCGATATAGCATTTATAAAAAAAAAACATACGAGTAGAGCTCGAAAAAATTAAGCGATATTTATCTCGCGCGTTCAAATGCTCGATAAATGTACACATTTTTCTCTTAGAGCCGATAAATATCTCTGAATCAATTTAACAATACAACTCACCATAGTATATATATATATGTACTTGCGTTGATTACTATAGAAAAATAATGCTTGGATAATAGAATGTATCATTCGTAGTTAACTGTGATTTTTAATTAAAGAAAAGTCTATAAAACAGCTGAACTGCTGAACGTTTGACTGATAGGACTCACGTTGTTTACGATTTTAAACTGAGCAAAAAAAAAAAAACGTATTATTGTACTTCTCCTGCATTGTGCCCAATAATATATGTGTACGCTTTTCGCATGATTGTTTTAACACACATGTGCATCAGGTATGAATGAAATTTATGCAGTTTTTTTATAGACGAAAGAATTACATCAAGCATAAGTAGTCTCATTTACGTCTATATGCCAAATTATTTTGAGGGATACTCGTGCGAATATAATCAGTATATTTCTCTCAATAACGCACCCTCGATGACAAATTACATTTTAAAACCGTTTTTACAGGTTTAGAACGTGATTCGCGATGGCTGAAGATTAAACATTTTTCGAGGCGTTTTGCACAGTCATCGTGGCGATTGTCTTATTTCTATCTCTTGACTCGTGAGACCAACTTGGCGGCCAATCGATTTATTGCACACTTGCATAATCAATGCTTACGTATACGTTGAAATTTAAATGACTCGCACAACTAACGATATTTGTACGGTTATGATGTTCTATTATAATAACTAATATCCTATATATGTACGAAACCTTAAAACAAAATACGTTTCAATCAATTTACCTTTTTTTTTTTTTTTAAAAAACAGAACAGATTTAATTTATAAGACGGATTTAATCATACACGTATCGTTGTACGATTGTACATCAATCTTTAGACAAAATATAGATGTAATATATGGACAACGCTATTACTGCACAGCTACGCGGCGAAGATAAGTATATGTTTCGTCAACACGTATAATAACAATACACAAGTTAAAACCACAATGCGCGTTTTCTATTTCGTTCAACCTTGAGTTTGGAAAATGTAGGTATACCTACTTTCATTGCACATAGATAATCGTAGCTAAGAATAACTTCAAAGTGATTTCCGTTTATTTATAAATGCGCATAAAGATCGAAGGATAAAGGTGCATGATTCTAAACTAATAACGATAAATGTAAATCATCAAGAGTTTTTTTTTTTTTATCAGAATAAACAGCTCGTATTCATTATTGGCATTAGTTATAGTACTGTAAAGTCTTAGACATTTTTTTTTTTTTTTTTTTTGATAGCTTGGTGTTACGTAACTATTTTTACAACTTATTTATGTTCATAGAGTATATGATTATGTGTAACGAAATTGCAAATTATAATGATGGTAATGAGCTCCCCCTTGTGAGCCCGATCGACGGTAATACAGTGTAAAAACTGTTCGTAAATGACTATAGTAATCATCCGAGGTCACCTATCAAGGACAATGTTTTCGATCGAACGATATAGGTACAGAAATATACGAGTGCAAGGCCTGGGGTGAAGAACGGCCACGACTGACAGGTATTAGCTCCAGGGGATGGAATAAAAAGCATCCTTAATGGACGTGATAAAAGGAGCACACGCGGCCTCAGGCCAATCGTCGAGTATAATGAACGAACGATTCAATTAAACACTAACTACGAACAGGTTAAGCTTTCTTCGACTCTCGAAACAGAACACGGACACACACTTCTGCAGTCCTACAAATCGCTAATTGATTCAGGTACGTAAGACGACCATATAATACTCTTCGTGAACATGTTCAATTATAAGTTGTCAATACAATTATAATAGTTTAAAACCGATTCTCAGTTTATAGAAATGTACTGTTACGAGACGTATAACGTCACGTATAATACTTGCACCATGATATTATTTTAGTATGGATAGAAACGGTAAGAGTTTTGTAGTTTACAAACTTAGAAATTAGTACAAAAGAATGCGGTGGAACGTCGGTGTTTCTTTCAAAATTTCCATGTATACGCAGTGACCACACCTATTGTAAGAATATTTCTTTATTCCCTCCGCCGTTGAAACGGGTAATGGATTGCACCGATACTGCAGTAAAATATCATATACATTACAATACACTCGGGTCGTCTACCGAAATATTACCTTAGGTACCTCGGAAAGAATTTGGACACGATACGTCCTCGTATATAGAAGTTATAAAAAATATAAAATTGGTTCATTCTTCGGCTCACCACATACGTGTATAATGTATGTACAGTTTGAATAGTCATTCGATACAACCATAATGTATTCTACCTTTAAAATATATTTCTTAAGGTCTACGGATAATGTGTGTGTGGCGTCATCGTCGCTTTCGCCGACGGTTCGAAGGGACACGAAAATGGGTGCGAACACGTATATTATACAGCCGATTTATATATTTGATACCGTTTCAGACGGTTGTTTTGTGTACGGATATTGGTCACGGTGCATGTTACGACGAGTATCATCTATACCTAAACCGGATGTCTACGAATAAAAGGTTTTTGCAAAATCAAGATACGCTTACAGTAAAAATTGAAAATCGTATACCTACCGAAAGAATCGTGTTCTTTTCAATCTGATTCATAAGTCGCGCGATCCCACGAAAATCAGTCCACCGC
This sequence comes from Hormaphis cornu, assembly GCA_017140985.1. NCBI lineage: Eukaryota > Metazoa > Arthropoda > Insecta > Hemiptera > Hormaphididae > Hormaphis > Hormaphis cornu. Next base: position 5,621,533 of record CM029358.1, read on the forward strand.
ACTATTGCCACCAAATTCGTTGTATACAAACAGGTACCGATTCTATTTCTTTGGTACTGTTAGTGTGTAGACGGCAGTATAATAATTAAACGTGTAAATACGATCTTACGAAACGTCATGCAAAACAATCGATGTATAAATATAGGCCAGATATTCATTGATTGTTCGGGTCCGACGATATATTTTTGAAATCGTCTAAAATCTAAACAATAGTGTTCACAAATATTTAAGAACAAACATAATTGTAATGCTAAAAATTTCTTTGTATCGGTGTGTTTTCGTTATCATTGTATTTTTTGTTGTGTATAAATAAATAACCTTAGACACAGGGGGATTTGATTATAGATTATAGATTATATCACAAAAGGAGCCAATCGTTTATTCTACGTATATTTATGTAATGTTTAATAAATGATTATAAAAAAGAAAATCCAGAATGAAATATTGTCGTTATTAGGTAAATTTCATAGTTCACCGAACCTTTTTAGAGAAATATGTAGACGGCTAACAGCGTACACCGTGTCCAAAATAACCAATGTTCGAACTGCGATCGAACGATGAAACGAGCGATCGACAGTCGTACGTACTTAACGAATTCTAGTATTTCCAATCATTAGTCGTTACTTATCTACCAGGTATACTTACTCATAATTTATACGTAACGGTTATAACGTAAACTACCGCCAATTACCGAATTGTAGAAACTGTGTCACAACGGTTAGGTGTACCTACGAGTGCGGCGGTGATAAAAAATTGCATAAACCCGACAAGACACAAACTATCGAAAGTGAAAAAAAATTACTTTCGTTCGCATCCACTTCTTTTCTATCGCGCGTCAGACGCCTTTTATAGGTAGGTACAGAAAGCGAAAGAGTACTTTTTTCAGTCAGCACAACAAACATACCGAACGCGTGTGGCGGCTGCACTTGACATATTCTTTTGGAATTTAGTCTATTGTGCGAAGTTAACCGACAATTTCTACTCGGACATTGTATTAAATTCGTATCCAACATAATAGAAGATATTATACGCTTAATACGTCGACAAATTTAAATCTGTACTGTGTTCGTTATTGTTGACTTTGTGGGTCAAAACGTGTACTGTCACGAGCGATGTCGCGATTTCGCGAGACAGACGACAACGTGACAAACACGAGGAACGTAAAATACGACTGTCCGGAAGCAGACTGGCGGTGTTGAAGAGCAGCCAAGACGCACACAATATTACTATACGACACAATGTGAAAGATCAAATGAACCGAAGAAATAACGAGTGACACGAGATGACCGCCATGCCGTCGTCGACACGTAATCAAAAGCCGCAGACGCGGACACGCCAAAGAGACAAATCTTGCGTAACAAGTAATAACCGTACTCTCAAAACACGAATTTCACGTCTACATGTAACTCTACACGTCGTATAAAAATTCAAAAACTGTTCGTCAACTAAAAATTTCTCAACACGTCAGTTATCAAATCGTATTATTATAACCTACACTCGATTTGAACATTATAAAATAATATAGTACACAAGCAGCAGAGTATCGCCTATTTTTTTGTTAGTAAATAACGTCGAACCGCATGTCTTTAAATAATTTTTTACTTCCTCAGTCCTTGGTCTCGTTGTGTTCCTAGTAAAACATAATTGGTCCGGTATAATATACCTCGTGTCCTTATAGAGGTAGAGGTGTATATCATTTTTATTTGTTGGGTGCACACGTTTTTGTTTGTTCGGCGAAAATATTTTTACTCACACGTACGATTATTATTACCTAACCGGAAAAACGATTTGGCGTTCTCCGTTTTTTTTTTTTTTTCATAGATACTGTGTAAAATTCTGTGAATCGTTTTACTAAAATAGTACGTGTTGTGCAATAGCGATGTACTAGCCCTGAAAAAAAAAACTAATATGACGTAATTTGCTGTACATCAATAATATTTACGAAATACAAACTTGGTTAAAGTGACAATGCGATCGATATTTTGACAATATTGTTTGCGCTATGTACGATTAGCAAATTTAATCGATTTTTCGATTGATAAACAGACCCGCACAATCTAACCGGAGTGCTAAAAATTTATTGACCTGCTTGGTGAGGAAATATCGATTGAGTAAAATTTTAAATCTGTCAACAAAATAATGCAGTAATATAATTTTTCCAAGAGCGGAAATTGAAGTGTTCATGACAACGACCACGATTTAGTAGTCCAACGTAAAAGAATATTTTAGTATTTTATAACTAATGTCGATAGTGTCGTAATATTATCTATAAATATGAAATAAACTGGTTTTTATTCATTAGTCGAAACGAGGACGGACCAAATCACAATCGGTAGGAGGTATAAGTAGGTAATTAAAAATTTTAAATAAATTCATCGTAACTGAACCGGCAAGATACGAAGAAACTCGAGTTTTTAATGATGGGAGATCTGACATCGATCGCTCACCCGTGATAATTGTCTTTCAAAATCGGATAGAGACTTTTGAAACGCCCTGTACTCGAAACCAGCTGCTGGCATTTATCTATACCGTAGAAATTTTCAAAATCGATCGCGCTAGCGAGAAAACGTTTTCTAAACTTCTTTTAAAAAAAAACATGAAATAATGACGATACCATAATAATATTATATACGCCTGTTCATATTAATTATCGTTCGAAGGATAAAACAATTTAAATAGAAACATTTTATTTGTCACAATCAAATAACGTGTAACACTGAGCGTAAGCCTGCGGCGTATAGAACCACCTAATTTTTTCGAATTTTTCCATGGTGGTAAAAAGATTCCATCGCTTAATGCGCGCTTAAATGACTCGCGTTAAAATGAAATTAATTAACACTAAAATGCCCATTAATTATTATTACAGTCATGTACGTAGCGAAACGTTTATACGAAAGGCACGAACAATACTCGTATGTGTACATGATGTACGTTATAAAATTTTTATTTTAATAATTCGCCTAAAGGTTACGGGAGCCGGAAGAACGACGCTCTCGCAGTATTTATGTAATACCGACGGTGCATATTATAATATGCTGACACGTATTTATTGTTTAGTGCCTTTCCAAAGGACCTCGACCGTGGTGAAAAAGTGCCAACAAATCGTTGGCAATACCGTCCCGTTGAATCGTTTCGACGCGTTAAACGGAAAACGGTTCCAATTTTCGTGTCGTTTCCCAATCGGATGTTGTAACGCAGACAGAAAAATACGTACGCTCGGCCGAGCGACGGACGAAAAGTGCACGCGCGACTTTCGCGGTCTCTTTTTTACAAAAAAATAATCGTTGTTTGGTTTGAGTCGACGATTGTTATATATTTTTTTTTTGTTACTATCGATCCGTTTTAGTCGACGGCGATCGATCTCGCGTTTTTCCCAGTCGCGTAAAAGAAAAAAAATCGGCGGCGCCTCGATACAACACACACTCGACACCGCCGAAAACGCCGGAAAAACCGCGTTGTAATAATCCGGCACAGCGAAAAACTACGCCACATTGAGACTGTAATTTCGGAAAAATCGTTTTACTCACGGCCAAAGTGTTGTTCTCCCGAATACGTTGTCCCCCGGCGATGTTGAACGGCTGTTTTCCACACCGGACGACGACGGAGACGTGTGTAAAAAAATGAACCGTTTTTGCCGGGCGAAAGTATAGTCACGGTGTGCGGCGCACCTCGCGGACGGACGGGACGCGATTGACCCTGCGGCGGCGGCGGCGGCGGATGCGTCGGATGCGGTCGTCGGGAGCGCGCGCGTCCGGTACGGAAAACGTGCATCAACTGGTGGCGGTGTCGCGTCGCGCGGGCGGCGGCGGACGAAAAAAAAAAACACCGAGACGCGGCGGTGCGTGCATCGCGGTGGACGGCGTGCGCGCGCGAGTGTATTTTTTTTTCCCCCCGGACAAGACGCGGGCCGCGTTTTCACTCCCCCGTGCGGCCGTCAAAACACTGCGGTGACCCTCGATCGCAGCGCCGTCGCCCGGTGTCTTCCGAAAAAATTATTAGACGACGACAACGTGGTGGTAGAAAATACGATTTTTATGGTCGAAACGGATTTTCACGCGGACGTCGTGACGAAAAGCGCGTCCAAAAGCTATCGAGAAGAACGGAAACGCGCCGGTTTTACAAAGTCGCCGGCCGGTTGGAATTTTCCCGCCGTCTCCGTAACCGCGACCCTGCGACGGAGCACGGCAGCGCGTCTGAGTTTGCGTCCGCGAAAATTCCAAACTAGTCTGAGACGGCGAGAGAGTTCGGCGCACCTCCCCTCCTCACATACCTCGGCTACCCGAGACCGCCTTTCGTGTTTTTGTTTGGAAATATGCAGGGATTATACGAGCAACCGTGGCATACGCGGAACATTTTATAAAGGTAAAAAAAAGTAAAAAAAAGAAAGCCGGTCTTGTTTGCGCGGGTTGTTTGACGGAGATAGAGGGTGGGTTGTTTGATATCCGCGTCGACAAATCGTTGCCTCCGAAAATACGATTCCGTGCGAGCTCGGTTATCCGGTACACGTGTCGGGAATAACGAGCTTGACGATATGAACTTTTATCGAATCTTCTTTCCTATTTTAGTGTTACGTAAAAGTTTCCGATCTTCATGTTGTGATCAAAAGTATCTAAATCAATGATATCGTGAATAAAAATAATTTTGAACCCCGTCGTCAAGGTAACGTTGACCTCTCTAACGCGTACCATCCTGGTGCAGTCTGCTAAAAGAAAGGCATCGATCGTTCGTAGAAATCGGAGCACTGGTCGAAAATCTGTTTACAGCAAAGAAAAAAAAAATAATCATTGTAAAACCGTCAAGCTTCCTCGTTAACGCTTAGAATCTAAAAAAATCAGTCGCAGTAAATATTCAACGAGTTGAAAATCGCCGTATGAATGTTATCTACCTAAACCCACAATTACATCGTATAATATTCAATATTATCGAGTATACGCACGTCTTATATTTCAATAAAGTTGTACTTACTTCCTGTCCGCGCTCAATAATGTTCATACACCCACAGGTATTTAAGTATTTAATTTCAATTTATAATTCTGTTTTTGAAATATTTACGAGCCCGGCACAATGGCTACTCTAGATCATTCACAATATCGTGTTACGTATATTGAACAGAGCGATTCACGGTGAGTAATGCAAAACGGTTTTTCAGTCATCGTGCGATAGTGTTTTGTGACGTTTTAGGTATATCACAAGGTTATGCCGTGAACAGAGATTCGCACGAAATAATTTCCCAAAGAGATTAATTGACGGTGTCGAATTAAACAATTCATCAATACGATTCCCAGCTCATTACGACATTCAAGACGTATCTAAAACTACAGCTGTTTGTACATGTGTCTGTTGTAGATATCGTATCTACTAGTGATTTACAGGTAGGTGACATTTTAATATAATCATTAAAATGTTGAAAATGTGTAACCGGCGTGGAAAAAAAAAAACTGAAATCATAGTGAAAACTTTTTTTTTAAAATTTTCCACGTACGTCGTACACACGTTGATAAGTTGTTGTATCGTAGTGTGGATAAATGCGTGTAAAATACAACAAACGATTGAAAACACCATTTCCGGGGTACATCGATGAACGATGCGCTTCAGTTGGCCCGAGAGGAAATCCTCGGTGTTGTGTCACGTATTAGGTACCGACGTATAAAAGGGTCTAGTCTACACGAATCGATAAACTATACTAACACACTCCCTATAAGTTTATGTATTAACGTTCCTATACGCTGTGTAGGTACATGTTAATAACTGAAATCTCCCTCGAACGCTTGAAATGTTTGAAAATAGACTTTTAAAAACCGACGTCGGAGTAAACTGTGACGCGTGTTGCTTTATAAATTACAATATCGGAAGAGCCGACTGTCTTGAGCTTTGCGATGATTATTTTGGATCGTAGTTGGGTACGAACGCATATGGTACAACAGCGTATACACGGCACAGATCCGGTTACAAAAAAAAAAAAAATTCTAAACAACGCTTACTTTATTTTTTTAGGTGATCGATTACTCAGTTAAATAAAAAAATTAGTTTCTCCCTAGGCGTTCCGTTATGGGCCCAATTATATCGTGGCATACACTGTGACAGATATTTGCGCACACGCGTTATTACTGACGTATTGGTGATAGAAAAAAAAACATACACGTTTTTGTAAAATAAATACTTTCCACGTTCCACACACAACTTAAAATAGAAAAAATGAATCACTTTTCTTTTGTACATGACGATTTATCTGCAAGTATATATATATCCGTAAGAATGCTTTTAAAGTAGGTATACCATGCTATGTATTATAATAATTCATTTTGTCTGTATAATAAAGATTTGACCTCCTCCCCCAAATAAATTTACTGGTTCCGCGCCTGATTACGCATTAGATTCGGCATTGCGATGGGCACTATAGATTGACCTATTCTTAAAGATTTTGAACGGGTAAATGCGAATGGCAATAATTGCTAGAAAAACTCAACTGAAAAAAAATTACAATTGGTGTGACTACATTTATATTATATTTTCTGTTTGAAATTCTAAAAACGATAACTGATTATAATCAAATTCATATTTATATTATTACGTAGGAGACGCATTAACCGGATGATCACCGTATCAATAGTATACGGTTTATTGTGATAGAATTATACGTCTATTTGTCGAGAAAAATTGAAAACATGTGACATTTGCGGGTGTCGCCGTAATTTTATAAATTGTAATAACTAACACTTGTTTTTTACGTTCCGGAAGCTGCAAGGACATTATTAAGTAACCCATTTAAAGCTTGTCATTGAGTTACGCATGTAATACGTGATCGTTTTATCGCGTTTGGTTAATATTCGTAATGAATTATAGATATTATAATCTTGTCACTTTTTCATTGTATTATTATTATTAAACTCCAACGGAGAAACATCGTACGTGGAAATAACTTGTATACTTTTTCTAGAGGAAAAACGTTTTTCTCGCCATATCTAGTTTCAGAAATTTTATGTCGTTTGTAAAATATGTAGTGATCGTCAAAATAAACTCATCCTCAAAACACCAGCGGAATAATTAAAATCCTATAGTAGTTAGTATTAATTTTAGAGCTAGACGAGGGTAATAATCAAAAATCAAAATGCAACCATACTAATTATCAAAGATCAACATTATTGGGTATTTGGATCAGTGGCGACAAGTTCTAATAAAATTGCTGGTTCAAGTTATAGACCACCCACCCCCTATGGCCGGTTGAATAAAGTTTTCTCGGAAAATATTTTTTCCTAAATCAATTTGTAATGCATAAGAGTTTTTTGACTTACCAAGTTATACAGCATAACTGAGCTCGCTTAAAATCGTTTTTTTTTTTGACGCAACTTCTTATCATTGCTTTCAGATATCACGATACGTTTGAGTCTCAACTTCCAAACCAGTGACCCACCACCACTCGCCCAAAGCGTGTGGTCGCCACTCCGTCAAATTAACCACGCAACCTAGAGTGATCCCGGCTTTTTTTCCATTTATTTATTTTATACTTTTTAGTGTTTTGTTTTCACTTGTTTGTTAATTTTTTTTTATTTCATAATTTTTTTATTGAAATACTTACCGTGTTCACATAGTTCATACCGTCTCATTTGCAACTCGGAATAGTTGTTTTTTATCGTAATACGTTATCGCAATTTTTCTGTAAAATTTTTTTGGTTTTTGTTAAATTTTTTCTAAGAACCCTCAAAAAATTTCGATACAATATCCGTGGGACCACCGCTGGAGTACTTTGGATTTGAGTACTTTCAATACATCATAATCATTAAAATAAAACAGATCATTACCTGTCTATTAATAATCATTTACATTTTGCTATGTACCATTCAAGATTTCTAGTAATGACGATCGGCTTTTTTTCTACCTTTTTTACATTGATATTAGTTTACATTATAGATAATCTAGTTATTGCTATACTTAGTTGAGTTGATTAATGTTAGTTCTCAGTTTGTAGTGAAATCGAGAACGTGATGACCTGCATGAATTGAGTTGTCGTCGAAATAACTGTGCTAAAACTTATAAAGTAAATAATATAAAAACCAAAACGACGTAAGTAATCACTTCTAGGTATACGTGGCCTCATCATTTCACAGATAAACATCTTACTTCACTAGCCATATTTAAAAAATTTAAATCAACATAGCTATAAATATGGATAAAGGTTGTAACAATTTCTAATTTCTTTGATAATCGTCCATTCACTTGGATTTCCCGAGGTCATTTAGTCATTATTTCTCTTCTCGTTGACGGTGTGTTGTTATTATTATTCTTTTAACTTGAAAATGTTTTAAATTTAATAACCGATCATTGCTAAATACTTTGACTTAACTAACGTAGACAATATAAACAGTATAACACTATATAATATATTGTATGGGAAACGAACGGGAAATTAGTGACTCTTCCTTGTGTCAATTATACGTGTACTTATCATACCGTAATATTTTAGAATTACTTATAACATTTCACTTTTATTTTTTCCTTTAAAAAATTCTAATTAAATCACTGAAGGTAAGTTTTTTTTTTTTGGTACAATCAATCAGGTAGTTCTCGCATTAACAATAGTAACACATGACGGCCTAAAGTTAGAAATTAAAATTTTTTTACAGTGAAAAAGGGTAAAGTAATTCTAATAATACGGTTTACTGGATTGCTTTAGAGCAAAGTACTTGAAAAATAAGTAGCAGAAAAGAGTTAATAATATGTATAAACGTATAGGACTCGATTTTCGATCTTTTATCCTCATAATCCATAAAATCGTTTGCGTTTTCTGTTTAAATTTCACTTTTCTATTTGTGAACCATAAAATTGGTATACAACATTATCAAAAAGTACCAAAAATCGAGTCGTATATGTTAACACGGTTATACAAGTTATATATAGATCTAAAATCGTAATAAATGCGAGCTTGTAATTGAAATATTTGTTGACTTTGAAATTAGTATAAAATATTACACAGATGTTTACACAACTGTTTATTTAAATTTTTTTTTTCTCGTGTAATGTGATTCAATAAAATGGTAAGCACAATTTTTAAAGTATTTCTGAAAAAAAAAAACCTTGACATAGTACTATTTGTTTAAGTGTGCTTTTAGTTTAGGATTCTAGACTTTTAACATTTGACGTTAGTATAATGATTGGCGTAAAAACGTTTACTGTGAAACGTGTGAGGACTAAATAGATCTTGTTTATGATAAAAATCTAACGACATACGTGCATTGTTCAAGGGCACACGAATCAGAGTAGAGTAATGTTTTCATCGGAATAAGACTTAAAATAGATAATAGAATTTAGACTAAGAATGTATTAAATCGTATACGTAGTAAATGTTAGTAAATAGTTGTACTTCTTAGTCGATATAGTTTGTAAGAAATAAATGTCGCTTTTTGTTATTTTAACAGTTATCTTTGGACAGAATATATTATGCCTGTAAAATAATAACGTGCTCCATTAAATTTACAATAATATACTCCCGTTTCGACTATTGCACGTTTTCGGGAAATGTTTCGAACTTCTTAAATTTTGACTTCGATGCGTATAATACTTTTGAAGAATCAATTTAAAGAATATCCTACTTGCTCCGATTAGTCGATACACTATTGTAAATAATTGTAATATACTAAGCGATAAAATCATGTTGACTATTTTTTTTTTTTTCCAAGTTTGAAAGCATGAAACAATATACTCGTACGTATATTACACATTATTCAATTCGAACGGAAATGATTGAGCAATAGTATGAGGACCGATAATTTAAAACAGTTTGTACTTTCCGAAATTCACCTGCATAAAATTTGATCACCTACACTTTTCTATTCTCCAAGACGCCTTATGCACGTGTGAAAATTTGTACGTCATATTGCACCGATGCGATCTCGTACCGCACTATTATTATTACAGTGTCGTACTGCGCACAATTTTAGGCTCTGAAAATGCGTACGATACCTACCCGCGTGTAACCGTTTTATGGTAGGTATCCAGATTTATTTATTTTTTTTTCTTCTAAACGATTCTTTCGAACGATTTTGAAAACGGAGTGGACGAAGAATACGTCAATAGCGCGTGTTGTTCACGACGAACACACACTAACCGACTGGCGCCTTAGTGACGACAATAATATTGAGTATAATATAGTATAAGTCATATTATGATTTGTTGCCGATACACCGAATAACAATATGGTTCGGTAATACAACAATAATAATCGTAAATGCTATGGGCGCGCCCAGTCATCCAATACATCGCAGCTCACCTGCGCATACCTCCCGCTGTAAACAAGAATGATAGTGTGTGCTCGTGTATACAAGAACTTACGAGGGATGCGAAATAGTTCGTTTTTCGTAAAAATTGCCGTGTCTTTCCATTCGTGTCAGGCATGCGCTCAAATAAAGTCAACATCGATAATAATTTCATAAACGCCAACGGTAGCTGTCGCATCGCCGAAACTCGACAGTTCCGATTTCATAATAAAGCTCAAGCACGAGCCGGGAAATTCGACTGTCCGCTTTTGTGATTTTTTTCATATATCATGTACACACCTTCTGGCGTCTGAACGGTGACGATATATATTATTGGTAGAGTGATCCACAAGCAATGGCCGAGTCCAAGTGTCAGTGAGACCGTCGCGTTTTTGTGCACAGGATGTCGTCCCGAAATATACACGTATATTTTCTCGTCATTAACGCGCTTAAATTCAGTAATTTTGTTGACCAATTAAAATTCAATATTAATAAAAAACCTCGATTTCGCTCGCTAAATGAATAGCACATATATTTTGTGACGATTTCGTGCGTTTTCCGCAGTATTTACCCGTACATTCGCGCCGTACACTAAAAATTATGTAAACTATCACGTACTAAATAAGTTTCATATCGTACTAAAATTATTCGTATATCCGTGTATTTTAGAGTTTGGACGAATAAATTTTTTTATAAATTTTAACCGACAGAGGTTTGCTGCTTAAAATCGTTTTCTGAAGACAGCTATAACGTTTAGATTTGAAATAATCCCATATTCCTATTATACGAACCCAGTACACATTATCAAAAACCGCGATCCACTCAAAAATCAAACCGAAGCTTACCAAAACCCGTTGCTCGTGCGGCTCTTTCTTTATTTTTTAATGTAACCCAATATGTGTTTGCAATCTGTGTAAAAAAACTTATAAAACAGGTAATCGATATATTTTAAGAAATATAATACAAATATATACACAAAAAAGGGTACATCGATTGAACGAGTTAAAATAAAACCGAGAATATTTTTGTAAATTTGTTAAATTTAGTGGTTTTCAAACTCAAAATGAATTACTGCAACTGCAGTTGTCATGTTAAAATATATTTGAAGTAGCGACGATGAGAGCCAAACAGCTGTTTTTGTGACGGATGATACTAAAAAAAAAAAACGCAAAAGTTCATTACTACAATAATTAACGTTTGTATATTAATAGTTGTGTGATTTTGGTCAGTGATGGTGTTTGACTCTTTGTTTTACGTAAAACGTAGGTATTCGCCAATAAATAATAAATCATTTCGTAGATTTGCATGGTATTTATTTTCACACAACATATCAACGTGTTCTTCCCTTCGATTGTTATAAACAAGAGTTTTATGTTTTTTATGTTTAAGTTTAAAAAAAGTGAAAAGAGATTAGTGTTGGAATAGTATAGCATATTATTTAGGTGCACAAGACAAATCTTTTAAAATCATTGAGTAATTGGGAAAGTGCACAGGTAATAATAATTGAAACCCGGTGAACACTTCAATATTTTTAATGTCTCCACGCGTTCACCATGTTTGAAATTCACGCATTGGTATCGTGAACATATTATTTTCGTCGACGGTTTCCGGTTATTGTTAAAATATATACTTTGACAGTAAAAATTGTATACATAATCGAGCGGACGAATGAAACATGTCACGATTACAATATTTCACTGGTAAAGGAAGTTGACCATTTTCAGTATTTTTAATTTGGGTGTACCGTACCTACGTTTAAGTTGCTTAGAAGCACGTGACGAATAGGCTTATGCAGTTTACGATTTATTAAATATTGATATTGACCATAATATTATTTATAATATATCGCGTGCCAAGTTTTAGTTATCAAAAAACTTTATACGAATAATTACGATGCAAAAGAAAATCGCTTAAATATGTTATTGTTGATTTCTATGGTGCTGTCGGATCGAACCATTTTAGATACTAAACTGAGCGACACAAATGTCGCCCAGTGAAAGCATTTTACGCGGGCACGTTATTTTCAAAATAAATTGTATGTAAATATGTATAAAAAATTATTTGGTATTGAGTGATAAATATTTTTGTAAATATTGTCTCGTTCTCATATACGCTACTAAAAAATTTCGAAAATCCGTTGACACAATTTTTATATTTAGTCGTTTAAATTTGAAATATTTTCGAAAATTGGTATTATACCCGTGATTTATTTTCGGAAATAAATTCGCAACCCGCACGAATTTGTAATTTAAGATTTGAAAATTAAACGTGTTATGTAAAACGAAATTTGCTATCTGAATATGAATATTTCAAAATAATCCGTCTTGTACGTTCTGAAAGCGTATAAAAAGAGTAATGAAAAATTGTGTAATTTCGATTATGATATACCTAGTGAAATTACGCACTGTTGTAAAGCGATTACGACTTTTATGTTCGTTCTAAAAATTGAACATTCGGTTACTCCGTGGCGTTTGATGTTGGGTTTTTTCTTTTCAAGTTTCAAAATCATTTTCTCATGATGATATGATTCTATACGATTTTTATCTGTTTTCGCCAGGTACTACGGCGCTTCATAAAAGACCAATAATAAATTCTATCGTTACGGCACAATTCTCATAGTGTAACTAAGCTCACACAGAATCGTTATTTTCGTAAGCAATTTTTAATCTGTTTCAGAAATTCATTCCGGCTTTTATTAATATTTAAAATCGCAATCAAGCGAATGCGAATTGGAGAATAGTAGTTAAATAAGTAAATTATAATATTGCAGTGTACCCGAGTAATTGTAACGATAATAACGACGCGTACGTTAGAAATGAAAACGGGCGGCGACTGCGAAAACCGTTGCGGCAGGTCGTCGTCGCTCGGTGTCGATAGAAAATTAATATCGATGACACCCGATAGCCAAGACCGTATTATTTTTTTTCTCTCTTTACCATCCAAGACTTGTTTACGGTAAAACGTCATAACAATCGTAATACGAGCTCGCGGGTATTATAATTTGTCGTTATTTATTTTGATCTTTGATGTTAGGTACACCCGGCAGGCTTATAGGTACACGGGACGTATTTTATTCTTAACGCGTGAATGACGAACAAACGTTTGTGAAAAAAACGTTTCACACGAAACAAAATCTAATCTTGTTCCAGTGTCCGGACAAACATTAATTAGACGGCCACAATTGTTTGCTTACCATATAATTATAATTTATATTGTACGGCTATTATTGTGCTAACTTTTGACACCTTTGGTCGTCAACAATGTTTATGCCGGATAGGAGGCATACTATATAACATAATATTATGTTTATTGTTATGGATTCATTACGACTGCGGTATAGTTACCGAGTCGCGTCATAGACGAAAACTATTGTATTTTCACGAACGCTAAACTAACGTATTATATATTCTGTGTTCACAGTTCTCAGATCTTGCGTGGTATTCTTATTTATGGTATACTATCCGAACAGGGCTTATGTCGCGTAAATTCGTGGATTCAAAATATTATAGTTTATAATCCGTTTTATTTGTCGGTGCGATCGTTTATATTATCCAGTTAACAATGTTATGGTATAAAATATGGATTCATATTAAGACGCTGATATTTTGTTCTGGGGGCGGGCTCGTAATGTCTCATTTAAAATACCGTCTTTACACGGTGTTACAATATAGTCAGACACTGATACAGCACACGTGTTGCGCATAACATACACATATGTCGTATAATTGAGAACTGATAAAGAGTTATCAACGGTATATACGATTAAACGGACACGTTGTGGTAAATTTTAAAAAAATAAATAGTTTTCCAGGAACCCTATTAAACGTCGTTTCTCATTATTTTGCATCACACGAATACTATAGAACGATTAATCAATGATCGCATACTTGCCACGTGGCAATCTCCGTTATTGAACTTGATCTAAAAAACCCAAGGTGTGACGTAATGTGTAGTTGTTTAAAAATAAATTTTGTTTCACGTTCATTAATTGAGACTGAATGTAATGTTATTATGATCGTGTACCTTCCTCGTAATAAATACAAATTTAAATAAAACGTTGACCTAATAGTCCACACTTCACATGAAAGCACCGCTTTGCCACCTCTTTTATCTTTTTATGCGTGTTCTTATTGTTATACCAAAAATAGTTTTTATTAGCTGTTACGGTCGTAAGAACGCGTTATTGCTTCTGATTTCGGACATTGCGCTGAGAAAATTTTAGAACAAGCGTCTTACAAAGTTTGACAAGTGAAATAAGAAAGGTTCAGTGTCCCGGTCTCGAGTTGTGAAATCCTATCTTAGGGGTGAGGTAAATAATGAAAATAATCTTAATTTCGGTTCCTTAAACTGCGTCCAAGGATTAAATGTGTATTTTCAGGGGACAGAATAACTAGAACCTACAGGACCCCTCGCAGAAAAGTAAATTCAACGTGACTGTACACTGCAAAAAAAAAATGACGCTTTGCTTAGGATTGTTCTACTTTGTGCTTTTATTATTTTTCAAAAACAGCGATGTGTGGCTGGAGTTTCTTTATGGACTCTGACGTTGTACTTTGAAGGTAGGTTTTCTCAATGATAGAAAAATTCCTTTCTGCTGTAGCGGTTGATGTGCGGGCAGAATCGAGTTTGAGGAGACGAGACAACACGGAGACGGAAACACACTGTCACATTTTGCTGATGTTTCAACAGCATTTGTCCGAATTTCGACTCACTTAGACCGCCGCAAATCCGCTGTGCACCTTTGTAATCTGCTCATCGAGCGCGGATAAATAAATTAAAAAAATTTCTCGCGTTAAATATTAATAATAAAAACCACCCTGTACTTTTTTAAATCTATTTATTTTTTACGACTCCTCTCGCGCACTGAACTCCGGATTGACGCGACTCGTAACACGAGAGGCACACGGTATAACTGTTACACCATACCCAGGCCTGTGACGGCGGCGGCTCGCACCGTATGACGTTGACAAGTGGTCGCCGAGTAGCGTTCAAAGTCGTCCGGGGTCTCGACGTCATAGGTCACGACGAAATGCGTTATCCCGAAATGTTTTCTCTCCAGAGAGCCGACGGTATGCAGGCGTTTGTTTTTTTCATCGAAGTCTCGTATAATCCCGGCTCTCCTAACTGCAACGACGAATAAGGGATTCATTTTTTTCATTTATTTATTTTACTTGTAAAGATTTTTACCTATACGAGCCACATTCGAGGGGGAAAAAAAAACTACGATCGGTCGTCACTGATGCTGCGAACCGCGCGCATGTTCTTATCTGCGATGATGAGTTCTGTTCCGATACGGTGTTCGGGGAAAAATATAACATCTTTTTTCCACTGTGTACCCAGTAACCTTTAACATCGCGCATACCATAAGAATGTTCGTTTTGTGAGACAATATATCACGCGAGTTGATTTTACTGACGACACAGCGGTATTAGATCTCGGCAAAAAAAAATGATCGACGTCGCATAAAAAGTTATTACGATACTTACGTATAAAGTTGTTTTTACAGCACTACGTTATACAATAAAGCGTATAACGATAACAGTTTTCAAGTGTACAATATGATGTACATCTCGAACAACAGACGTTCTAGTCGTCAACAATATGACTAAGGTGTGTACAAACTGTGAAAACAGTACACAAAATTATCGTTACGCAGGAAACGCCGAAAAAAGTAAGTAACCGCGATTTTCGACCCCCACGATATTTTACCCCCCCGGTATAATTTCACTGGGGATATTTTACCCCCCCGGTAAAAAATTTCGCTAGAGATATTTTGCCCTAGAGATATTATACCGGGGGGTAAAATTTTCCTAGTGAAATTTCACTGGGGGGTAACAATTCACCAGTGAAATTTTACCGTAAAACTTCCCCGGAAAAAATAATTGATTTACTAGTAGAATATTCAAGAATTAAAAGTTATTATTACAAATTTTTGCAGTAAAATTCTCAATATGTTTTTGGTTTTTCGGGTATCACTAAAAAAAAAAAAAAAGCAAAATTTAAATATTTCTAGGACTAATTTACCACCTCAGCCAATTAACCATTTAGAAAAATTACTGATTTTAAAAATGGGAGCATTCCTTCCAAACGAAAGTCTCACAATTCTTTCAATTTCATAGCAAAATTCTCCAAAATTCTCAATTTATTTTTGGTTTTTGGGGTACATCTCAAAAATTAGGGAAAACGTTATAAAAACCATTTCAACAAAAGTACCACCGGAGTCCACTAACATGTACTTGAAAAATCTACTTACTTTAAAAATCTGAGCATTCTTTCTACCCGAAAAGTTGTAAAATTATCATCCTTGTAAAAACAATGCAAGAATACCCAGAGTCAAATACTAGGATTAAAATTCTAAGATTAAACAATAACCGCCCTATGTACAGCTTAATGTTACGTGATTTACGACTACGCACTTACTGTACGCATTGTCTATACTCGATTTTTTTTTTCAAACTTATATACATAATATTCTTATACATATAGTACAATATGAATATGATGGACGATTTTGATAATTTAAGAACGATTAAGAATACAGACATGGGATTTACGACGGAACGTCATTGTCGGTACAATACAATAATTCTTTTTACTTGTTAGAATTATTTTTTTATGTCATATTTTACTCTAGTCAGGTTTATCTGGCCGTATATTACGATGGTTTACCGATTACAATTTTTAAACCCGTCTTCTCAGACCGGGTGAGCGGATAAAGTAATTTTTCAAAATCATTTGTCACGAAAACAATCACGTTATTACTGTACAATAACACCGTATACTGTGCAGTGACTAGCATTTTATTACTATAAATTTTAACGACATCATGATACAACGAGACATTGAAAATTTTTATCATTGACATTTTCGATTGTAGCTTATATAATGAGTATAAAACTTAATTACTAAATATTATACACTAGGTATTCATTTTAAAAATTATAATTATATCGAGCAGACAAAACCGCCATGTAGGTGTAATGTGCTTAAGTTCTTGATTAGCCGGGTTCAATAGTATTATACGCTATATTTTTAAATGAAAAATGTTCAAGGAAAATAACACAATGCATAAATATTTATACGTAATTTTATGACGCTTCTGTGTGTTGTATTTATACGGCTATTGGCAGTTAAAATTATCATAACGTGTATCCACTCTTGACAATGAAAATAGTTAATAATTCATATATCTATCTGTACAGTGTGTTGGTGTCGAGTTACAAACTGATTATTATTACCAAGCTATAGAAGGCTATATCGTACACATTTCAACGGGAAAATGTCTGGTTTTGTGTTTTTTAACTTTTTAACGTACCGATGAATCTACGATATAGTGAATAATAATGTTTTGTGCTGCTCATGCAGTCAAAGTCCCCATTTTCGAATGATATAAAAACAATTTTAACAGCGAGTTTGCGATTTTCCCGCACACAATCGACGATATACGTCGATTAGTATATTCTGTATGGACAGCGTGTGTAAACGAAACGACGGCAGGTAATAAATAATAAATAATAAACAACTCTGAAACAGTAGAAAACAAACAACGATTAGTGTTGGTCGCAGCTTGTGCACGTAAAACTGCAAGAGCGATTCATGGCAGTCAGCTGCGGGGGGTAGGGTTAAAGGGTCCGAACCCTCACTTTAACGGGGTGGAAAAAGTAGAAATTTCTAAAAATACTTACCTATATATGATATATACTTTTCTTAACAGCTAAAACTACATTTCAGCAGGGTTTCAATGTTTGTTTGATGACTCAACGGACGTAAAAGACTTTGAATATTTATAGTTTCTTTCCGTCTTCCCGATGTCGATACTGCTGTCCACAGCTATCCGCGAGCTACACATATTCGGAAACGCAAACCCAAAAGGCTGGCAACAAGCAACGATGAAATGCTGCCTTCCAGTGTATTGGACGCCGTCGAGCGTCGTTGTTATACTCGCAAATATATTTATCTATGTAGCTTGAAATTTTGCGCGTTTTACCTGTTTCAACGCCAGATGGATCTTTTTCTGGTTTGAAAAGACTACAAAACCTATCCAAGAAACAGTACGAAAGAGGTAAACGATTCATAAAATGTGGACCATTAAAACAGTTCCGTTTTCATTTTATATTTTACCGTCAAAACACCGGCGGCCAGCGTTTTTCAAGGGGTTGATTTAGGTGCCCCTCGACTTTAGTTTTTTTCACGCGGTAATTTTGTGAATGTTTTAAACTGGAACACGTGTGTACAATACGGGCAGCGCATTCATAAATTTGAAATAAAAAAAAAAAGTCTCGGTCGAAAATGGTAAAAACTAAAACGATGAACACATTCTTTTATTTTCCCGGTGTCGTTTGTGCACACCGCCTGCAGTGTTTACAATACGTTTCTGTCGTTTCCCTCTTTTCTTTTTTTTCTGTCCATCCAACATTTTCTCGCTTCGTACAACGGCCGCTCACTTTTTACTTCTGTATCGTACAACATCATACAACACCGTCGGCGCGGCCACAGGTACGCGTGCGTGTAACACCAATAACAATCGTTAACTATCGTGCCATCGGTTACCGCCGTCCGGTCGGTCGGCGGGACCCCGATTTCGGGGGCTCGTGACCGGAATGTCGTTTCGTCACGCGCAGACTGCGAAGACGGCGCGCCAGCAGATAAGGGTTGTCGGGCTGATGCGTTACGGGGCGGGCGTGCGTGATTGATGCGTTTAAAAAAAAAAAAACACGCAGCAGCCCCCGCGCGCAATCCGTCCCGCCCATCCGCGGTCGCCGCCGTTTTTCAGGAATGTGAACCCTCCGCGTCTGTTTATCTAATAACGTGCCGCGCGCGTTTTCGTCGGCACGCCGCGTTCCTGACGCACCACGTGCGCCGGAAGAATTCACGCGGCTGGAGGAACGCGTTTTCGGCCCGCCGACACGTACATCATTGAGGGCCGGTAAGACTTCTCGAGATTAGAACATCACAACTCTGTTCGCGAACGGTTCCTGCAAAACAGAATGATACGTGTTGCGTGTGCTCGAATAACAGTGTAGTCCAAACAAACTCTTCGTCTGCGACGAAAACTCCGATTTTGTGTCGCCGTCAATCGTTCGTGACGAGAACAATGTTTTATTCCGCGCAAAATGTCCGCGCGTCGTCGTCTCCAGCCCAAAAAAAAAAACTGCCAAACTCTGGCTGCGCTTGATGTTGAAACGGCTCCTCTTACGAAGACGACGACGCATCGCGAAAATGTGCTCGTTTCTGACGCACCGCGTGTCGTGAACGCACACGGAAGAACGAGCTTTTGACCCGTTGATGTATGCGTTCGTGTCGTCGCGAGCTGGTAAAACTCCTCGAGAACGCACCAACAATCAGTCCCCCGAAACTCGCACGTCGGTGCCATGTGCTATCAAAACGTGCCCCTATAAGACAAATTTATACAGGGGGTGTCGTACAGCTGTGAGTAGGGGAGAGGGGCTGTCCGAAAAAACTTGGTATGTGACCTTACTCCGATTTTGTGTCGGCAAAAGTTTTGTGACACACGCGTTACGCGTTCGGTTATAACTTATAATAGTTCTATAACGTTATGTACCGACAGCAGCTAGTTTTTACGAGGGGGGTTGTTTTTACACGTGATTTTCAAAAAAGTTATAACAATCATGATCGTATCAATCGATTTCGCGTGTGTTCAAGGTAAACGGGTCGGGTCCAACGAAAACTTCTCTCGAAAACGGTCGTTCGAATTCTCTTACAGTCAGTTTTTTCATTTTCGTTCGGATCATAATTTCTGTTCGGATCGAAGCCGTCAGGGTTCGAACTTGAGAATTTTTACGCCAAACATTTTATCTATAGTCATATTGTAATGTGTATTCAATTAACAAACGCATGGCGGCAAATTGCTTTGGGTGCGACCGTGCAAATGTGTAAGTACTAATCAGTCGATAACAGTTAAAAAACAACGGGCTGACGTAACAGTACATTGATGAGAATAGACTGCGATTTAACACGCGGATACAAACGAAAATTGTTACAAAATTATAGACAACAAGGAGCGGGGAAATTCCGTGCGTGAATATCGTGGTAAAAAGTCACTAAACGGCGGTGGTTCGTTCGGATGTGGCCGCAACAGGTGGACGGAAAAGGGTCGCGGGAGATATGGGTCGGAGGTATTTTGTTATGGTCCAAGTTCTCGCAGAAAAATAATTACTGCGCCGTAAAATTATTATTAATTATGTAAACATCCGAAATGACCCGTTTGAATTTTGAACATTTCTCATTGTTTAAAAGAATAACGGTTGGAACTTTTAAACTTTTATGGTGTTATACGATATGATATATAGCGTGCGACGACGCGCTTGTATTTTGATTACACACACGCGCGCGCGCAGGTCGAACAGCGTTTAAATTGAAGCGTTTTTTTAATAAGGATGTGGCGGATGTTTTCGAAATTTTTCTACAGCCATTTCGAAACAAAAAACCACGAGTACCCGTTATAAATTGAGCTGCAGGGAAATAAAAAACACCGGTTCAAGGTACCTGCCTCGTATAAAAATGTCAAACGCAATAATCGGACAAGTCCGTATTATGCGCGTACAAACGTTGAAAACGGTAGGCAATTTACCTGCGGTACGTTTTGATGGGTGACGCATCCAGTCGACACGTCGTAATATAACTATACGCATATTAAGCTGGTTTTTTTTTTGTTCCTGTGACGTGTAGTGTTTACGTCGTGGAAGATATGAGTCCTTCTTTGTTGTGTACACGCGTAAATATTCATTGTGTCTTTGCGTCAGGCAGTCAGTCTTCTGCGGTTATTAATATTGTAATAAAATTGCTATCCGCGTTTCGTTCGTACCAGAGTGTGTGTGTTCGTTTTTACACGTTTTCGACTTGTAATGTTTGTAACGACCAGACGGTCGGGTAAACAAATACAGAGTTATAGTAGAAGAACGAATCAGCAGTACTGTTCGCGAGTTGTTGTTAACCACGAAAATTACTTCGACCGCATACAAACGCCTCATTATGATATCCGATACCAAAATTGACGATTAATCTGCGAAAATGAATAAAATCCAATCACGTGCATACACACGGAGGAATGTCCGACAGAGTTACTATCGAATTCCGCGAGAGCGCGTTCTGTACGTTATTTCTATATAGAAGTAGGCCGTCTTAGTAGGGAATCCAAACGAAATAAAAATTAACCGATTTTGAAAGATTATTACGAGTCAGCATACCCGTGTACTGTCGTTGGGTTTTTTTTTCGGAATTTCGATTATTAAAAAAAAAAAAATTGATGAAGTATGATTCTCAGCGACGAGGTCAATATTTTAAACCCTAAAAACTTAATTTTGAAAAATCGGCCAACAACGGTAAGTACGATCAAGAAATATGTATAATTCAAGTCGCAAACTTCCATGACTACAAAACTTAAACCAGTACGAAAGAACTTAAAATGCAAAATTTCTATTTTTTAACCGTATTACCCAAGTGAATAAATGAAAATTTTTTAAAATTTTTTTTTGGGTTCATCATAATAGCCATATGGTATTAACTATAGGTATACGCAATCAAACCATTTAACCACAAAAAAAAAAATTATGGGATATTCCCCCAAAGATAAAATACGCACAAAATAATTTATAAACGCGACTATTTATTTGTGTGCGTATTTTTACTTATCATCAAACGTAAAAGTACTTTATAGTTTATACATATTTAACTTTTAGGTATACATTTATTTATTTAACTTGATATCGAGTCAAAATTGTAGGCTGCAATTTATTAATTTTGTTCAGTATACCTAATATCAATCGACGTTGAACAAAACTATTGGATTATAAAAAGATTTGTTATAAAATCATTTACTCTCGATTTTAACTGTCATTTAAATTAAGTGGTTTGATTGTTTTACGCGCGATATTCATTTAACTATTAAGATTTATGCCGAGTAAGCACGAAGTTTTTTATTTCGCACCCGAACAATGAAGGCGCTAATTACGAATCTTACACAGCAGTAAATTGTTCAAGTAATTTTAGCTGCGCGTACTGTACGTGGTTGTCCTATTACCTACCACATTATTTTTTTTTTATTTTTCAGCAAATTTCCACACCCAAATTCATTCCTCGATGTTTAGTCGTATACGACCTTTAAACGAAACAATACGTCGACACTATTGATGCCAAACAAAGCCGAGAAACAAATATTAAATACCTAAAACTGAAACGCTTCCACGAACAATACTAACAGCTATAGTCTAAGCAAATTGATTTTAACAAAAAAAAAAACAAATTAGAACGTTAAATTGTATCAATAGTTTATCAAGTATGTCCATAGGTGATATGGTAGCATGGAATTTGAAGAGTAATGACCAATGAGTAGAACAAAGATCACTCTACGTCATGTAAACGTACGATTTATTTGTTGAATCATTGCGAAACAAACACGTCGGTGAAAAATGTACAAAACATACAGAAATCAAATTTGAAATATTTTAGTCACAGTATTACAGTCTTAAAATAATTCACGGTGCACCTACGTAACTATAACGCAATTTTTTTATTTGTACATTTTATAAAACTACGTTTGAAAATATTAATAATGTTCACTTAATTTATATTCGATAGGTAGTAGCCATATTACTTGTATTCATTAAAGATTTGATTGCATAATAATCATTGACCTAAATGTTTTTTTTTTTTTGCACATCTGTCGATTTTTAAGGCAAATTTTATAGTTATTTCAAAGATTTTATCGAACACGTTTCATAAATAGGTATCTGGTACACATTTCTACAGCCAAGAGTATATTTGATAATTATTTATTTAAAAAACTTATTTTTAGCTACACCAGAATAAAATATGTATAGTTGCGTGGTGTTTCGCATTTGTCACCACTTTTATAGTCTTTATTGAGATATTTGCCCACAATTCTATAGAATACTTAATTTTTGGAAACATTAATTGTTATAATTCGAGAATAAAAAAAAAATCGTCGTTTCTTTAAGACGTTTTTGTATACTGCACTTGATCACAAAATTAATCCTACTATATTT
>CM029358.1:5659807-5679605 GCA_017140985.1 Hormaphis cornu
CTTATAACAAAGTAAAGCTTTTGAAGAACTGCTTTTTCCTTAAACTCAAATGAATGGTTAACGCTAACCGAGATTAAGGAAGCCATACGACATTTTTTTTTAATAAAAAAATATCATTATCTTACTCTTTATTGTTATCTCTTTAGATTCTAAAAAGGTATTAAACATAAAAGAGAATTCATTCTTATTATGTCAAAAACCAAAATGTATATAATTATTAATAAAGGAATATACTTCAAAGCAATATGGTCTCGTAAAATTAATTTTTTTTTCTAAATAATATCCACATCCCTCACGATTGAAACTTATTATTATTTCTCATCATCATTAGTTTACGAGAATACTATTTAGTTTTGTGCATATTAGTCGTGATGAACCGAGTTACAAAAAAAAAAAATATCCATGCACTTGTATTGGCTCAATAAAATGATCGTCACGTAATTGCGTGTAACTTGTTCAACATTTTTTAGATTCTGAGCGCAACGAAGAATGTATTGTTATGACAACGATGTTTTTTCTGTTTTCTGTTTTTCTATCAACAATTTTTCGTATAGAAGGAATGCTCCAATATTCTAAATTAGTAACTTCTCTGAATGGTTTATGGACTTTGGTGGTACTTTAGAGTTTTTTTTTTAAATTTTGCTTACTTTTTGAGTTTTACGAATCAATTTAAGTATTACGAAATCAACGACCCAACCAAAGCGTAGTTGTTACTGGACCTTTACCGTGGTATACCGTTCTGTTTTCCGTTCGTGTTCATTTCGTTTCGAGTGTTTACACGTGTAATATTTGGCGTTGTTATTTGGGATATGGAATCGTTACTACGACGACAAACTTACATCCCAAACTAATTTACCAGTCATATTAAACGCGTTTCGAAGTATTCCAGTGTAATGTAGTGCGGAAGTTTGACTGGAACTTAAAGACACTGTATTAATATATTATGTTTCCGGTATTTCGGATTGGTTCAAAACTACAGTGTTTTAGTATAACGAAAGCTCGTTCGAATATCGTTGTTGTTGTTGTTGTTTAAATAATATGTACTGCGAGTGTTATTTAGAACGTTAAAATTATTATGAGACAATTACACAAATTATAATTATAAAAGGAAGCGCCGGGATCGGTCTAGGTTGCATGGGTAGTTTGACGGGGTAGCGACTACGCTTTGGGTGGGTCGCTAGTTTAGACGTTGTGGTTTAAACGTATTATTTAATTTCTGAAAGCAAATCATTGCCTTCGAAAGTACGATTCTCAGCGAGCTCAGTTGTCTATAGTTTACGTCCTGGTAGAAACAATTTTAACAATAAAAGCTTTTATTTAATATTAATATAAAATTAATAATTTATTAATTTTATAAAAACAAATTTAACGATAAATACTCTTGTCAAATCTAGCTAAATTTTTTCAGAATTATCTATCCAAATCAAAAACTAATATTGTATTCACATTTAAAACTTTAGTGAATCACACCTTTTTTTCGAATAGCACTCAATGGATTACGATACTTTGTTTGTTTTACAACAATTAAATGCGTAGGGGGTACACAATAATGCTCTGTAATACTTACATTGTTTCGTCGAATACAATTTGCTAGCTAAGTTTTTTTTTTGTCTCTCATTTACGCAGTATTAACCCGTTATTTTAATAACTGGTAGTCAAAGACGAGAAAACAAATATAATATCCACTTATCCCATTGTGTAAAGTTTTTTTCAACGTACTCGGAAACGTCAAGAAATCGTGAATGCAGTGTGATCGGAGGGTTTGAAAAAAAAAAAAACCAACGTTCTTTCGGTTGTCATTTTACACGATGTCATCGAAACAGTAATGGCGTTCTTATGTACAATACCTCTGCGTGCAGGATAGATTCGTGGCGGCCGCGTTCAATTCCGACGAGTCACATGAAATTAATTTCGAGTTCGTAAAACAAATAACGGCGTCTTTTAAAATAAATAATATCAAGTAAAAAAAAAAAAAAACAATGAAAACGTCAAAACAAACCTTGTCAACTGTTCGATTTTTTTTTTCCCGAACGACGGAAAATCCTTTAATCGTCCGCTCCGAGTTACGTACAGTTTCTTATTCCGTCGCGGGGGAAATACGAGCGAAGTTTTTAACATTTTTTTAAACAAACGTCTGACGCGCAGCATCTGTTCAGTGTACACATACCGAATTCCACTATAAATACAAATCTTGGATTACGTTTTTAAATTGCGTTACTGGTAGCCGCTACCACCCTCGCACCTAAAGACTAATTTTTATTTCTTAAACCTCTTGGAATTAAAAACATACAGTGTGGCGAACGAGTAAGGAGGGAAAAAAAAAAACCGGGTGAAAAAAAAAAAAAAATAATTTAATTAAATCTCGATTCTCGTACAGCAGCGGCCCTTTCGGGTGTCCGCACGGTAAACAACCCTCTTATTTTTCAACGTTCGTCGGACAGACGCGTTTCCGACGCGAACAGGGCGCGAACAGGGCGCCGCGGTGGGTGGGTAAAGGGTTTTTTGAAGAACAATAATTCAGCCGACAAAAAACACATTGTTGGTGTATTTTAAAACGTACATAGGATTTTAAAATAAATAGATTTAATTGTAGTACGATTATTATGTTGTATATTATCATGATATTATAATACTAGTAAAAAAAAAAAATTAAATTAAATAAATATACAAATAAAAAAAAAAAATAATAATAATAACGCTTAACGTTTACCAACAAAACCCTAAACAACTATTCAAAAACACTTAATCGTTTATATAATAATAATAATATATATATATATATATAATAGTGTATAATATTATAGCTGATATCGCATACGATAATCACGTTTACGTAAAACACAAAAAAAAACGAATTTTACCGTTACGGATCTTAAACGATAAATCTTTGGCTTCGATGGTAGATTATAGATAACTTAATACTGCCTATTGCACGTTTTCGGGAGATTCGTCCGAAAGTTTAGCGCCGCCTATAGATACACACTATGTCATTGTTACGATTACGATTATTATCGTTATTACAATAGTTATGCGAGAGTTTAAGCGTATACTGCAAAGGCTGTTCGACGTTACACACGTGTAGTTAAACAATATAACATTATACAAACAAAAAAAAATTCATAAAAAAAACCAACGATAACAATCCAAAAAGAAAAAAAAACATAATAATAATAATATTATAAGCGAGAGATCATATCGGTCCGATTCACAGATAATATGTCTGAAAAGTGCGCGTATCGTTACAATAACGTGTTTGCGACGTCCAAACGAAAAAATCGCCACGTCGTTACGATGACTGTCTTCCGTAAACAACGTCGACGACGTGGTTAGGTTAGGTTCACCGGTGCGCCCCACAGACGCGCATAAAATGGCCCCCATATGGACGCGCGTGTATAACGCAAGGCAGTCGCGGATGAACGTTTTTGTTCCTTTTTTTTTAATTTTCCCCACGAAATATTACTTTTTTCGAGGAAATCAAACAATTTTTCTTCATCCACGCGGCGGTCGCCATCGTACGTTTATTTTCGCGAGCCGATTTCACGCCGTCCGATCGTTTCGATTCGTCAAACGGCGCGTATAAAATTAATCTAAACTTCGTATATTACACGTATATATTATGTATTATGTAGTACCGCAAAAAAAGGCAAAAGGCCGTCGACGGTTACAACCGTGCCCCCCACGATCATACTCTTAAAATGTTTTTCTCTCGAAAAATCGCCCCCGCGTGAAGTCTAGTATTTATCTATGCACCTATATGTTACATTATATACACAACGCGGTACGTACTCACAAACGGGTATACCGTACACAACAAACACACACACACACACACACGAGTCGTTTATAAACTCGTAAAAACGGTACTGAGTTAAAACAAAAGTTATAAATCTTTCTTTTTTCGGAAAAATCGAGACGAACTCTATTTGCGCGCGCGAGGAACCGAAGGGTATTTTTTTTAAACTTTTTTTTTTTTTTTGACTAGCAAACACAACTCGATGGGGGGGTGACGGGGGGGACTTACCGTACTGTTCGGTGGGCAGGAGGGACGAGAGGAGAGACCCGATATTATGATATTTCACTCTCGTGTTCGATTTTTTTTATTGTTTTTTTCAGCCTCGTCAATCGTGATTGAGGTACGCGGGCGGCACGGCGAACTGGTCTTTGGGCGACATCGCGTCGTACAGCGACATCTTGAGCCGCTTGCACTTGGCCCGGCGGTTCTTGAACCAGAACTGCACGTTCTTGGACTCGAGCCGCGGGAACTTTTGCCGGTACGGCATGCGGTTCAGCTCGTCCGTGTACTTGGCGATCAGGCTGTGCGACGGGTGCGTGTTGTGCTCGAACCACTGCTCCAGCCGCGGCACTTCGCTCACCGGGTCGATGAACGTCCGGTTCCGTTTCCGGCGTTCCTCGGCCTGCAGCGCCGACAGGTTCAGACCCGCGGCCGGCGACACCTGTTTCGGACATACGACGAACGTTATTATTATAATTGTCGTTGACAAGTGTTTTGATTATTGACGATATGCGACGATTCAGGGCCGGGCGTCGAACAATAATAATCGTCACGCTCGTTAGTCGATCGATTAATTTTTATTGACCCAGAGATATGCGCGCTGGCGGTTTTACGGGGGGCGAGTGGAAGGTCCTTTTTTTATTCGTTTAAATAGTGCGAGACACGGTGGTCAAATCATTAATTCACGAGCTATACAACTCGTTATCAAAGAGGTTTGACTGTTTGTACGATACGTGTGTACGTATTCTTTACTGCTCTCGACGGATGAAAAGTACGAAATGTGTTTTGTTTTGCCGCCCACCCTGAGAATTGTCAAGAACCGTCACTGTATGTATGTGTACGTGTATGTATGGGTTTACACGTCATACACGCATGTGTGGGCATAAATACGCGTGTATTGTGTACCCTTATATACCCTTGAAACCAAAACATATCCGCGCGATTCGTTGTTTTTCCGCGGAGAAAATGTGTCGTTATAAGTGTAGATATAGTTAAATAGACGGTGCCGTTTTATCCTCGCGATATTATAGTGCAGCTCGTTTCGCGGATAACGGAACGATCGAAATATTCGATACATATTTGCAAAGAAAATATTGCTTACGGGTTGGTGCAAAGGAAAAAGTTATTACTTCGGATGTATGCACGTATAAAACCATTGACTATTCTTTCGGAATAACATTGGTGCGTAAAATACGTTTCGAATGTTGGGTTAAGAGTATACGACGTGTTCACACTATTGGTTTCCATTTTTCAAGTATAAAAATCAAAAAAAAAAAAAAAAAAGTACAAAGACTTTGATCGAAATATTATCGAAACACGGTTTATGTATTTTAAATCATAAGAAAAAAAATGTTTTAATTCGATATTAAGAAAATGAATTTATGAGCAACGAAAAAATTCATTATTTCTGCCTAAACCGTAGGAAAAATTAACAATCGTGTAAATTTCGAGGAATTGATTTTACAATGTAACCGAATACCCATTACTATTCATAAATGGTTTTAAAATTTCAATGCAACAGTTGTTATTTATCAAAAACAGATAATTTATTTGTACATCGTGCATAAATAATTTTTGTTACATAAATAATAATAAGCTTTGATTAATTTTTTTAATCATTAAATTCTTTTGGATTTTAACATATATATATATTTGTTATCTAGTGATTAAAAAGAGTTATTTCCTTTGAGTGTATTAAACATGTAATTTCATTTGGACGTTTTATCTGCATTTTGTACGATTGGTTATTGAACTATATGTAGATATAACAAAGTATTAAAATATACGCCAGTACAGTTTATACTGTCAGAAAATATTGTTTGAAATACATTTTAAATGATCTAAAGACTACTCGCAACCTATATTTGTTGTGATTTATCACTCAAACGACCCAGGTTTTTTACAAGCGTCAAACGAATTTGAAATATTTTGTACGTTTATACCGATCTCGTTTTACTTTTAAGTTGTTGTAACTCGTAAACAAAAATTTTCAAATAAGATCCGGAGTATTTGATTAAAAATTTCGCCTGTCCGATCTACACAATAATTAATTTAAGGCTTGTCGTGAACATTTTTGTAAATTTACGCACCAATAGTGTGTGTGAAAAAAAATATCGAGAAAGTAGGAGTGCCGCGCTATTATTATCTACTGAACGGCAAAATCATACTGAAATACTGAGATTTGACGTGCACCCAGTTAAAGAAAGAAAATACGACTCGAGTTTCCGCAGACATTAATCACTCACGTTTTGGACACGAAACTTCGACTTATGTTTTGAAAACGTTTAAAATTTACAGCCTATTGATGAATGTCAAATTTTTTATTATTCATAAAACGTTTTTTATCATCGATAACAATCCTTATGGTAGCAGCGAATAATTTCGTAAATACCTTACGGAGTTGAAATACATTGTAAATGTTACGTTTTTCGTAAAAAAAAAAAAATTTACAGATATGAATTTTTTGCTGGCGTAACGCCCGAACAATACGTTTGTGACTTGAATCTTATGACCATAACAACATCGTTTTTGTAACATGCTTGATGATTACGAATAAAATTATCGCTTTTCCCCCATACTGTTAGTGGATCACCGCATAATTGGTCTTTAAATGTCGGTAAACCGGGTTTGAACCACGTCACCGTAATATACATAATGTGCCAACGTTTTCTATTTTTTTTTTTGATTATTATACGATACCATATTGTTGTTGGAGTAAAATTCCGCGGTTGATTTTGTAAATGCGTCTTATTCAATTCGAAATTTCTACACCTATCTGGTTATCTGTAGTCACTTTATAGGTACCTAAAGTGCTATTTCGGTGCAATTGAGATTTTATCGTTAATACTATTTTTGTTATTATTATCTAAGATAAAGCGCTCGTAGGTAGTACAAATTGTTTTAAATGTTTCGTAAATAATATCGATTCTTGTCCAAACATATAACATCACTCAAAAGCCAACCGTGCTCACAACGCTATAAATCGTGCAAGTCACATACTAATTAATTAATAATCAATGTAAACAGTATTTTGTTTAACGGGAAAATACTCCGTTCGTATTTTATTTAACGTATCCGTATCGTTTCATAACACCACACTTACAATAAAAAATAAAAATTCAAAATATTGTTTGCTCAAGTGACTTGATTTTTACGCTTCGTCAAAAACTAACTTTTTTCTATTATCATACAATATTCGTTAAAGCATAACGATTATTTATTCATTTGATGGTTGTTATGGGTTTGTAGCTCACCGTGGTAGGTAAACCATTTTATAAGTACAGATTACAATTCACAACAATTATTATTATCATTAGGTTGTACTCGTTGCATATACTATTTTCGAAGTTAATTTGAAAAGAAATCGGCAAAAGCGGAACAATCTACCATCCAGCTCTTAACCGTTTTTAATTGTTAATTCTGTAGAACGTAACCTCTAGATAGACGTCCGGCAAATCATATAAAACATAAAAAAAAATACACATTTTAGCTGTTTCGACTAATCCAAACGCGTACACGTTAAACAAGTTAGGTAAAGTAGTGCGTACGAAACCATTCGATTTTAATATTTTAATGTTGCTAGATTAGATAAATTAATATGTTTATGTATAAATATATTGTTAATTTTCGCTCGGAATGTTACGATGAGTATTTCAGATTATTAATTTACCGTTAATAAAAAAATCTCGACTGTGCAACAACTTCTACAAGCGGTAAAGACGATATCGAAAATTGTTGTAAAAAAACAATAGGATAAGAAAGAAAAAAAATTCTTTTTTAGAAAACAGTTTGAAACTGTCGTATTCATTTCACAGTGATTAGTGCACAGTACTTATTTCTTTTCCAAAAATTCAGACAGTACTAATGTAAACCGAAGAAACAAAGAACTTTGGAAAACAACGTAAAAACATCTTCCAAACGCTAGTTATTTAAACAATCGGTCTATAGTATATGAACAACGCCACGAGTCTGTCAAAGTCGTAGAGTGATATTATCGACTCGATGTCGTTCACTAATCGACTTCATCAAGGTTATTTCAAGTATAATAGTGTTGAAAGCGGATACAGTATGTTACGATTAGGCGTGTACAAAAAAGAAAACGCTTTTTATAATACTAATTAAGCGTGTTTATACGCTCTTCATACAGACTGATTTTCGAAAAACCACATGTTGGATCCACGTTTTGAGAACTCGGTATTGTTTGATTTTTTAGAAAATCGACTAGTTTTAGAACAGGAAGATCATTGTAAAATTTTCAACAGCGTTGTTCGTCATTTCTGTTCGTAATGACGTAATATACTCTAGTATCTACAGGAAACCAGGCATATATTCATTCGATATTTAGGTGCGGTGCAATTTTTCGGAAACAATTTGAACTTGTCATTAAACCTCTGATTACAGTTCAGTTTTTCATACTTGGTTTGACGTTTTTTACAACCGAACGAGTGAGTTTTAACTCTCCAACATTTTCCTCCCCAAGATGGTAATGGTTTTCGTTTTTCCGTTCATGTCGCCCAGTTTTAAAGTTTTACGGTACCCAATTAAAAAATAGCCGGACTACGCGTAAGTCGCCGAGGGGCGCGTATTTACGGGGGTGAATCACGAGCATGGGGCTTTTCGTCTCAACGGGTAGATTTTTTCTACACGGAAAACTACCTAAAAAAAAAACCAAAAGATCAACACGGGCCACGGGGGTCGCTTTGGCACCACCCACTAAATCCGCCCCAGTATATATATACGATCTAGACGCATGAAATCGATGCGATTGATTGGACCCGTTTATCCCTTCGACTTATATACTTGGGTTATCTGATCATTTGATGCTAAGTGGCACGTGCGCACGAGTGCGGCACCGCGTGCAAGTAAAATCAAGTACGTAAATTATGAAATATATAGAGGAGACCGGCAAAAAAGTCTCGGAGCGAAAAACCCTGGTCAAAAGTTGTACACGTCTCCCCGAGGGCAGTACAGGAATCGATTTTTTCAATTATTATCTTATCGAATTAGATCAGTAGGTATAACGTAACTAACACGAAAAAAAAAAACGAACGTTGAAAAATTTAGCTTTGTGAACAAAACAATCGATTGTCTACCGTGTACTCGGGATTCCGCGACCTGTTGAATATTTACTACGGTCATTTTGTTTTTTTTCTTCGAAACAACTGTCCAAAATCTACACACTCGTATTTTCAAGTTTTGTTTTTCGCGCAACATTACGATCGAATTTGTTATCATGTCTCGATACACAGTCGGTATTTATTTTTTCTCGTCCTCAAAACTCCTTTATCCATAATTTGCACGTAAGACTTAGGAAATCATATCGAAACGGTAAGTATTAAAAACACATCGAAAACGCTCCGAACGCTCTTGACGTTTCCACAGGTTGTCAGAGAAACTGACTCGCGAACCGAATCGGAACAATTGTTTTCAGTCGTACTCTGCGAAACACTCGTTAGAATCGTTTTTCGAACGCGATGATTCACCATTGCTTCCATAATTTTATACGCACACTGACGTTACTGACACCACCGACCCACTCGGAGCAGTGACCTACTTCAGCCGGAAAATCGCCGATTTTTTTTGTCGTTCGCCTCCCGTTGAACATTTTACAAACACGGTACTGTGTTCTAGTCTAACCGACGGAAACGACATGACGCTTTGATCCCCTCGACCGATCCCTTCGATTCGCGAACTCCAGTCCCTTCCGTCAACCGGTCTAACAAACGCGTTTAAACTTGTCGAAGCGTATAATCTATATATATATAAATATACAAAATCACTCACTGACCGAACAACGTGCGAACTTGAAATTTGGAATTCCTACTCCTCCACCGTTGCGATACGAAAAGGATTTGAAAAAAAATGTTGAAGTGGATTAATCGCTGTAATGACTTGTATTGTACCGCGTTTGATGTCGGCACGTACAACACCAACAACGGCGTGTACACCGCATAATAATAATTCATAATTTTACGCGAAAGGAAAACCGACCGACTGACCGGGGGAACGGACGCGCGGCCCGAACCGCCGCGTCTAGAGGACCCATCGAGATTTCGCACGGCCTGTGCGACGGAATCAAAATTAAACCCCTAAAGCGCTCGTTAAAGTTCATCCCTCGAGGCGGTGAAACGGGGTGTCCGAATTCGTGTAACCGTTGGTGCACTGCGGCCTGTTGTGAATCAATACACCCCCTAAAAACTTCGACCGGCCGAATCACTAAACTGACCTGATGCGAATGCGACGACGGCGGCGGCGGCGGCTGCGGCGGCGGCGACGTGTCTGTCTGGGTACGACGGGCCTGCACGTTGAACCCGGGAAAACATTGGCTCATGTACATGAAACTGTGGCTGAACATCGAGTTGGGAACCATCGGGAACCCGGGCCGAACCAGCGTCGAGTGCATGTCGGCGTGGTGGAACAGTGGCGGCGGCGGCGGCGGCGGCTGCGGTCCCGTCGCGTGCGGGTGGTGGTGTCCCGCGGGCCGACAGTCGTCGGGGCTGCAGGCCGCGGACGACGCGGCCGATCGCGGCCGACGTTCCTGCTGTCTGCTGCAACTGCCGCCGCCGTCCGACGCGTCGTCGTCCATCATGTCCTGGTCCTCGTCGTCGTAGTCGTCGTCGTCGTCGTCGTTGTTGTCGTCGTCGCCGTTGTTGTCGTCGTCGCGGTTGTTGTCGTCGTCCTCGTCGTCGTACTCGTTGTTGTTCAATCCGGTGGTGACGTTCGACTGCATCTTCTCTTTGTCCGGCGGCTCTTCTTTGATCACCATCAACTCCTATAAAAAATTGTCGGGTTAAGCGTGTTGAAAATCAAACGGTCTTTCACGTACCCGCGCGATTTTATCGAGAAAAAAAAAAACGTATTCCTCGCGCGCGGTCACCGAAATAACTGTAAAAAGTTGTTTTAATAAGATTGTTTCGGCCGTAATTTTAATACGTCGCGGCAGCTCTCAGTTAAGTGCGATAATCGGTGTTTTAGGTATTCGACGACGTTTTGACGGTTTTTTTGCCGACCGCCCAAACGCGGAATCCCTCACGCCCTTCCTTTGAAAAGTTTATGTTACGTATTATGTTTGTATGGAAATTTTTTGTGGCGACGATTTCTGAAAACAGACGTCAAACCGATTCGAATCGTCTGTTTTCGGCCAAATAAAGCTGTTTGAAGTATCTATTCGAAATCGGTCGCGAGTAGTTTTCGAGGAAATCGAGTTTGCAGTTATCGTGAGAACCGATTTGATATCTCCGACTTGTATGAAAAACAAATCTGTTTATCTCAAGGTCTATACACATTCCGCTGCAGTTTTTCCGAAATCGACGGAGTATTTTTTGAGAAAATTAAGTTACAATCTCCGATTGTACTGTAGGACGTGTAATTTTACTAACGCGGCACAGCAACATTGTGCTGTTCGATTTTTGTTTTTTCGGAATAATAAAGCTACGTA
Source organism: Hormaphis cornu (assembly GCA_017140985.1). NCBI lineage: Eukaryota > Metazoa > Arthropoda > Insecta > Hemiptera > Hormaphididae > Hormaphis > Hormaphis cornu. Next base: position 5,671,258 of record CM029358.1, read on the forward strand.
TTTGAAATCGTGCATCGTCTAATTGTAGCTTTTATAGTTTAAGGCACTCGAAACGGGTCTATCCGTCTCGTTCGTCTCGAAATCCCGGTTAATCGGCTCGATTGTTCGAGTACCTCGGTACTTAGCGCATGTTCAGTATTTTTTTTTACTTTTGGATTGAGTAGATTCGGATTATAATATATATATATATATATTTAAAAGAGTCACGTTTATTCAAAATATCGTATTGATTTTATTTAAAGAGCTTCGGTAGAAAGATAACACAAACACTCAACATTAATCTAAATACTCATACAAGTTGGAGTTTTTAGTTAATAAAAATACAGTTAAATCTTTCAAGATTAACAAGTGCTTTAGATTTAAAAATAAGTTCAACGCGTTTTTTTACTTTGATATTATAACGTTCGACGAATTAATAATAATATTTATCGTTAATTTTCTAAACTGTATTATTAACCGAGTTTTTTTTTTTTTTTATCAGAACGCAATCTTTTAAAAGTATTGTAAAAATAATGAGCATCGAACAATTAAACAACACGTACTATCGTGTATAATTTTGAATATTTAATTATTTATGGTGAATAAATATGGAATTATCGCGGTTATTAAAACAAGTTCGATGTAAATTAAAAAGCGTGTGATTTCTCTTTTTTTATTTATTTATTCATTTTTCGTTAAATGCACTCAAAATACCGGTATGATTGTTTTTTTTTTTTACGCTGCACCGAACAGAAATTATTACTGCGCAATAAAAAACTACAACATTATTTTAGTGAACCACTGGTGGTTTTGAAATTTATTAAGTTACCTACACAGACAAAGGCTATATTGTTACGTTTAAAAAATCGATGGTTGCAGTGTTATATTAACAGAAGAACAAATCTTACTGTTTTAAGCTTTTTTATTTGTATAATACGCTATTGAAAAATAAAAAATGATGGTTCTTAGGTACCTACTGTTTAATTTTTGTCACCCGTGTACCTACGTAGTCCGGTGCGCTATAGGTCCACAATCGTGAGTCATAAAAGCGTCGCTATTTAATAGTTAAATAGTTAGTTTTTCGAGACTTTAAGATTACCCGGAGCAAGCAAACAAAGCGGAGGAAAAATATGACTATTTGTTACGAGTTTGAGAAATTCTGAGCGACTACCGAGGAACGTTTTCGAAATGATATTTTTTTTGTGTTTATCCGTCGACGACTTTTCGTATAGGAAAAAAGCTCCGGAAAAAAAAAAATATCGAATATTTTGCGGCGAGAAATTTTCACGGTCGTGATGACGTTTTAGGCGCTCCAACGAGTGCCGCGTAAAAGTTCGGCATCGAACCGTGTTTCGTTGGAAACATTTTTCGATTATCATCTCCTCCGAGTCGAATCGCCGAATCGCCGCCGTGTGCCTATCTACTATCGTTGTGAAAAGTCGTGCCGTTTTCAAACTTTTACAATACGCAAAGAGAGAAGATTTTTTAATACGCTTTATTTATCTGTTTAGACTCCAAACGAAGTTTCGCGGTTTCAAATGCACGCTTTAAACGAGCGTTTTTCAAACACTGCGCGCGTATTTCGACGAGGAAACTACTATAAATAAATAAATAAATCGATACAAAGCTGTTGTCGTCGTCGTCGCTCGTTCGTACCTTACGCTCGGAGCCGCGCATCGAATCGCGCGATCGCGGTCTCGGGGACGCGTCGTCGTCTCGTTCGCCGTTGCTGAAACGGCCGTGCGTGGTCAGCGACATGGGCTGTTCCTCCGGCGGACTCATCATCGGCGTCTTGTCCCGGCGGCGGTGGTCCGCGGCGAACGCGTCGTCCTCGTCGTCGTCGTCGTCCTCGTCGGCCTCGCTGACGGACCCGGGCCCGCCGCTGTACGACTTGCCGCCGTGTTCGCTGGGGCTGCTACTCTTGCAGTATCCGTTGTTCCCCGGGTTGTTCATCCCTGGGTCGACGAGGGCGCCTCCTCCTGTACGACCGTCGGGGCGGAAAAAAATAATCGTTAAAACATTGGTGCGACCGAATAGTACTATTTTGGAAAGGGTTTTTGACGAGACGGTGTTTTTCGATGATTTTTTTCGTTTTAGAGGAGTGTCGCGGACATCCCCGCACAGTCGCAGCCTCTGATCCGACCCGCCGACAGGATTTCGCGCGACATCAGAAACAAAAATCGATCGGACCAGTGGCGCAACTACGGGGGTGCTATGGGGTGCTGAAGCACCCCCAACTTCTTTTTTAGCACCCCCAACTTTATTTTGAGCACTCCCAAGTCCCAGGCAGTGGCGCAACTACGGGGGTGCTATGGGGTGCTGAAGCACCCCCAACTTCTTTTTTAGCACCCCCAAGATTTGAGCTCTAGTTGCGCCACTGGATCGGACGAGTTTTTTCGATGGAAAACTGCTAGAGTATTTCCACGTGCGTGTTTTAAAGGGGGTGTTTTAACAAAAACGGTTGTGACGACATTCGAAAATCGCGTTAACTTTTTTGTGAAAATATTCAAATGGAATTTCAACAGTTTATATCAATCGCGTAACTCTCGTTATTTTCTTATTATTAACTTATTATTATAAGTATCACGTGTTGTTGAACAACACAAAAAGACCTACGATACCGACCTGAACTAGTGCCGCGTACTTCGGCTCGTTTCTGTGCCGCCCTGGCGTTTTTGAACCAGTACACGACGTTGTTGACGTCCAGTGGCTTACGACCTTTCCTCGATTCTAAGTTGTTCAATTCACTCACGTAGTGATGTATCTTTTTACAAAAACAACAACGATATTAGCGAAACCAATTTTACTGTCGCCGTCGCGTGATTTATCGTCGCGCGTTCACATACCATCGCGCGATACTCTTTAATAAGATAATGCACAGTAACGAACGTTAGAAAAAAAACGTGTGCAAACTATTATTGTTCCGCCATACACGTGAACGTCGATACACACGATTACAGGCGTTGTAAAATACTATGTTTCAAATACGTACTAGTTGTCTGCTCGGATGAGGATTGTCTGCGAACCAAGATTGCAATTTCGGTAGTTCGAGCTCTGTGTCGAAACTGGTGCGCATACGCGTTTTCTGACCTTGGAACTGGTTTTGAGAAGCGGACTGAAAAAAATAGCGATACGGTATCAACGTGTAGCCAAACGACGTCCAAACGCGATATGAATATGACGGGACAGATTTACAGTAATAATAAGATCGTGAAAAATTACCTGGAGGCTGTGCGCCTTGGGCTCCGCTTTAGGAACGATACAGTTGGCGGCGGCGGCGTTGTCGTGGATGTTTGACTGTCGCGGTGACGAGCCGTTACGGCCGTAGAAAATGTCCCTTACGGATTGCGGCAACACCGACGGCTGTATTTTGGGAACGATCGCCGACGACTGCATGATCCACCATTGTTCGAACTTTTTGTACAGTTCTTCCGGCAAATCCGGACAAGACTGTCCGACCTTCATCATCTGCAGTATGATGGCCTCGTCCAGGGGGCAACCCGACGCGGTCAACTGGGTCTGGCTCTGGACCAAAAGCAATTTCAACAGTTTGTCCTTCAAGTCGGAAAATCTGTTCTTCGTCTCTCTGCAATCACAACCGAATTCGCGCGGTAAAATAACAACGATTCACATATTTTTTTCACCGGCCGGTAAAAAAATATCGATCCACACCGGATTTCGTTACACGGCCGATTGGCGAAAATCGTACCTGAACACGAGTATTCTGAGTGTGGCCAGAGCGGTGAGTTCCCCGAGGACATCGCTCACCGTGAGCACTGGGTCCTCGGCGATCGCGTCCAAGTCTAACGGCAACCAGTTTTTCAACACCACCAGACCCTTAGAAGCGGCCGCTGTGTCTTTCGAGTAGCCCAAACGCACTAACGCGGCTTCTTTCAAGTCTCTAAATGCCGTGTTGTTCGGAATGATGACGAGCCTGTCCAATTCCACGTGGCCAGTGGTGGAGCGATAAAGCGCCGACGAGTACTTTTGGCTCCACTGATATACGTGGTTTATCGATTCCACAACACAGTGTAATGGGATGGATTTTGCTGGAAAAAACAAAAAAATATTGCAAATTGAAGTACAGCATAGACGAGCGAACAAAACAGACTTATCGCGGAATAAGTATTAGTCTCGTACATCTCACATTGGTGTATCGGATGTACACCAGCTGTATAATAATATTATTAATATAATAATCCGAAGGGCTTTACGTGTACTGTTCTTCGGAATAAGCTTAATCTAAAAACGAGTTTCAGACACGGTGCTTAGTTAGGTCGAGGTCTTAAGAACGGATTAAAGTTTTATTTGAAACATTTTATAGTATATGTATACAGTCTACTCGTGTATTATTGCACAGTCTTAGCACTCGGGCAGTAATCTCGAATCAAACAGCGTTTTTACTTGAGAATTATTTTTTTTTTTTTTAAATAATATAACATACTATAGGTGTGTGTTGCGGCGACTCTTTAATAATCACGCGTATAATTAATTGGTACTATGGTTCAAATTATTTTACGAGTTTAAATATTATAATGTAGTTGCGTGATTAAGATTAGATTAGTTGTGATAAAAAATCGAGGTCACTAGCGATAAAAAAAAAAAAAATACGATTATTCATTAAATTTGCTAAAATCATAACTAAAACGAACAAATAATACTAGTTATTCAAAGTGGTTTTTACTCGCATTAGATTCGTACACAAGTAGTTTTTCTCGAGTAAATGCTACTAATTAGCAACCCACGAATAATTATATTTATATTACACTTGTTTTTTTTTAATCAATTTGTACACGTTTTAGTATTTAAATATTGATAATTTTGAAATCGCACTGCAGGTAATTTTCCCTAATAATATGAATATGAATCAATTAAAATCGTTTTTTCACATTCAGCAATTAACACGAATAACAGAAACCATTTAAGCAGGTTTAGTGAAACGTATTGTGTGAAAATGTAGGGTAAACGCGTAAATTCGGTAACTGCGTTGCGGGTACAGTTATAACTTGTATCAGAAAAATGTTTCGGCAACGAAAACGAATTCAACATTCAGGTACAAATTGTACCCAGTGGCGTTCCCAGAGAAAGGATATGGGGAAAACATTTCATTTTAAAGCACCTTACTAATATTGTACCGAATTCGGACCCAATAATTACACAAGACAATTAGATAGCTATGACAATAAGAGAGCTGAAAACCGCGAATAGCCCCAAAATTTTGTTTTGTAATGTCCTTCCAAAAATAGCAACAGTTTGCCATCGACCCCCGCGCACGCCACTGATTACACCAAACCATTTTGAAACATGATAGGTTTTCGGCCACGTTAGATCTTACTTTGTACGAAGTTATTTTAATTTTTGATCGTATTTTGAGTTACGATGCAGAAACAAAAAACAGAACTAAAACGGTGTGAGATTAGAAGACATTTTTTGATATTTTTAACTTTGAAACTTTTAGATCCGCGGTGTTTCATTCTAGGCCGACGCCAAATACGCGGGAGAAAGGCGTAGAAGAAGAAGAACATGTGTATCTATCGTTCCGTAAAACCTTTGAAATCCAGTTCGAGAGTTCTTGAAACTTTATTAAAACATTATGTATGCTTGTTATATAGGCGCGTGATTGAAATTTTTTGGAAATCGACAAAACCGCACACTTTTAGGTCTTGTGTAGACGAATTCGTGCATTATTTTCGTACGCGTGTGCGTGTGTTGTTGTTTGGCCATAACTCATCTAAAAGTTCATCGAGAACGTATGGTTGAGACAGTTGTTATTTCAACAACGACTTTTGATTTCTCTTTTTCATCACCATCTGCCGTGAATCCGATTTTGAATCGTAACGAAATCACAGAACGACGACGATCTCGGGCCACGTTGTACCCTCTTCTAATCGAGAATCGGTTAAAGGGACGCTTTTTTTTTTACAGGGACCACAGGTCCCCCGTCCCCCCGACCCGCCCAAATTTTACTCGTGTTTGTCGACGATGGTAAACAAACGTTAAAGTAAAAAGTCGAATACGATATCTGCGCGGCGTTTCCAGAGCGGAGAGAGACGATAACGCGCGCGCGCGTCGTATCCGGCGTTTAACACGCGTCCGCACCCGGCGGATTTTCCGCTAAAGCGGAGATGACACTTTGGAAAAACTTTTTCAAAACCGAAAGTTGACAGCCGCCGATAAACAATGTGCACGGCCGCCGCTATCGCACGTGTCTATCTGAACGGGCTGTCTTCGCCATTTATTGTACACGATGTCGCCAAGTCGAGGTGCAGTGGTTTCCATTATTAGCCGGTTCGCAGTCTCTCTCATTCTCTCTCTCTCTCTCTCTGTGTATCGCAAAACGACGACTGTATAACGTGATATTAAAATATTATTTTACATAATAATATATAATAATAATAATAATAATAAGCGGCGGCTCTTATCGCGGAGAGCACAAATAACCGGATCGGCAACAACTCGCGGCGCTACGCGGGTTCGGGGCGTTCGTTTCTCCCTTTGGAACGGAAATGAAAAACAGAAATAACCGCGGCGGGTCTCTGTGATGACACGTCGAGAGATGCACCACAAAAAGAGCGAGAGAATAAAAAAATAACGAAAATAATACGCAGCGTAACAACAATAATATCCGAACGACAGAAAGGGAAAAAAACCTTAACGTTATCTGCGTTTAAGAAAGTAATTTTTGCCAGATTTAATGAACGTTCTCCAGCCTCGCGCGAAAACCCCGTTATCTCACGCGGAATAATATTTACTGCGTATATATTATTGATTCGTTCTTTGTGAAGTGAAAAAAAAATATTTAAAAAAAACCCGCAGCGCACGCCGGCCGACGCGACTCGTCGTATTGTGTGCGTGTGTTTAACGCCGCCGCGATATTACCACACCGATGTACGGCCGGAAACGCGCGCGAGAATCCGGTGTGCCAACTCGAATAACATCGCGATATTCTTTGTACTTTTTATTTTATTTATCGGTTCTCTAATGCGTAACGTGTGCTGATTAAAATTTTTCAGAGCCGATCGGTTTTGCGAGGTAATCGTCCGTCAAGACCCAAAAGGGGAAAAGTCAGTGGTTCGATTGAGCGTACCTAGCGTAGCCGTTGGACACTGTGTGGCACTTATCGCGACGAAATATTTGAAAAAACCGAAACTTTGCGTTTTAACTACTCTCGCGACGGTTTGAAATTTTTTAGTTAGAAGTCTGTAACTTTAAGCACACTCCTGGATATTACTGTCGTTTTTTCAAAGTTTTTCGGGTTTACTGCGTCGTCGAATACGAATAATTCATTTTTTTCAATAATCACGGTTCCCAGATAAAACTCAACGACCGCTTACTACAGTTCTGAATCGTAAATAAAAATTGGTCAATTTCTGTTACGTTTGCGGAGGAACTGAGATTCCCTACAATAGTGCGAGATTAGAAGAGTGCAGCGCGACTGGCGGAAAAAAAATCAGTAGCGCACACCACCCAAAGTGTTCGCTCTCGAAATTTCCATTCGTTCGTAAAATAAAAACGTACGCGTCAACTGATAAGAGTCGATAAAGTCAGAATCTCTAATAATTCCGAAAAAACATATTACGATTCTCGCTTGCGACATTTCAAATTACGCGCGCATTCCAACATTTTCGGAACCCTAGTGATTTTTGTCCACCAGTCGCGCTGCAGTCTTCTAATTTCGCGAAACGCGCCGTGAGATAAGCGCGCACCGACGGAATCCGACTTTATCGGACATTAATAATATACATCGAAACAACATAAATAACGTCCTGTGCGCCTTCTGCAGTGTATGGAATATAACACATATCAAAAAAAAAAAAAAATTCAAACACATTAAATCGCGCAAACAGTATTTAGTATTCTAAATTGTACGATGTATTACGTCCCGATTACACATTATTTCGTATAATATGCGAACAATGTCGTATACCGACGTTTTATACGGAACACCTTATACGGTCGATACGATTAGGGATAACTAACTAACTCGTGGGTTAGTCACGGCGGCGTTATAAATTGTACGTAATAATTGATACGCTTGAACAATTTAGCACGGCAATACCGGCACGATTTTTCTCTACATACGCGTATAGGTGTAATTCAGTAGTTGTAAACTATTAACTAGTGCTGAGCACAAAATCCGGATCAATCCATATCCGGATTGATCCGGATTGAAACACAAAGTAGCAATCCGTTTAATCCGGATTAAAATACCCAATCCGGATTATGATATTATGATATAAATCCGGTTTATTAAAAAAAAAAAAAATACTTGGAAAAATTAAATTTAAAATTTAAAAAACTCAACACTAATATAAACATTTGGTGAAAATTTAAAGTATTTACATTGAGTTACAACTAGTGCTGAGCAC
>CM029358.1:5679705-5717194 GCA_017140985.1 Hormaphis cornu
TGCTCAGCACTACTATTAACTGCAGTGCGCTCTAATGTTAGATTCAGCAAAACAAAAACAACAATATTCTAATTGGGCGATGAACATTTTTACCCGAATCGTTCGATACGATCAACTAGTACTAGTGCTTAAGACGTATACAATTATACACAATGATATCGAGTCCTTCGCAACAGCTGTAAATGAAACGTGATTAAGAACGGGATGAGAGACGCGTGAAAAGTGCCGTGAAAAAGAGAACGAACTCGTCACTGCCCCTCGAAGCAGGACGGGACGGTCATTCGTGGTCATCAAGGTGTATCGTACATACAGCTTTAGGATTTAGGCACTGCAATTTGTTTTCCTGTTTTTTTACATTCTGAGCGACGACCGAGGCGTGTATCGTTTTTACATTCACGGTAAAGTCATTGGAGTTTTATTAAAGTTTAACTAACACTCGATTAGTATCTCACTGTATTATATACTTCAAAGACGGTCAATATGCAGCGGTTAACCGTTCCCTCAACACGAAAACATGAAAACGCTTGTGAATTTTTAACCAAGCTAAGTTCAATTATTAGCGGCAAATTTCAACATAAATATATTATGTACAGCAGTTTGAATAAAATAAAACGGTATCACAACATTTAGAGCCGGTTTTTTCATACTTGGTTTAGTTTTTGTACACGGAGTTTGGCGGAGTGTTTTTGACGGGACAAATAACACGCGGCGTGAATAACGCGAACACGGATTGTACGTTCCGCTGAAAATCATGAAATAAAAACACACTCTTTTAACGGCAACAGAAAAGTGCTAAAAAGTATAAAACGCTATCACTTTTTTTTCCCAGGCGATGCCGTCCGCAATAAAGAAATACGTATATTGTTATTCGAACGTACTAATTTCGTCCGTTCCTCGCGCGTTCTCGCCAAATAGTTTTTGAACGAAACAGCAGCGCTTTTTCGCCTCGTTTTTCGAAATTTATTTTTTGTTTCGTCGTTAGGTACCTACCTACTTTGTGAACGTCGAAATTCGCCGGAACAGGAAAATTTCCCTAAGCCCGGCAACAACACGGCGCGGCGGCGTGGTTGTTATTGAAACGCGACCGGTTAGAGCGGCTGCAACGAGCTCATATAAGCCGAACGGCGGAGAAGGGTATCGTTAAGTACTCCTGATCCCGCGTGCCGATTCCCGTTGATCCCGAATCGCTGGCCCGAATTTCGCGCAATGCACTTATATATACATACAGGGTTTATTATATCTATACATACAGAGAGCTGTTCCAGTGTTTTTTTTTTTTTTTATTCCTATTGTGCCGTTGTTGTTATTCTTCCTGCGCTGCTCCCCGCAGCAGGTCGTTTGCGCGCGCGTGGTCCTGACGGCCGGAGGGATTAAAAACGCACGAGAAAAATACGGTCTGCGGGGGAAAAAATCGCGAGCCCGAAACACCGAGACACGTAGGTCGAAGGGATTAAACAGCGTGCAGAGTTTTCGTATGTATACGTATATATATATTATAATAATATGCGGACGAAGGATTATCGCCTCAGTTCGTGTACGAGAGGTGGTGATGAACTGTGCAGTGTTGAGACACTTCCATCGAGATCATCATAATAATCCGTCTAGATTATACGTATATGTAATCTCTTCTAAACGAAAAGTTCCGTAACGCGTCGCGACCCGTCTTGTATTTATTGTTTGCTGCAGTGCGACGTTCTCACATTTGGCCAACGATGCATTTGGAAAATGCAGTTTGGCCAGTCGTAGTCATAGTGTGTTTCAAACGTAGTTTGATTCCACGTTCAAAAACTTAACCCGATCGCCACTTTCGGAACCAAACGTCATTTTATCGTGTCGAAATCAAATTTATGCTTTTTTGACTCGTCAACAATCACGGGACCAAATAACGATGTGAAATAATTGAACGATTTTTATTTTGTCCCAAAAACAACAGTTTTGCCGAATTTTGTATAGTGCGTCGTAGCCGCGCCACAATGCATCCTGCAATATAACAATATAGGAAACACGTTCGTCACATTCTCCCTCTTCTCCGTTTAAGTGCAATTTATATTTATTTTTTTTTTCGTATAACTAATTTTTTTAATATACGAGCGAAATGCTCACACGTCAACAATAGTGTTACAAATTTAACGACGGGTTAAACTAATACATACTCAAATCTCAAAGGATTCGATCATTTTTTTAATATACAATACAAAACTATTTTTAATAGGCACGTGAAATTAGACAAAATTCAGATTTAGCTCATGCAGCTATTCAACTAATTCGCTATTTTACTACTTTAAAATACGGTTTAGAACTGTTTTTTATTTGGCGACAGTAAAACTCCTACAAAATTGCTGGTTCATTACAATGTAACGATAAACGCATTATCATCAATTTAAAATACATACTGTTCAGAGTGTTTATACGCGGGGATTTTAATGTTCCAACGCGCGTAACGAGACACGATCTTGAACGTGTAATGTGTATCTAATTGTAATTTCAGTTCATTTTTATTCCAATAAGATATTATCCTGCTAGGTTTATTCGAGCTTAGATCTGAAACGATCAGTATGCGGAATTAAAAATAAGCATATATATACATATATATTATATTTCAAAATTGAATATTACATTCTAGAATGTACTCGCGCATAAACGTACAATATATATGTATATAAAAAAACAATAAAATTCCGATCTCCCGTTGACATTTTCGCATGCATACTTTTATTCATAAATAATAATATTAACACGTTAAACAGTAGGAAACAGGATGTAGCTGATCGTTATATAATTGTTTCTTAAATTAATTTTTTGCAATAATACCACTGAACATAATACACTATACGTATATTTATGATCAACGACACTTACTTTGGTGAATTTGAATAATCTGTTTTTCAAAATTATTACGCGATACAAAAGCACATTACGTTTTACTATTTATTCTCCTGCTGACACGTACGCCATCCAACTGTTTTTTTTTTTTTTTGTAGTTGGTAATGCAAGTGTTTAAGAATTTATAAATCCACTGTACTAATCCCCGGGGTAAACCTAAATTATTTATAGCGAAAAGCGGAAAATAAAATGGAAACATATTTTTCTCTTAAAATTATACGCTACCGAGAACTAAAACCAAAACAATAATTATTGAAAATCAAATATTTTCAAATTTTGCACCAGAACTTGGAGGAGGAAGACGGAAACTATTCCAGTCCCGCGGGTCAGGTTAGGTTTTGAACGTTCTAATTCGACATTGATGATTTTAACGTTTCTCTCGTTTTGTACTGACTACGAACGATAGTTCCGAAGTTTGCGGATAGATTATCGTTATTTTTAATGTTCGATAAAAACATTTCAAAACAGCAGCATTTACATACATTTACGAGGGATCGAATTACAACCGAGTTTCATTGTCTATAGTTTACGCGATATGGCAGCACGTCGTATTTTATAAGTGGGCGACGTATCGCAGTCTGAATTTATGACACAAACGGCTGTGTATACGCGCCCGTATCCATTTTCGGCACCCGGGATTCATCATAACGAGTCGTTAGATTTTCATCATAACCACGGAATAACAACGATTTTCTGTTTAGTTTTCACTCACTAAAAGTTTGGATCAATCAATTCTGTGCCATCCGACAACACGTAGTTTTGGAAAACACGATACGTTGGATATTATTACCACAAACATACACGAAATGTAGCTTACTAACAAAATACACCAAAACATAACGTTGTAAACGTACGTGGCAATAGAAAAAAAAAACATTTATCGCCGATATTGTATTACCTGAAATGTGCGAGGAAAAGTTGATCAAAACGATTTTAAATTGTTTATGATTTTCGTGTGTGTTCGACGGTGGTAAAAAAAGCGGTTCGTTTATAACGTTTGCGAATGCGTTTAGTCCGGCACAATTAGCCGTTAATAACATACAACGGACGAGTCTTGAACGGATTCAACGGCAAAATCGACGCGAAAAAGCGCGAGACTAGGTCGGTAAAAAAAGTTTTATTTTACCGCGATCGAGCGTTTTGGAAAACCGCAATTTTTTCAATGCACCGTTCAGTGGCAAAACGTTCAAAGACGATTAGAATGATTTTCTAAAACATAAAAAATACGAACAAACAAAAACGAACCGCGTCCTATACAAGTCTCGCGCTAATAACATTAGAATAATTTCATCCGGCTCGGTTTTTTTTTTTTCGTCGGTTCATGGCGATTTACATACCGAACGATTAACATTTTTCTCGCCGGACGCGTTCGACGCGCAATAACGACTTTGCGGACCCCCGGTTGAAGGTGATATACGTCTAAAAAAAACGAAATAAAAAAAACCTACACGAAACATCCCAAAAATTCCATCGATTCCATCGCGATCCGGCGATTATGTGATTCGGCGCGGCTAACCTGTAGCAGCACCGCGGCGAGCACGGGCATTTTCACGGTCGCGGGAACGCCAAGGTGACGCCGTCGTCGCGCGCGTTCCGGATGGTCTGGAAAAACGACCGACGATTTCATAACGATGAATATAATATATATATGAATATAATGAATATAATATATATGAATATATACATACACCGGTGTAGGTATGCGACGCTGTTATTACGGATTTTCACGATTTTATTGCACCGTTTTCCGACCAAACTATTGTCGACACCCACGCGTTCCGCGGAGGCCCGGAGAGGAAAAACTGTTAAAAAAAAAACTATCGCTTCGATCGCCTGTACGTATATAAATATATTTTTTTTTTCGTCCCGCGAGAAATTCCGAATTACGTGCGGAACTCGTACGTTACGCAGCGATCGGACGTATTGTTCCATCACGTCGTCGTCGCTTTTATCGCCGCCGCGGTCGTTTTTCGCCTTTTTCCACGCCGAATCGACAAAACGCGTACGTAGAAATCGGTTAGGCGAGGTGTTTTTTCTTTTTCCACGGATTTTTTTACGATTTTTAATTGTCCCGAACGACTAATTCGCGTTTCCGGCCCGTCCACAATACGGACGCGTGTCGTCGGGACGGAAACTCTGGGCGGGCGTAAATAAAAACGTAAGAAAAATCGTATTTTAATTGCAGTTTTTCCGATGTCGCGTTTATTACTATTGTAATAAAAGAGCGATAACAATAGTTATTGTAATATCGTTTAATCGCGCGTTTTTTACACGAGTTTACCCCCGTTAGAATCGTTTTTTAGCGGGATAATTTTAATAAAATCGAAAAACGGTTCGCCCCGCGTTCTGCAAACCGCGCACCGTATAAAAGTAAAATAAATCGCGCCGTTAAACGCGAAACGATTATTATTATTGCTGCTGCAGGTGTGTAACGATGAGTTTTTACGAATTAATAAACTCATTTCGGTTAGTTCGGTGAAACGCGTCGTCGGAGGATTTCGCGAAAAAATCCGATTTCGAATTATGCGCGCGCGCGCGACAGTAACAACGTACTTATTAACGGCCAAGATACGTAGAGATTTTTGGTTTTGCGAAACGAGAATTTGCGCCATCAGTTGTGTATTTTTAGACGAACCGATGTGTTTACGGCGTCGCGACGATAAAAATCACGCGCGAAACAATAAAATATGTTGAAAACTGTCACGTAATATTTTATGTACGAAAAATATTGCATTATCACATAACTCATGCGAGTAACGCGGACATGTGTACGTTAATTGTGCAGTTCTTAGAGGAAAACGAAACAACGTATAGAAAAATTTGTCCGTTTTATAAGATATGTAAGACAAAAATGTTTGAACGCAGCCAAAAATAACGACCTGCGCGTACGATATGAATATAAAAAAGCGAATTTCGCGTACAGGGTGTTCCGGGTCAGACGTTACAGCGTTCATATCGGAAAGTATTGAGAATAGAAAATTTCTAAATTCTACATACTTTGCTCAGACACTTTCGAAATCGCTTGAAACTTTTATCGGACCGGCTGTATCTTACCTATTAGTAAAAGTTTCCGCTTGTTCCGATGATTGTTTTGGACGTCGAAGTCAAAAAACCGAATCGATGTGTCGCAAAAACACGTTTGCCGTAATTAATGTGTTTTCCCTTGGTCTCTTGATCGTAACATTTTCAATTTGACCACCCTTTAAGGTGTTTTCACAGAAAAACAAAGAGACAAAACATCATTGTAAAAACAATACACGCTGCGCTCAGACTCTAAAAAAAAAAAACACACATCTACGTGTAAAATAAACAGTTGCTTCCTCGTTTCGTTCAGAATCTAAAAAAGAAACATACAGTGGAAAACGTTGAGCCGTACATGTTTTCAGTAACATCTGTTCCTTCTGTTCGACGACCCGTTAAACAACGGCGATAATATGCAGAACCGGGCGCACAAAAAGGGTCGATCAAAAGACACGCGGGGCTGCAGTATATGTAATTATAATATTATACGCAAAGACAGAATCCATCAACCAGACTCTGCCGGTTCGCGTGTTAAATAACAATAATAACAATCGTGTTCTCAGCTTACAGGTCCGTTAAAGACCATAAATATACTGCTGCCTTCAAGAAGTCTCGCCGTCCATCTCTTTTGTATAAGTCGACTCAATCTGGTCACACTCTGGTTTCAGGTCTCTATTACAACGATTCACCTGGTCACGGGTCCTAGGTTAGGTCCTCGTTTTGTCTATTTTTCCAACTTAATCTTCGTTTAGAGTTGTCCGTCTGCTCTCTGAGTGTGTCGACTCCTAAAACGCCGCCGCCGCCGTCGATCAAAAGACACGGCTGCACGCGTCGAAAAGACCATTCCACGAGAGAATCATCCAAACGTTTTCGCCGTATATAATATATCCTTATTGAAATAGAAAAGGAATCAATATATTTGTCAGAAAAGTCTGGTATTCGTCCTACGTCCGTAGGAGACCACGCTTGCAGAAGGAAGTTGACGTCTGACGACTGCCGAAGCCGTGCGAGCTGAGACTGAACATGAAAACTTATTATTCTCTCGTGGAGACAGACTCCGCCGGTTTGCACGTAAAACAATAACAATAACAGCGGGCATTTAAACGCCAAGACAGTTTATTAAGGATCCCTGCAGCTATCCATACCCCGAATATGCAGCCGCGGGATTCGGGTCAGAACCGTCTGCCCGACGTCCGGCAACAAAACCCCGTTTAATCCGACCGGGCCGCGGCGAATCGTCTAAATCCACGAGACCATCGAAATTAAATTATTATAACACTACGTGGTAAACTACTATAGGAACGATGCTGCAGGAATGAATTTCTTTGTTCTTTTTTTTTTTTGTCGACGAACGTGTAAGAAGTAATTTCTTTGAGTAGGTAAACAATATTGATTTATTTATGCGCGTACGACACTGCGTTATTCGTATTGTGTTTTGAGTTTTTACAGCTGTCGAAATCGTATATTGTTATTAACACGGCGGCAGTCGCGTCATGGTATATATATTTATATAAATTTGCAAAGAGATGGAGGAATGTAAATATTGGAAAATAGTTCATTTTGACGTACCTTCCTGATATTGTACCGAATTCGGATTCAGCGATTGTACAATTAAGATGGCTTAAGCACTCTTATAGACGACGAATAGCCATGAAAATTTGTTCTTATTGTCCATTTTCTTTCCCGAAAATATATGGCTTTGTCATATACGATTTTTCGGATTACACCCCTCTCGCACAATGACTAAAGATGAGCCATTTTAGACGTTTTGTTTTTAACAGCTAATGATATTAGGTATTTTTTTTTTTGTTGTCGTTTAAATTTGGAAAATGCACGCCTTTGGCTTATTTTTAGAAACGTAACTCACACGAATTCGTTACGTATTTCAGAATCGAAATCAAGATACGTCATGTAAAACAAAATTTGCCATCTGATAAAAGAAAAATCCGCCCTATAGATTCCGAACGCGTATAAAAAAAGAAAAGTGTTTATTTGGTTATATGACAACGAAATTGCGCGATTGATACTAAAATCGTGTCAACACACCTCAAATAATGTTGGTCCTAACGGTTTTGAAAACGTTTGAATTGATATTCTTCAATACGCGTGGATACGTTTTTTTCGGAATTTTACGACCATTTTAAATACGGTTTTTAAATACGGGATGTAGGCACCCGATACGTAGACGACCGAGCTAATAGCGAAGAATCGTATTTTCAAATGCCTCGTACGTTAAGCGTTCGAACCACAACTTCCGGACCACAATGGCCCGCCCGAAGCGCACAGTCGCCGCTACCCCGTCAAACTATCCTCCTCGAGCGGATTTTTTTTTTTTTTTAAATTTCATTAAATTTTGTATTTTATTTTATATTTTCCGACGCGTGTGTCGTTGTACACACCTTCTTCTCACCTCGGCGACTCGTGTCTCTTAAAAGGTTTTCGCCGAGGCGATTGTTACGTATGCAACGCAGTATTTGTGTTGTATAATCTCGTTAGCGGCGGTTCGGAGGGCGCGCGCGTTAACGGCGAAATCCCTTTTACTCGGATCGACTTCTGACGAGGTGGAGGAGGAGTGGAGGAGTTGCGGTGTGTGTGCGCGCGACAAGAGCTGAGTGAAATGGCTGCGAACACGCGTCTTTTGACGGTTTTATTCGGTTAATGTTTGCTGCATTCCGCGCTGCGGCAGAACAGTCCGCGCGACGTCTGTTTTTGTTTTCCGGAAATCCGTAATCCTTTGATGACACTCCATTTGCATGCGACCGACCGGCTGCGTCTCGCGTCTGTAAACGGATTTTGGAAATATTTCTTTTTTTTTTCTCCGGGGGTGTTTTTCGCTCGTGTTATTTTTCCGATTTTTTTCGTCCGTTCGATTCGCGTCGCTCTGCCGCCGCTGCGATCGCTTATCGTCGACACGTCCCGCACACGGACCGCCGGCGAGGACGTTTGTACTGACTTTGTCTGTGAAGCATCGCACGTCGAAACGTTACTCGTTTTCGAAACTTTTTGACTCGTTGGACATTTTTTTAGGTATTTTTTTACGCGGGTCACGACGTTGAAATCCGAATTTTTATGTTTTTCCAATTTCAACAGACTTTTGACGGTTTTCGACTTTGTATTCAACATCTATTTCAACCGTTTCGTCACAAGATCAAAAATACAATCTTCTTACATGAGAAAAAAAATTACGATTTCGGTTTATAGTCGATATTGTAGGTACCTATAAATCAGCCGCACCGCCGTTCGTGTTTTGTTATTCTTTTTTCGGCATAATAAATTCGAACGGATCAAACCGGGTGTCTAAGAAATCATTATTAAAAAAAAAACGTTTACACAGTATAATAAAATTGGTAAAATTTGTATAGAGATAAAAATTTCGCATGATTTTGACCATTTATTATTTTTTTTTAGCTAAAAATTAACTATGATAGGTTTGAACTGCAATGATTTACACATCACCCGTCATATAGGTATAAATATTTCCTACTTGTACTAGAATTTGGTACGCCAATTGCGGGGAAAAAAAAAACTCGGAGAATGGACAATTACATCATTAACTGTGGATCCAAGATTATGGTTTTATTTTGAAAAAAAAAAACTGATGCCTGGAATTTAAAAAAAACAACGAATTTTTATGTTTATTATGTCGACACGTCTATTTGAAACCTCTTGAAATATATTTAGTACTGAGCTCGATTCTTAATTGAAAAACTAACTGTCAAACACCGCTGTTTTATACTGTACCTAATATATTATTTTCGAACGGTACAAAAATAATGTTGTACGCATGACGTATTAAATGCGTATAGTAAATCTGAGAATAAATTCACGGAATCAGTGTTACACACAACACTCGGGGACTGTCTATCATTGTGATTATTACGAGTCATTAGAACGGATATTTATTCTGAGTTTGTACACTGATTTTGTGTTTTGAAAAACGAAATATTTGGGAAACTATTATTGTTTACGTGCGTATGTGTCGGCATAATAACTCATCAGGTCAACGGAATACGTAACGTTCGTAAAATACAACGAAAAATACGACATGAATATCACGATAACAATATTGTTACGATGGAAAGATTTAATGATGAAAATTTATACCTTATATATATGTGTGTACCGCACCTTATATGGGTATTTGAAATCTTAAAAAAAAACAATGTACCTACGTAGTAAAACGTAGTAAGTACCACTCGATACGTCTCCTCGTTTCAGTTGTCGAAACGAAACAAAATAGTTTACGCGTCATTTTATCATAGACTGACGTGCGCGCGTCTCAGACACGAGTCATGAGTTGCAGGTTGAATATTTTTATAATGTATAGTTAGGCGGATACTGTACCTGGGGAAAAACAATACTACAAAATTAAATCGTGTACTTGAATATCAAACGTATTCGAGATTATACGTACACAGAAACGACTCGTGTATGGTTACAAAAAAAAAAAAAATCCGGGATCAGCTGTCGCGTTGGTAGTTTGACGGAGTGGCGGCTACGTCGTTTTGGGTGGGTCACTGGTGTTGGAAGTTGTGGTTAGGTTAAAAACGATAAAATGTTTGGTACGCAGTAAGGAGTAACGTACGACTGATGTTTTGTTCAACTTTCAAGTAAAAAAAAACTCAAAATTAACTCGTAATGAAAAACGTCGCAATCTGAAAACGGCTATAAGTGGCCGAAGATTGAATGACGTTTTTTGAAAATTATTTCGGAGTTGTACGGTACGTTGTTGACTAAAATTTCGAGACTCCTCCGCGATGATTATTCTCGAAACTATGGAGAAACGACTATGCTCATTATTGACGCGAAACGCCGTTCTTAGCGGTTTTTCGCAATTTTTCGGCGGTTTTTCCCGTCGCGTTATAAGACCATTGAGAAAATCGATGACCATCTCGATCCGATTCGCCAAAAGAATTGGCGTACTGATATCGTTGCACCGTTCCCGGCAGACATTTCGTTAGCAGTATAAACGAAAAAAAAATATCGGGAAAAATCGAGGTAAACTATGTATGTAGACTTTGCTATCATGATACTTTGCTAAGATTATGTGACGTATTGTTGACGGTCGAATCCAGAAATCTGCAATTTTGTTTGCCGATTTCGCGTATACTTTTGCTGATATTTTCAATTTTTTTTCATTTCGCCACGTCGTCGCGAAACAATATTATAGGTTATAGCGTTTGTCGAATGCGCGCGCGGGTACGAGGAAGAAATGTCCCTCAGGAACGGTCGGGGGTATAGGGGGCAAGTCAAAGCGATATAATATTCTCCCGAGGGGAAACATTCGGCGGGCCCGTAAGACCTCTCTCTCTCTCTTCATGTCTCTCTGTCTCTCTCTCGCTCCTCGGGGGCAGGATGAGCTTAATCCCTTCGGTCAGCAAGACCGCGTCTATTTAAGCCACACCGAGGCACGGCTTTCAGGCTTTCCCCGAGCATTTAGCTTTATCCGGCTTTCGGGGCTTTTAATATCGTCCGTTCTTTTGTTTGAGTCGCGAGTAATATATAATATACTTTTGCGCGAGCGAATCTCTAGTTTTTACGGAGGTCGGTTGAACGAATGACGAAAAAAAAGAGTAAAAAACGAAAAAAAAAAAAAAAAATTAACATGTAAAAGTATATAGTAAAATCGCGGTAGGTACGATTACGCGATCTACTGCGTGTATTGTTTTCAATTTACACATCGCGAGATAAATATAATATCGTTCGTCTAAACCATAACGCTTATAGAAATATATTGCGTACTCGTATTTTAAGTTAAAGTGCCTACGAGTGATTCTCAGCGTTAGCGAAGAACGTATTGTTTTTACAAAGATGGGGGTTTTTTTTTCTGTGATCAAGATAGCGGAAAAACTGCTCCGATTATAACGCGTACAATATCCCGAAAGATAGATCCGAAGCGTTTTTTTGAAATTTCGATTATTTTTGCAGTTATGAGCAAAAAAACGTAAACGTCCCAACTTTCGAAATTGCTCCGTTTGACTCGAAATTTACGTATGCCGTTGAGAAGGGTTTTACGAGTTTACCGCTTGGTAATTTCAATAGATCATTGTTGACGGAGTTATGGAACTTTGAAATTTTTTAATTTTACGCAGTTATTATTCCATAAAAGTTTTTATGTTTAAGTCTCGAGACTTTAATATAGATAGTTTTACACGCGCGGTTAAAAAATTCAGAAAATTTCTTTACACAATTTTGGTTTGTAGCCGATTTTTGCGCGTTGTCATATTGTCGTTAAACTCGTCGTTTTGGACGGCCGTGTATTTCTTACGGGGGAGGAACTATTAATTTAAGTTACGAGGAACGCGTTTTTTACACATCGAATTAGATTTTTTCGATCCTAACATCCAAAACCAAGCTGAAACTTTTACGTGATACTAAAATAGGAAAGATAGAATACAGATTTGATAAAATTTTTTGTCGTTAAATTTGTTTTTACCGCAGACAACTGAACTCGGTCAGAATCGCGGCATTTTCGAAGGCAATGATTTATCGTTGCTTCCGGATATAAAATATTGCGTTTAAACCACTACTTCTAAGCTAGAGACCCACCCGAAGCGTAAACTTCGCTACGCGACCCAGACAGATCCCGGCTTTTTTTTTAAATTTTATTTTACGACACGGTCCGCGATACGTAAAAACGATGATCGTTGTGAACGGGGATAAAAACAGTGACGAACGGATATCCGGATTTTTCAAACGGCACGTCCAGCTATCGGACACGTCCGGTTTATGGATAATGTAATATGCGTGTTACAGATAACTTCCTTAATTTTCATAGTAATCGCACAGTAATTTTTTAAAACACACATTATACTGTACAACCACATAATGCGATGGTGTAACACAATGTTTATCTGAATAAAATGTGCACGATATTGTACAACTGTATAAACAAATGTGGTCATCATTATTGTATTATTTAGATTCTGAGCGACGAGCGAGGAATGTATTGTGTTTTTACAATGATTTTTTGTTTTTCAGTCAACAACTCTTCGCGTATAGAAAGAATGCGCCGGATTTTTAAACTTATGGACTATGGCGGTACTTTGGTCAAAGATTTTTTTAAAATGTCGCTTACTTTTTTAGTTTTAAAAACCAAGAAAATACCAAGAATTTTAGGTACGGCGAAAAATTTGAAATTCTCTGGCACCTAGAAGGAATGCTCGTTACGTTGATTGTCACATAAAAGTCCGGATACCAGCTATGAATAATATTTTATTCAAAGCATCTTTTGATAATTTTCCAAGTTATGTGCCGAAAACGACGATAACGGCGAAATTGCCAAATCCGGCGTCGAAACGGTTATATAACCGTCGTTATAACTAAATATTTCCACGTCGTTTTGAAACTTTTATGGACTAAATTAATTTGATACGTTATAAAAGATTGAAAAAAGTTTTCGCTAATTATAACACACAGTTTTTTATGTACACTATAGGAGTGATCTTTTTATTTTCACTCGGGACTTATTGTAGAATAGACAACTCGCTGAGAATTATCGCGAATGCATCGATTTACCGTCGCTTCAGTCATATCAAACAATACGGATAAACTTTGAAACCCACCCAAAGCGTGGTCGGTACTGCACTTTTGCCGTGTTATACCTTTTTGTTTGTTTCGTTTTATTATTACATAGTCGCGACATCACAATACAACAAACATTAATATATGGAAAAAAAACCGCACAAATATCGTTTTATACGTGTGTTTTATATTCATACACACACATCATCATCAACAACAACAATAATTGTCGTGTAAATTGTAAAAAAATAAGTTTTATAAAGTAATTTTTTCGACGATCGATTTCATATTTGTATGAAAATAACTTGATGCCAAAAACTATACAGCCAATGCGCATCAAGCGAGTGTCTGCGCCACGTAGAAATATATCGAACGGCTTACGCGATTACACAGAAAGATATTTGGACGAATCCCAACACGATTTATTTTTTAAATTAATAAAATGTGTGTGTAAACAGTATAAATTTGTTTCGCGTGTCGAAACGCTCGATCGCGCTCGGATTCCCGAAGTGTGACTCCGTCGAACATGGAGCGATTGGACTGCGAAAAAAAAACCAATCGTCTACTATATATCGCACACGGACAAAATCTATTTGCGAGTTGGAAGACATTTTTTCGAGCACTTGAAAATCGTATCAGAAATACGGCTTTGCTCTAAAATATTTGCATTCGTTTACGACCTGCGTAGGTACATAATATCGTAATTTTTATCAAAACTCGCTATGACGGCCGTATATAATAACAATACAGTTGCAGTGCGTAAAGCGGCTGCAGACCAAACGGACAAAAAAAAATGAATCGCGCGCACACGGTAAATTACTACGGCGATAACTCGATTTTCTCGCAAACCAGTTGACCGATCGAAACCGTACACGACTATAGTTTAGTTTTGCCGAAAAAAGCGATTCACGTATGCCATTTTCCAAACGTGACGATCGCGGGGTACACACCACGCGGGTAAAACGGTACGTATTTTAGTCAACTTGGAATCTCTGCGTTCAACGCGTTATAATGACGACCGTTTTATTTTTCGCTGTCACAAAATTCGATTTTTAGTTGGAAAACGCGTCGTGCTACGAACGCAGTCGTTAAACCGTCGGGGCAGATCGTTGGATTCGTCGGTGAACGCGAAACGCGCGAAAACGTTTTTTTTTTCGAACCGTTTGTCGCGTACACACAGTGCGCGCACGAACACGTCGGCAACGTGGCACGAAAACGAGACCGTGTCGTAATACACCTCGACGGTTAAAATACCAAAAAAAACCACCCACGTTACGTCCTGCGGTATAGAACCCCGTGGAAATTTCTAGAGAAAAAATAAACGAAAAAAAAGGTAGGTAGGTTAACAACAACAACGGCGGTAGAAAGGCCACGCGCAATGATCGGCGTTGTTGTTCGATGACGACGTGTACGATAAAAACGAAATAATGGACGCGACTGAACGGACGACGACGGTACTTGGGGATATGCAGTGTGACGCGGCGCCGCGCCGAGTCGGTGGGGGACGATATTAATCGGCGGCGGTAAACGCGCGTGGTGCGTTCATCACTTGTTGCCGCGAAGAACTAAAAATGCGACTATTTTATATATTTTTTATAGTCTTATTTTATACTATTCTATTGACCCAAAAACGATGACAACAACACCGCACGATATTTACACAAGACGTACGAGGATTCTTCGTCACCGTGTTCGTTTTTAAACACGGCCTGGCAAATACGTTTTTACCCCTGTAGAACAAACAGTATACACGACAGTCGTGTCCGTTCTACGCGCGGTCCGGAAGTATCGCGCCCGTGGATCGACGAAACAACCGTCGACTACGCGAGATCGTTTTAAAAGACGTTTCTTACGAACGCGTCGTAGTGTTCCCGTCGCGGTCATCGCGGTTATCATAACACGTTTTCGGTCTCACCTGCGCCGGCCAACCTGGACATGGCGTCTTCTCCGAATGCTGGTCGTTCCGCCATCGTCGCGGATCCCGGTGACACGGAACACGAATATAACGCGATGCACGCGTTTCGACGACGAAAAATCACCACAAAAAACCGGGGACGACTACCGCCGCGCGGGATGACCGACCGAGACTAAAAACGCGCGCGCACCGTCGAAAAACCCGTCCACCGGTGGCGACGGCGGTGCTGCACTGGTCGGACGACCGCGTGTAGGGGTTCTCTCTCGCTCGTCTTGGCCCGGTCGACGGGACGGAGCGGCGGCGGCGTCGCGGTGGCGGCGTGCGTGCGTGCGGAGTGGGGTCACGGGGGTTAGCGCGCGGGCGGCGGGGGAGCGCGCGGAAAGGGATTAACGGGGCTGCACAAAACTTTGTGTGCAGCGCGAGGATACTACGGCCGTGCGTGGACGACGGCGAGGGACCCGTGGCGGGCGGGGGTGGCGGAGGGGTGAGATTAGCCGGGAATATAGCGACGGTCACCCCGCGCCCCGCACCGCACCGCCCTTAATCCGGATTACGGCGGTCACCCCGCACCGCCGCCGCCGCCGCCGCCGCCGCCGCACCCCTACAAACCCGCCCGGTCGGTCGAATGTTATTATCGTCGTCGTCGTCGAAACTCGAAACGCTGCTGTAGGTATTATTTTCATCATTATTATTTGTCGTTCTGCGCAAGCGCCTCGCTGTGTTCGAGCCGTTCGGTTGTGCCGGTAGAGTGGTTTTCACGACCAGGGGTGCGCGCCCCCTCCCTTTGGTGGGTGTAATCGCCGTCGGGTGGGTCGAGACGAACCGGTCGTCGTCGTCGTGACCGTGGAATTACGTAGCGGGCACAGAATAACCGGAACTCGATGAGAAGAAAATCAGCGAAATACGTTCGGGGGCACATCGGTGTAGCCAAGATTTGAAAATAATTCGAAATTATTTTGCTGCGTGATCGCGCGATTATCCCTGCCCGTGATGTCCCAACAGTTGTAGCGAATCCGTCCCCCATACGAACCACCACCCGTGTACGATTCGAGAGCCTTCCGGTTGTTCTGTGTGATATTACAGGGTCGATACAGTGACCAAAAACCGCGTTATTAATCGTTTTACGCCACGTCGTCCGTAAAACAATCAACATCTGTAATTCTTTGGAAGAGTTTAGGGGTGGTAAAATATCGACCCGTGAAATTTCAAATGCGGCGTTAAAAATCCTCGCGCGATTTTCATTTTTTATGCGGTTCTCCTTGGCAGCTTATAAAACTGATTCCACGACCGCTGCAGTAAATTTTTCGAGACGGAGAAAACCTATGAAAGATTTAACTGTAAATGGATTATTAACCCGATTTTCGGT
Source organism: Hormaphis cornu (assembly GCA_017140985.1). Taxonomy (NCBI): domain Eukaryota; kingdom Metazoa; phylum Arthropoda; class Insecta; order Hemiptera; family Hormaphididae; genus Hormaphis; species Hormaphis cornu. The sequence continues at coordinate 5,696,415 of CM029358.1, forward strand.
TCGAATTAAAATACCGTCACAGGTGGTATAGGTTCTCTCGAACTGAACCGATTACTATCGCGATTTTCTTTTCGTAAACTATTCGTAGCAACTCTTAACGTTTTCGACGACGGTGATTAACGCGAAACGTGCGTCCGACGCTGCGTTTTTCATTACATTCCGTATGAAAATCGTTGGGGTTCACGGTGCTTTTGTATTATGCTTTATAATACGATGCACTTACAATATCCAACCCAACAATACAACATACGTTCAAACAACGTGTAGTGGTGGTTTTTAGTTGTACACTCTTCAACATTTCACGAACTTTTCGTACTCGCGGTGAAAATTCGTAAGTACTGCAACCTGTATACAGGAGATGTTTTTGATGCCGAATGCTCTCGCAACGGTTCGAAATGGGTATTATTCACACGGTTTTATTAAAATTATTGTTTCGTCACATCAAAGTGCCGGCCGACGCGAATAATATTTGTACGCAAGTCGAGAAAAAATGACATGCTTTGTTGACGTTTCTCGCACTCGAATCAAACAAGTCGTAATCGTATATACGTTTTTCAATATTCGAATTTTATCTATCAGAATTTAACGCACCTACAGTTTTTGTATTTCTATAAGATCCTAACACACGGTTTGGACAAAACGAATATTTTTAACGGAACCTAAAAATTCGAGACAATATCAAAAAGCTGGTGGTACTCAAAGTTTTGCTCGAAACTGCTTTTTTTAGACGCTTTATTATGATTTATGCACATTATGATGACCTACAACTATCCATTATACACTCAAATGACCTACTCCTGCATACACTGCAGTTCTTTTAGTACGAACCTATATTGGTACTTTCCACTACTCGTATTTCGGCTTTTTATACACGATTACCCGAGCAGCTAGTTTTAAAAACAGGTACAAGTTCTAGGTTTTTTTTATCTACGGGGGAAAAAAAAAAACAACTACGTATTGCCAAATCACGTATATTAACATTTTTCGTAAAATAGGATGCACGCCAACTGTATATACGAATTTTCGCTGTGCGCACATACGAGTTTATAATATAAGAAGAACAAATATAAGTAACAGATATTATACGAGGAGGATACTTTCCCTATATTCTATCCAGCAAGCAAGCGGTTTTATATAATATTGTATTATTATGCGTAGTTTACATCGGTTTCAATATTGTCGCCATTCGCAGACTCGGAAACACTACAATATTATCCCCGAAACCTTTTAAACAGTCTTAACGGGCGAAACAGAGATAAAAACTTTAAAATTTCATTACATTATCCTACACCTACATGATATACTCGTCTGAGCTATCTCCTGTTTACACTTTCTTCAGCTTATTGTAGTCTAAATCAACTTTTTTCCTGGTTTTTTTTTTCTTCTCATCCAAACTTATTTTATTTCGTGTTATTCGTTTTAACTGCTGTTTGCACCGTACCTCGTATAATAATACGTATACCGTTTTAGGAACCACCCCTCGTCGTTTCTCATATTTTTATACGATATAGCCTATAATGACTTTTTTTTTTCGTCGGAAAATTGGTTAGGTTAGGACGGAGACGTATCGTAAAAAAATTTACCGATTTACCGAATTTCACGTACATTTTACCTGTGAATTCCAGCGGTGAATTCCACATCTCTCTATATCAAGGTGGAATATTCGAAAGATCGAATTTCTCCAGAGCGCGTTCTACACAGTACTATCTGTTAGTAGGGAATCTTAGTTCCTTCACAAATGAAACAATAATTAACTAATTTTTGTTTTGAAAAACGATTACGATTCAGTATACTTAGTAATATCTTGAGTTTTTTTTTTTTTTTGATTATTAAAAAAAAATATTGATGAAATTTAATTTTCAAAAATTGGCCAAAGACTATTATGTATCAGGAAATATCAATAGATTGAACGATTAAAAGTTACAGACTTCTAACTACAAAACCTAAACAGTTGTGAAAGCACTTAAAATGAAAAATGTTTTTTTAAACTGTTTTAACCGATTTAGTCTAAAAAAAATGATAAAATGTTTTTCAAATATTTTTCATCGTAGGCTCATCGTAACCAAACCATTTAAGCTAAAAAAAAAAAAAATGATGCGGTGGTATTCGCCCTTCAAGTCTCGCTAAAACGACGCGCGTTACGACGACGATTAGGCGAATTATTATGGTAAAGACGTAACGTTAATAATATACAGTGTTTTTTACACGATTTTAATACAAAAAGACTATATAAATTTATATTAATAATATTAAATTAACCGATACCTATACATATACATTGTGTTATATGCACGTGATGCAACACGTGTGAACAATATCCCGATTACTTTTTCCCCAGAAAAATATATTCTCGTAATGATTTAAGATTTCTCTTTTTTTTCAAACTTAATCCCGCCATATTAGCATAATATTATTATAATGACCCGGACCGCAATGACGAGAGCGACTGTTTAATTCGATATTTTGTCGCGTTCAGCCGCAGTGTGTGCACGATGCAACCATCGTTTCGTAATAATTTTTTATTATAATACATTAAAAAAAAATGGCTAACGTTATTGTTGGTTCGAGACCGGGTTCTCCGATATATAGGTTAAAATCGTGAAAAACGTGATTGATCAGTAGTTCGACCTTTGCAGTTTATAAATTGTCATCATCACCTGCATATTGTCGAATTCACAGTATCGAGTTGTCGGATGTCGATGTTTCGTAGTTGTGACTCCTTCGCGTAATTTTCTATGCGGGGTACGTTATACTTACGGCACAAATAATTTTCATTTAAGGAGAAGATGGAATGAGAAACGAACATGTAGGACGTAGTATTTGCGTTGCACCGAGGGAAAATAGGCCGAGATGGTTTGGACATGTCGTGACGAGGAGAGAAGAAACCGGAGCAGGTTATGAAAACGAAGGAAAAAGAGGTAGAGGAAGACCAATAAAAAGAGATGCGTGGAAATAGTTGAAAAATATACTCGGTGAAAATTTGTGAGTTTAAAAAACGACGAAGGTAACATTTTTTTTTTTAATTTTTCAACCAATTCAACGATTCGTAAATTTGGTAGAGGAAATAAAAATTCGTTTCCCACCGTACTTTGTGTCTTCTTGTCGCGTTAAAATTGAGCTTACAAGCCCTAGCAGCTGCGTTATCTGCGTATTTTGTCTTGCGGTGTATATAATAGTTTTTACAATAAATATGGCACATTTTTTCGAAAGTCCCGAGCTACGTTTCCGAATATATATATGAACTATAAGAATGTGATGCAGATTTTTACCGCGATGGACCTAACTAATGATATTTTTCATAGACGTCAAAGTGAGATAGACCTAGACACGTTTTCTATTGCCATGTAACTAAACAAACTGCGTATAAGGCAACACTGTAACCTTATAGACACGTCTCGAGTGTCCCAATGAGTGTAACACCGAATCGTTTACACGTTTTACGGCTGACCGCGATTTAAGACAATATAGGACGGTTAGCAAACAAGTCGTGATAAGATGTCGCCTATGATCGCGGACTAGGACAGGAAAGGATACGGTCGGCGGGCGACGAGGGACCGAGCTGACCGGCTGAGAGTTATCAGCCTGAGCTACTGGGTCCAGAGACTCGAAATTCGGCACAGACATTACTCGCACGACGTAGGCGAGCACTGAGAAGGGATTTTTCAACCCCTAAAGCGTTTTTCGAAGTTTGTCCCGTAGGGCGCGGTGAAACAGGGTTTCCGAATTCGCGTAACTTACTAATCGGCGATTGTTTAAATTCAATTCGGAATTATCTTACCGAGCCAACCGCGAATCCCCCTGGCAACGACGGGTGTCCGGGACAACTATAGTATAAACATATGTATATTACGATAGCAGTATAATTTTTTCTACTATAATATAATACGGGAAATCGCGGCGGAGCGAGCTGATTTAGCGAACTTTCGTGACCGGTCGTAAAACATAAAAAACAAACCCGCGTTGGCTAATCTCGTTTTTATTCGTTTTTTTTTGTTTTTTTCATCACAACGATGTCGTACGCGTATTATTTACACACAAATGGTAACGCGATAACCACGATTATTCGCGGACAACAGCCGCTCGACACGGTAGCTGAACATATCCCTGCGGACGGAGCGAGATTTCCTACAGTTCTCAGGCACGACCTGTGCTCAAGTGTTTTTCGATTTTTTTCCGCCGTTTCGCGTACGATTCGTTCACGTCTCCTAAACCGCTATGACATGTACACACGAGGCGTCTATCTGCAGTGAAGGAGTTAGGCACTGGTACTACGTGGAAATCGCTCAGGAACGACACAAATTGAAATTCGTTTACGGTTTTTTAAAACTCGTGCGCGTTGTCTGAAGCTTCGGATAACGTGTTACACGCGTCGTTTAACGGACCGCAAGTACATATTATGTTTTATCGAATCATAAAACACAGAACAAACGGATAAAATAATAAAAATCACGTATATTCATGCGGGTACTTACTAGTACTGATACATTACAACTATACGAATCAATGTTGTACGTAAATAAAAATAATTTTTTTTTAAAGAGTGAAGTTTGTTTTTTCAACAGAAATAACGTTATAAATAATAATCGCGCGTAAACTGCATTATACAGCCGTCGCGATTTACTCGCGAAAAAGATGTACCGTGTGTATATGTTAACATAGACTAATGTTTTTTTTATGTAGCTGCAGTGTTATAACAGAATTATTCGCCGTAGGATAGGCGAGACTGGTCGTTATAAGACGATAGCTGTACGTACAATACTTAAATCATTGCGAATTCGATATAAATCACGCACGCACCAGTGTATACATAATATATGAAATAAAAAAAAATAAACAAATCCGGCTCGTAGCGAAATCGGATTAAGCCGGAGATCAAACAGTATTATATTTCGTCAAAGAAATAAATCTGGATTACGAATAGGAGCCGGTTTTGCGTTTTGCTAAAATGTTTCTGGGTTAGTGCTGCGGATTATCTTTCAGATACAGGTAACTACATATAATATGTATACCGGCTATAATATTGTGTTCTAAATAAAATACCCGTAGGTTGAAAACTAGGCGATGGTGGTTTTTTTTTCCCAAAACGCTTTCTCGCGTTTGACGTTGGTCTGCAGACGTTTATGATGATGATAATGTAATATTCATAGTTAGTAGACACCTACGCGTCAAGAGCTTCGAACAAGTCTGCGACGACACAACAACGTACGTGTAGGTAAAATCGCAATGGCGTGGCCCACCCCATCGGTCATGGCGAAATAGAAAAAATTGGTTATGATTGATTTGGCCTCGTTTCATATTGAATGTCGATTCGGCGAAAACACCATTAACACGTGCGAGTGTGTTATAAATATCATAGTATTTGTACTGACAAAAAGACACGTTGGATCGAGATTTCGATACTTTATTTGAAATCATCTGTACGTTAATAACGTTATACAAAATTATTTTCTAATAGTATTCCTTTACATCAGCATAACAATAATGTTTAACAGTAGATTTAGGTATCGGTAGTGTATAGGTATCATAAAAGTACGATACGATTTATTTTGGTGTTGTTAATTTCGGGCCTAAATCAATAACATTTTAGGCTATAGGTACTCTGAAACTCGGTTAGATGCTACTTATATTGGTTACGCGTACGTAATTAAACACGTTTCAATCGTGTACCGCTCAACTGTTCTTAGAAAAAAAAATGCGTTCTAAATGTTTATTTTGTGTCCGAAAAACGACTTTTTTTTTTTCAAGCGTATATTTATAATGTTTTTTTTTAAATCGCGACAAGTGTTTGAATATCGCCCGATCAATAAGGCTGTAATACACGCAAGAGTTTATAGTGTTTGTCACAAATCTTGAACACACTCGTCACAGAAAATGACAAAATTCTACGACATCAGTAATATTCGTGTCGAATAAAGACAATAAAGTCGTAAAGATTTATAGATATTTATTGAAGAAATAAATTTAAAACACATTATTACAAGTAGGTAACACAATACGTTTTTACAATTATCTTGCTCGGAGCTGTAGAGATTACGTATTGTCACCCCGAATTTTTCTCGACTAACGTTTCGCATATGGCACTTATCGGCAAGGAAACGTCTGAGGGGATGTTTCTATTTTAGTTATTTCTTCAGAAAATGATCGTGTCCATACTATCGATTCATCATTTTTCCCGTCAATTTCGATTCGTAAAAAGAGCTGTTCAATACACAACTCATACACATTGTATATATATATATAATCGGGTTGTGACTTTATACACGGTCTCTATATTGGAAAAATAAAAATCCTTTTCTCTGTTATTGGACGGCACTCGTTCTCTTTCGATAGAAAGTACAATCTGTGAAAATTTCTCGTTATAATTTTCTCAAAAACAAAATTTCCGGCAATCTAACACACTCAGACTGCAACAGCTGATATGATTCATTGTTCTTCATACAGCGTCTTGTGTGTGTGTGTGCGCGAGATGTATGGGACGGAGAGGCGAAGGGATTTAAGCCGTTATCCTTAGCGCGTTCATTAGTACGGGATTACCGGGTCGCTTCGGGAAAATACCCCGTTGGGCTATTAGGAAACGGATCCAGCAAATCCGGATTACCTCGAGGGCGGTTACACGATGGCGTCGTACACCTACGCGAGAGTGTGCACGTGACGTGTGTGTGTGTGTGTCTGAAATATGACCGTGGCGCAGAGGAGAGGTATAATACATGTATATAGCGAGAACTGAATAAGGGAGGTCATACGTAGGGGTGAAGCACCCGGTTAAGCCGCGTGTCCGTCGCCGTGCTGCAAAGATGATTCCTTCAATCCTGCAGTGCCGTCTTCCCGCAACGCGTTCCTTCGCGAAATGTAACAATACACAGTAGTTCACCACCTCACCGATTTACTGATTCCCGCGATTCGCAGTGGCGAGCCCGGAACAAAGGGATAGGGGACGTGTAGGGGAAAAAGAATTCGTTTTACCGCGGGTACCCGGGGACTCGACGACGACGACAAATATACGGTAGCGATTAGACAGACCGCTATTAAAAGACCGTTTAACCTCCTGAAACTTACGAACGGCCCGAACATTTCGTTTTCAATAATACGATCACGTCCATCCCGAAAACATCTGTCCGTCACACAATCGTTTGGGTTTCAGTCCCTCTCCCGCCCGAAACGGCGTCGAGTCGTGTACCGATTCGTAGCCTTCGGGGACGTATTTCAAGGGGTGTGTGAAGGTACCGAGAGAGCACTGGGAAGTATTAAAAATACTGCAGAAAACTCGAGACTGTTATACTAAAACACATTACTATTCGCGTTTTTTCACGTTTACTCTATGTTTTACGATCGGTATTTTTGTTAGCTCACTATAAATCTACAAGTTTGCCTTAAAAAATCACACCCCAACCTCCTTCCACTGCGCGCGCCACTGGTGTACGCAACAGTGCGTGTACGGTATCTCAGTTTTCAAGATTTTCCAGAAGACGCGAGATGCACGTTTGTTCGTGCAGTGTTATGTTTAATAGCGACCGAACTGATTACGTTGAGCGACAATATTATTTTGCGGTAAAAAAAAACTGTTTTTTCACTTGCGCATATAATATACGTCGTATTTAATGAAATTTACAGGAAGCCTACGCCTAGGACGGACGTAATGGGGGCTGGCTCTACACCTAGATTCTCTCTCTGCATTCTATCAGATATTATAGGACGTAAGACGGTTTTTACACTCATACCGCAATCGATCTATTATAGTATAAGGTAAGGAATTCGTTAATCGATTTGAATTCTTCAACACGTCTGATTTGTCGAGCTACAATTTTTATTCTCTCGACATACTTTTTTTTTAAAGACAAAAAACATTTAAAAAACTAAAGTTTGTTTTTTAAAATTCATTTTGTAAAAACGTAGAAAATCGAGATTCCTCATCGTATTAATAATAGGTGTTGTTCGGTACATGTCGGAACTAAAAACCGTGTCTATGATTGCGACAGAGAAATAAAATCCAAGTGTAGAGGCGCCTCAACGTATAAAATACAATTGAGTTAAGCTGCAGTTTTGAAACGCGTGCGGTCGAACTCGACGATTGTACCCTCGAATAGTTTCCATAACTATTTCCTTGAACTTTTATAATACGATTATTTTAAAATAGGTGTATAAGTTTAACGCGCCTAAGTTGGATTGCCGTATTATGTACGATGCGTACTGTCGTAATAGCAACGCATATCTAAAATAAAAAATCTAATAATGTTAGTTTTTATTAGTTGATAAAACGAATTACATACGTACATACCTCTATGTCGACGAAACAGTTTTAAGAATTCAAATTTGTATTTAACGTTTTGTACAGTTTTTTTTTTTTTCAACAACGGCAAAAAGTAATACTAAAAATATAATTTGTGTTGTAACATACGCATTTCGTTGCGAATCTCACGTGCGTATAGTATGTTAGTTTATATTCGATCCTTTCGTGTATTTTAAATGTACCGTGCGGTATGCAACAAGCGGTTCCTTTGGCATACCGCGTATATCTCTCCTCGGCGATTACAATTATGGCCACAGCACCGATAAATTCGAAAACCTTGAAATCGACTGATAAAACTGTATAAAAAATACGTTGTAAATTATTTGAAAAGAGCGCATTACACGCATACGAAATACATTCATCAACACCTATGGCGGTCTTTTTAGTCATTTTTTTTTTTTTTTAGCGCAAACACGTTAGGCTCCTAACGAATTGAACATTTATACTTATAGTGCGAATCAAGCTGAAACGAAACGTTCTATATGTATAGTACGAGTTTAAAACTATCCGTAACAATCAATTATTTATAATAACGAGCCACCTGTTTGGTATCATAAAATCGTTCACATCAGCTGTTTTTACACATTTTCGTGCGTTTGGTTTGTTTAAAGAATAGTCGCACGACAAAAACCGCTGTTTTCGATCCGTATGTAAAAGTAATTCGGGCGTCTACTACGTTCTTACGTTTTAATCTTGGTCAATTCGTCAACCGCAGTAGTACACGCATGTAAGTACGCCGCCGATAGGTTCTCGATTGATCCGGAATGTAAAACATATTTTGAATTCGTTCGGTTGAAGATTTCGTTATAACTCGAAACACGTTTTACGCGTTATCGAGTAACGTATACAATAAGGTATATCGTGTACAGTTTATTCGGTAGTTATTCCGAGACGGTTGATTACCATCGAAAAATACTCGTTGGGCGCACGTGGAGAGTATAAGCTACGTATTCCCAATATAAAATGTCTCCTCCAGACGCCCTTTTGAAAAACAGTCTTTGTAGAATCGTTTTGAAAGGGCGCGTTTACCGGTGCACCGAATCGTTCTAACTCGTCCAAAACGGCGTTCGAAGAATCGCGATCAATGCGGCGTCGTACACCACACGTTTTATTTACATTTTTTTTGAAACTCGCGCAAAATATATTCGACGTGAACCAGCTAGGCAGTGCGATAGAAGGAGTTCAAAATCGTTCCATATTGAAAGTTTTGATTTTTAAAAAACCGCTAAACGCCCTTTCGAGAAAATACCGCGTCCGTACGTTATTTATTATTTATATTACAGTGACCCAACATTGCAATACGCGTGTACGAAAATGCGGTTCGACTCCACGATAATACGTGTTATTATACATTTTACAATAACGCGTTTTCGTTTGTAACAGTTATAATTTCGTGTTCCGATTTCTAGACTTATAGTCTAAAAACTTATACGCTTATGGTACAAAAAAATAATGTACCCGCAGAGTGTATCATTCGAGCGCGGTGCTTATTGTTGTTTGGCGCAAGATCACGTTTCCACCGTTCGGATTACGCGTAATCTCCGCCGCGTGTGTAATATTCCTTGTATTTTTGTACGATCGTGTACGAGTGCTATAATTGCGGCCGGGTTAATTATTTATTTCGTATACGCGGTGTACGTTAACAGTGGACTGGAACGGCGCTAATTAATTAATATCGTTAGACGAGTAACAATTATTATTATTAAAATAATCACGTCGTCATTTTCGAGTTAAACGACGCGTAATTACGCGATCAGCAGCAGTAAACGCGCGTGCATAACAACACGAAACTGCTGCATCTGCAACGGTTTTCGGATGAAACGTTTTTCGCGCGTACACCGAATTTCTGGTCGTGCGATCGAGGCCGCGTGGTATTTTCAACATTTTTCAAACGAACGTCAATAAAAAACCGGACGGTAAATGACTATCATCGGCCTGCACGAAAACATTAGCGGTTCTGAGCGACGACGGTGTTTTATCGTTTTTCCGCAGTCGACGGTCGACTTTTCGTACGCAGGAGGAGAACGCGCGCCGACTTTCAAAGTCAGCGACTTTTCTACAAGGTTTATGGACTCCGGTAGAAGTTTTTTTTTTAAATACGTTTAAGTCTTACGCCAAAAAAAAAAATCGACAACTTTACGGCGAAAAATTTGAAATCTTCGGGTAGGAGACGTGCTCCGTTGAATACCACACCAAAAGTTGGGGATTTCGATTTCATTTTGATTATTTTCTGAGTTGTGTGCCGAAAACGACGGAAATGACGAAATCGCCCAATTCCCCGTCGTTTTCAAAACTTTTATGTTCAGAATTAATTTAATACGCTATTTTTATTTTTATTTTTCTATAGTAGGAATAGTTCGCGATCTTTTTCAGTTTCACCCAGGACTCGTTAGATTAGATAGAATCGTTTTTTTTTTTCAGACGCTATCGTTTCTTTCGGATAATACGGATAAACTGTGAAACCAACGACCCGCCCAAAGCTGCTCCTCTACCGCGGTGTACCGTTTCTTTTTTCCATTTCGCCCGATACATGCTATATGTAGTTGTAGTAGTTTAGGGTTCCTTGAGCGCCTCAAAACCATTGTTTTTAAAGCTTCGATGTCTTCGTGTACGTAGTTCCCGATAATAATGCTATGATAGGTTTTTGGACATATAGGTACGAATTAATATAATTTATAGATAGTGAATTCGAAGTTTGTTCTAAATACGATTTTTTTTTTTTAGTTATGATCCGAAAACGAAAAATTAAAAAAAATTTCCAAAAATACGCAGTGTGCGTGCGACTTTAAATTAAGGACGAACAGCCAACGGTTATAGAAAAAATTAAGATTTCGTTCAGAATTCTGACGAAAATTGAAAATGCCGTTACGCTACGAAGATAATCCATCTAAAAACAGTGTTTTTCCCAACGCCGATGTATTTTTTAGTTCCAGATTGTTTTTTCTAAAAATTATTCGTATGCACGATAACGTTGTAATACGCACCTCCAATGTCCATCTCCATACGAAACGTAAGCGTTAGATTAAATATGTTAAAATTATGCATCACAAAATTTGTCGGATAAGACTCTGAAAACAATTTATACGATAATATACATATACTATAAATTGTTATAAGCGAAAGAGATGAAGATTTTTGTCAGCTGCCGCATTAACGACACGAGTATATTTTAGCCATGTGTTGCCGCGGCTGTATGTTTTTTTATTCCGTTTTATAGCCGTTATTTTAGTTTTATCTATTGGTAGTAAAAAACTTGTTTGTACGTTATTCACACAAATAGCTAAACACGGTATTTAAAACATGCAATACGAAGGAAAAAAAAAAAAAAACGTTTCATACAAAAGTGTTGTTGCGAGTGCGCGTCACTTTACTAAATATGATTTCGTAGCAAATTGTTTTTCGTCCACAAAAGTTTGAACGATCTATGTTATAGTTGTTAGTTTTTAACTTTTGAGCGGTAACAATGAATGAACTGTAACAGTAATTTACAAACTGCGTTCGGTTAATATTCCAACGTTTCGAAGGTCGAAAAATTACTTTCGTCGTGAAAGTTTCACCGGTCAAATGTACTGTAATATGGTCTCGGACAAACAGTCATTCGCCGGCATTTTCCGATTTCAATGTTGAACTGAACACCGATTTTTCTATTGCGTTTACCTATAACGTTATACGCACCCAGTCACATCATGCACGCGTGACACGAAATTAATAATAACGTAATGTGCAAAAAATAAACGTATATATATACACGAGCAATCAAAGGCTGACATTCAGGAGATTCGGAAAACTGATGATTCGAAATCGTCACCAAGTCAGCGACTATCGAAAACGACTTTCCCGCATTTCTACACGAGTCAAATTTGAAGAAAAATTTCCACTTTCGGAAAACTCGACACAACGAAAAGCTGAAAAACGTCGTTTTCGAGTAGTATTCACGGCGGGGTCCTAATCGCCAAAAAAATGGATCAATCTACTGCGGGGTACGTTGCGCGTTAGTCGCGATAGTGCTTGTGCCAAGTATTACGGAGGCCAACGTTTGGCCATTCAAACGTCGGCGCCCTTTTTCGCTAACGTTTTCCTCCATATTACATCAATTTATTTATTTTGCCGATAACAAACGGAATCTCAACACACTGGAACACGAATCGGTACATTGATATGGTACTTGTATACGATACACTTACATCGCGGTTTGAAACGTTCTGCGCGAGAACGCTCGGCACATAATTTGAAAGCGTTTAACGCATTTCGTGGAAAAATTCCGACAGCGTTTTGAGATGGTTATATTTTTTGTCAACGTATAGATATTCCGAGCTGTGTTGGTCCCACAAAGACGCGCGCGTGTGTGTTTTTTTTTCGTGTTTGTGACACGCATAACTGGGTACGTCGTTCCGATTTCGATGGTCGACACGTTTTCTGAAAACCCAACTTGTACCCACGGTGCGCGTCGTACTCGACGTTTCGCAAAATTTTCCCGTATCCAGCAGAATCCGATCTTGACGGTCGAAACGTTTTCTGAAAGATCAACTCGTGTCCTTGGCGCGTCACCCAGGAATCACCCAGTGCTATCTGCGTCGGCGAAAGAACGTTCAAAATCGAGTCGGACGCGTTTTCAAAGCCCGCGACGGACATGGGCAGATGGACGATGTTTTGCGCGTGTCGTTCGTGTTATAGACGCTAGAGTTATACGTACTTACCACACACCCACTTGCAAGACATTTCCCTGGAACCCACGGGTAACACGCGGCTCGCTCGGAATCGGTTTTTTCGCAGGCGACGACGAGGCTTTCAAACGTCGTCCGAACCACAGCTCGTACACCGTCAAACCACCCGCGCCGCGACCAGAGCTATGGCGTGTTCTGCGAAAATTGTTCCTTAGCGGGCCAGCCGTGTGCTCGCACAGTTCGCTGCCAAAAACGAGGCGCTGATATACCTGGCGGTATGCGATTCGGAGGGGCGTCCAGCCGGATGGCGTGTACATAGACGTAGAGGTGGTGTATCTTGCACGCGTGCGGCGGGAAAACGTCACGTGGCGAGAAATGAGACGAGGAACAATACGACAGCCGGCCGTGGCCACGTGACGCGGGGACTGCCGCCGACTTACAGGGACGTAGGGGAGCGATCGTGGCTTACCCGCGCCGACACGAGGCCTTTAGTGTTTCATTAATTGGAATGTGCGAACGAAAAAAAAAAAACTCTGTCGCGACCGTGTGTATTACATAAATAATGTAACGTAATTTACGTTACCCGTTTACCGACCTGCGCGGCTTCCCCCGGGGATTTCGGTAGAAAAACAGCCGAGAAGGCATGTTGTAACGCTGCAATCGGGAGATCTCGCGATCGGTTACCTGTTACGGTTACGGCAAATTTTTCTCGGCCCGGGGAGCAAAAAACCCTTTTTGGGACGCTCTCGCAAAGACGCACTATAATGGCAGCGCGAAGAAACCGGTGCTCAACAGGGCCGACGGAGGGTTTTCCGCGGATGACGTTTGGAGAGAGCGTCCGAAGAAATTTTTCACCCTCGGTTTGGGAAATCATCGATGAAAGGAGAAAAAAATCGACTTAAAAACAACAATCTGTTGGGCTGCAAAAATAATGCGTTGTCGCGTCAACTTTTTTTTTTTTGTTTTTTTTTACTGAAAATACTGTAGAAAACACTATCGCTTGTGAATATTTTGGCAGGAAAAACATTTTTTTTTAACCCAGTCAAGTTTGTCTCGTCGAGTTATTTTTCACGCCGTTAACTTTAAACCGAAAGCAAAGTTCGATCGAAGTAACTTTTCACTTGTAGCGTTTTTTTTTTCTCTCTAACTTTCCCCCCCGACACTGAGTTATAAAGATGGGTTTACTCGTAAACTGGCCACCCGAACCACGCGAAACCATAAAATACACGAGCGCACTTTTGTTTCGCGGCCTTTTTGTAAAACGTCCGCCGCGGCTATAATCGCACCGATACGAAAACAAGTCGCACGCCGTCGCGATCTTTCGTCGTCAGGTTTTTTACAAAAAATTTTCATTATCACTCGGTGTATTACATATACATATACGTATATTACAATTACGTCGGTGTATTATAACAATAATTATTACGTCGTGCGAGGAGGCGCCGGAAAAAAAAAAAAAAAACCGAATAATTCGTGAGAATTGCGACGAAAACAAAAAACGATAGTAATAATCGGTCAGAGCGCCGGCCGAGGATCGGTCGTCGGGCGTCATTGCAGCAGTTTCACGCGCGAAACAATGTTCGTCGGGCGATGATGTTCTCGCGTATTGTGTTACCACCGATAATAATAATGTGTTATATACGATTGTGGCGAAGATTTTTTTTTCCGTATATTATAATACTCGTATGGTAAGAAAAAAAAAAAAAATTAAAAGAAAAAAGAAGAAAACACGCGCAGAATCGACGGTGTACGACGTGGCCGATGATAATAATCACAATAATATAACCGCGACGAATGTGTGTAGTAGAATGTATTGTTGTTTCGTGAGCAACAAAATCGTCGTCGTCGTCGTCGTCGTCGCATTATCGCGTCGGCGACGGCGCGGTGGCGATTACGCGGCGACGGCGGCCTGCGGTTTTTAGCGCCGCGACGTCGCGACTGCGGCGGTGTTATACACAAAAAAAACATTCTGTGTCGACCCGTGTGTAAACAATGTGGAATTAACCTTGGCCAGGCGTCTCGGGCGCGCACCACGGTCGTAGGAAAAACGGAAAACGAACGCGTAGGAAAGAAGCGAAAAGAAAAAAAAAAATTGAAAACGATAGATCGTCGGCGACGGACGGACGGACGCATTCCGTCGGGTGGCGGCGGCGGCGGTCGCGGATACGCGCATTATAATTCCTACGGATCGCATCTGGGAAACATCCTTGGACGTCGCGCATTTTTCCGACAGTTTTTCTCTCGGGTGTTTTGAATCGTTATTATTATTTTTTCTCGCCTTCCCGAGCCGTTTAATTTGGTACATAATACATATATATGTATACAGCTTATTATGTCGCCGGAGCGCGCGGCGTCACGTGTTGATAACCACGCGGAATTTCTCGTTTTTGGGATATCATATTTTTTTTTACTGTCGTCGTGAAATAGCGTGCTCGAGGCGCGTAAAACGGATCGTTTGTTGTTATTCTTTTACAAATTTTTCCGGCGCCAAAAAACGACGATTCCGTCCGGGACCATTTTCGTACTCTTTTTTTCTATTTCGATCTCGTAAAGATTCACGGAGCGTCACGGAACGATCGTTATTTTTCGTACGTTTGGCCACTCTCGTATCATACAGGTTTGTATATGTCGCCGCGGTTCGAGAACGCGCGCAAACTATACGAGAATTTAGGCGTTTTTCGTGCGATACGAGACGACATATTGTTCTGAGAATTTCATCCACGTTCGAAAACGAGTTCGCGTCTTTTCGAACGTTTAATAATTTTTACAAAAAAAAAAAAAATCAGGTTTTTAGATATATATATAATTTTTTTTGGAAAAATTAACGATTGAGAATCGTTGCAACCGTTCTCGCGTGTGTGTTTTTATACAAAAATCAGTTTTCATAACGCTCAATCAACAACAAGACTGAGGCGTACAAAACACATAGAAAACGTCCAGCGCGGATCGAGCGGAATGTGCCGCCGCCGCTTGTTCCAACGTTTAAGCATCTCCAAACCGTAAATTATATAATATATATTATTTTCATTGTCTGCAATGACGGTTTTCGTCGTCGTCGTCGTAGAGCTCGACAAAAGACGATTTTGCAATGTACACTATGTAAAAACGTATGATGTTATTATCGTACTGTTAAAATGTAAACGGAAATGTACACGCATTTGTAGTTTTTTTCGCACTTCCGAGAGCCTGCGTATCGAAACCAATATAGTATACATCATAATAAAACGTTATACTGTATGCCGCGTACACTTTGACAGGATTTTTGGATTCTGTCGTCGATTTTTCGATACTACTCGAACCGTTAAGATACATTTAACACTTTTTCATAAAAAAACATTTCTCCAATTTTTGTCCACGTCATCACTGTACCGAGTTACCCGATTGTAAACGACGATATAACGTTCAATCATATTACAACTGTGCTATAACATGTAGCATGTGCACTAATTACACGTTTAAACAAAATTCAAAATATAAAAAAACATTTTAACATTTAATTTTAAATTTTAAACTTTTTTTTAACATTTATGAGCGTAGAAACGATTAACGACTTTTTTTAATTTTTAATGCATATTTGCATAAGAATTGTTGTATAAACTTTTCACTTGTTATTCTTATATTCTATTTGAATTTTAAATAAAGTATACTATTTGTAATTTATTGGTGATCACTATAAATATTGATCGTAAAAAAATAATTAATCTTTTTAAGTACGTGCATAATCTAATAATATATAGTTTAGTTGCACGTACGAGTGCAATGAAAAGTTGTGACAAGTTTCTATAGGTACCTTCTTTTTTATTATTTTTTCATGATATCACGTTTATCATTTTTTGGCCAGAAGAATGTTACGATTTGTCGATCCTCAGGCTCGATTTTAAGGCGCCTGTAATAGGCAACACAAGAACACCGAAATCGTAGAAATCGTAAAATACCTACCGATTTCGCGTGGAACAGATAAGTTTCAACGTGGAATAAATATGAGTTGGAAAATAGTTGTTATCTCATTTCTTTTTGAAAAGTGTTTTTGCGAAAACCAATCCAAAACTGGAAAATCTTGTATTGCAGGTTAATATCTGTGCATAACGTTCATTAATTAATTGTTTTTTATCGTTACTTATAAATACACTTTTTAACGAAATATGCTACGCAAAATAAAATAGTCTTTGTATAATTACTGGACCATAGTACCCACGATGGATTAACAAACATTAGAATATACTTCTCTTCTAAATTTTTTTTTATTAATTTAAATATTTAAGAACAGTTTGAATGATCGAGTTCTGATGTAAACTAATATACTTATTACGATAAGTTCTCGAATTGAGTTATAAAACAGCTTTAGTTTCAAAACATACCAATGTACAGTAAATAGTAAACAGATAACCCGATGATACTGTCATGTTGAACGTATATTAAACATAGTATAACTATTACTAACGTAGAGACTATTCAATGCGTGTATGCGATTTGGAAACCGAATAAAACCGGACACAGAACATTAGCCTACAAATGATATTCACCGAGCAAAATACAAACAAGTTTTCAATCGGGACATTTGTCGTTTTAGTTTTTTGAGCATTTCGACGCGTTCTAAAAAATTATACGACATTGCTATTGAGTTTAACTGTTTGTTTTCGTAAATAATTAATTAATTTTTCTATCGATTCATATTTTAACGAGGCGCGTTATCTTTTCAACTGGCATAAATACACTGTAGATGTACCAATAAATTACATAAACCGAAACTTGATCATTACCACGAACACTGAACTGTTTGCTTTGCGTACCTGCCTATATACTGTCACAGTTCAAAGAACGTATACATGCGAAATGACTGAGAATTATTACAACTGTAAAGAAAGGGGAAAGGATACTACAGAAGCTTGTTTTAGTTTTAAATCAGATCGTACGATAAATATTAATAAGTGTAATTAAAAACTTAAATACCTAATTTATTGGGTTGATTATAATTACCCGTGAATAAAAACTGAATTATATTACGTACGTCGAGTAGAAAGTCAAAGTCAATTTCTTCGTTCGTTATTTCGTTTTTTATGAGTCATAAAATTATTGTAATCATAATATTAAATTATGACAGAACCACTTTCTTTCGCGTAACGTTTCCTATAACTTTGAGCGAAAATATGCGCATCCCCGATACGCGTAAAGGCTTCGAAGAAGCGTTATAGTTATTTAATTATTCCCGAGTTTTGTTTGTTTATAATTCGTGTAGGTACAACGGATAACCCGAATCTTACGATTTCAGATAACATTCGTAACGACTGCGGTCGGGCATAATCAAACATAATATTATGATAATGTACACAATTTAGTGCTCGATCACAATGCTCGCAGAAGTAAATTATTTCGTTAATTGAAGTATTTTTTTTTTACATTCATTAAAATTCGTCCGCGTTCTTCGTTGTTATTCACATCTTTGTTTGTGTTGTATGCACTTCAGTCCTATACGCTTTGCGCGTACGAGATTCGAGTAAAATATTACGGACAGTTTTGTGAACAACTATAGTATAATAACGTTTTGAAGAAATAGTGGATGATTGGAATTATTTCTTTATATTTTAATAATTAATATCTTTAATAATTATTGGCTGTTTTACTATAATCGAAATCTCGCGGACACATATCCGTTACCTGCACAGTTAATCTGTACTATACACGTTTGACATTTCTACGGGTCGGTTACGAGATTTTCATCAAAATAAACATGTATATAAATAAACTGTAGGGGAGAAACGATAGGACTCTTTTTTTTTTACGCGAAAATAATTTCAGTTTAATATTTAGATGGTGCACATAATAAATTAACGAAAAAAAAATCCTTCCACAAACGCCCGTCAACGTGTATAATAATAATTGTTGTTGTTGTATATCGGCGACGCGTTCAAAAGATCGCGGTCGATTCCATCAAAAAATACAGCTAATATCGATCACGAATTTCATCGAAATGATCGGATTCGACCCAAATCACAATCCGTTCACTCGACAGAGTACTTTATGCGTGCAGATTCGTCGCACAAACACAATCGGCGTGTTAAAAGGATGTGCAGAACACCCATAGACCACGCGTTGCATTTGAACGCGCCTGCAGTATCGATGGCCTCTCACACGTTCTGTTAAACGTTCGGAAAAACTAAAACTCCGAATGATATTTTTATACGTATTTCTGTGTATTGATTCGATGTCGTTACGTAGTCTGTGCGACGGAAAACCGTGCGCTCTATTAAAAGCGCGGCGAATCGGACCCGCCGCAGAAACGTCGTTGATGTCTTGAGCCGCGCGGACTTAGGGTGTCGCGGCCGCACGGTCTCTCCGGGTCCGGCTCGCTGCGAAACCCCCGCAGATGGGACGGACGGACGACATGCGGCGTGTCTATAAGTATAAACTCGCAGTTGTCATAATATAACGCGCACCGGGCCGGAAATTCAATCAAAACGTTATACCGAGTCATTTAAATTCAGATAAGCCTTTTTGGACAAGACGTCGTTATATCGCGCAAGCATACTCGCTGTCCAAGACCGGACCCGCCGGACCCTCTCTGTCTGTCTAATTATTTATCCCCGCAGCACCTGTACACGCGTACAACAGATGAGCTGCAGAGACCACCGTCGGAGACGTCGTTGGCGTTTCCAAAGCCTCGGAGTCTTAACCGGGTGTCCGCATGGCGAAGCCCGTTCGGCAATAATCCCCGGGGTGTCCGCCGACTAACGGACTGCTCACTGGGGATCGGTCGTTATTCGGACTGTAGTAATAACAACGATTGTTTACTGTATACACATTTTAAGACGCTGAAGCGGCATTTTTTCTTTCTTACGTGGCGAGAACAATCGTCCGAGGGACACACAAGCGTTATGCGCAAAATCACGCTTGAACTGTAAAAAAAACAACAGCTATATTTTTATACGCAACAAACGGTATTGAATTTAGTCTGAGCGTCTTCAACGAACCCGTTCCATTTTCGCGAGAACATTATCCCGCGTATTGACAACGTATACCCACGTCGGGTTGGGCCTCAGATCGCAGTAAAAAAAAAGCCAGTACCCAACTGTTCTAGAGAATATTAACGCTAGAACGCAAAAAATTAGGCCGAAACGTTACCTCTCGAAACAATTTTACTGCGTTTACACTATAGAGGATAACGAACGTATAAAAAGTTGTTGGTAAAATTTCAAAACATTCGAACAACACATTTTAGAGCAGATATGACCACGTCGCGTATCAACAAAAAAAAAAAAGTTTTTACGCATACGAGTATATAAACGTACGTATCTCTGGGGCTCTAAAATGAAACGATAAGGTTTTATTATAAAAAAATAATTCGCCGGTCTAAAAATTTCAACGCTAAAATATAGTTGCCGAGAGTGTTCCAGTTTCACACGCTGATATCCGTTTAATTCATATCTTAACGGTGCGTGAACATTTCAAATCGTTAAGAAGCTTGTTTTTTAGAAATTTAGATTTTTTGTTTTCAGTTCAAAGAAGTCAGAGATGTAATCAGAAAATCGTCAGAAACTAAAATAACTTGAAATAAAGTTTACGGTCAAAAGTACCGGCAGCTAAGTAGTGCGAAGATCGAAGAAAACCGAAAAATTTGAAATTTTCGCAGTAAAATTCTTAATTTGTTGTTATCGCACAAAAAGGAAGGAAAATTAAAGAAAATTCTTGGACAAAAAATATCACCGCAGTCAGTGTAGTTAGTTCCTATCAGAAAAGTTACCGGTTTTAAAAACAATCGGAGCGTTGATCGTTTCCAAGCCCGGATTAAGATAATTTTTGGCCCGGGGCCAAACAATTTTAGGGGCCCATAT
>CM029358.1:5717594-5763786 GCA_017140985.1 Hormaphis cornu
TTTATCCCCGCAGCACCTGTACACGCGTACAACAGATGAGCTGCAGACCACCACCGTCGGAGACGTCGTCGGCGTTTCCAAAGCCTCGGAGTCTTAACCGGGTGTCCGCATGGCGAATGCCGCATGGCCCGTTCGGCAATAATCCCCGGGGTGTCCGCCGACTAACGGGCTGCTCACTGGGGATCGGTCGTTATTCGGACTGTAGTAATAACAACAACGATCGTTTACTGTATACACATTTAAAGACGTGGCAGCGGCATTTTTTCTTTCTTACGTGGCGAGAACAATCGTCCGAGGGACGCGTTATGCGCAAAATCACGCTAGAACTGAAAAAAAACAGCTATATTTTTATACACAACAAACGGTATTGGATTTAGTCTGAGCGTCTTCAACGAATCCGTTCCATTTTCGCGAGAACATTATCCCGCGTGTTGACAACGTACACCCACGTCGGGTTAGGCCTCAGATCGCAGTAAAAAAAAAAAACCAGTAACCAACTGTTCTAGAGAATATTAACGCTAGAACGCAAAAAATTAAGCCGAAACGTTACCTCTCGAAACAATTTTACTGCGTTTACACTATAGAGGATAACGAACGTATCAAAAGTTGTTGATAAAATTTCAAAACATTCGAACAACACATTTTAGAGCAGATATGACCACGTCGCGTATCAATAAAAAAAAAAAAGTTTTAACGCATACGAGTATATAAACGTACGTATGTCTGGGGCTCTAAAATGAAACTTTAAGGTTTTATGAAAAAAAATAATTCGCCGGTCTAAAAATTTCAACGCTAAAATATAGTTGCCGAGAGTGTTCCAGTTTCACACGCTGATATCCGTTTAATTCATATCTTAACGGTGCGTGAAAATTTCGAATCGTTAAGAAGCTTGTTTTTTAGAAATTTAGATTTTTTGTTTTCAAAGAAGTCAGAGATATAATCAGAAAATCGTCAGAAACTAAAATAACTTGAAATAAAGTATACGGTCAAAAGTACCGGCAGCTAAGTAGCGCAAAGATCGAAGAAAACCGGAAAATTTGAAATTTTCGCAGTAAAATTCAGTAAAATTTGTTGTTATCGCACAAAAAGGAAGGAAAACTAAAGAAAATTCTTGGACAAAAAATATCACCGCAGTCAGTGTAGTTAGTTCCTATCAGAAAAGTTACCGGTTTTAAAAACAATCGGAGCGTTGATCCTATCAAACGAAAACTTCATCACGAATCTTAAGACTTTTCGCCGTGAAAAATTCCCCGGAATCGCCAAATTTCGTTTTGATTTTTGGGCGTACGGCTCAAAAAGTGGGAGAAAATTCCAAAAAAAAAGTTTTGACCAACCGGAGTCTAAACAGAACAGGAAAAAAACATCGTTGTAAAAACGATACTCGCTCAGAAATCAAACGTTTGAAGTACGCCAACAAATCTGGAGGACAAACGTATTATATAGGTCTTTTGGCGGTGGCGGACAGAGAGGAGGGCGCCCCCTCGCGCGCGGCACCTCCTTATCGCTGCTTCGGACGCGATGACGGCCGACCGCAGCTGCAGCGACAGCGTAAAAAACCGAGCGAGTGTTTTTTATTTTTAGTATTTCTTCGTCGATCGGTACACTGTAATTTTGTATATTTTCCTATGCACGCGACAATGACCGCGTTGTTCGCGTTCGGATTAAACGAATCCATTGATTACGTTTCGAATTTCTCATAAAAACAGACCGCGTTCCATCCCGTACACGTTTAACGCCCTTCGGAAACGACGCAAACATCCGGTAGTTTCTGTAACATCACGACGAAACTGACACACGACGCCATAAACATGAAATATTATTCGATGTGTCGATGTGCACGGTAAAGGGTCGACGTACATACTATTATATTATTATAGGTCTCCAAAGAAGATTACCCTCTGCTGATTCCGTATGAAACGAAAGAAATTACTAATGTTTTATACAGGTGCACCCCTCTGCAGAGATCCTGATAGAAAATGACCACCTTCCTCGTCATTTCTATGAAGTTTCACCAAATTTTCCTCCTCGGCCAAAACGATTTTCGTCGTTTTTCGACACGTAAATAATCACAGTTTTTTTTTTCTCTCAACAACTTTTTGGGTTGAACGGACGTTCAGATATTTAAAGTCAGTATCTCTACCGACGGGCGTACGGACTCCGGTGGTTAGCTTGGTGTTGAAGGGTTTTTTTAAATTTTGCTTACGCACTTTATGAGTTTTACCCCGAAAAAAAAAAATCGAGAATTTTACGGGGGAAAATTTAAAATTTTCATGTTTGTAATGAAGTCTCCGGGTGGAATAGGAGTGCTCCGATCGTCACGTTGAATGTCACATAAAAGTTGGCGTTTCGGCTTTAAATTTTATTTTATTTAAAATCGATTTTTCGTATTTTGATTATTTTCCGAGTTGTGCGCCGGCGTCAGACATATCGATTTGGTTTTTTCGCCGTAACATCCGAAATAATGATCGGAACGAGCTGAAACTCGTAAGATACTGTAGACGTGATGAAAGTTTCAAGCGATTTGGAAAATTTTCGATCTAATATAGTAAAGTACTGGGAAATTTTCGAACAATTCACCGGCGTACGTACATCGTGCTAGAAAACTGAGCTCGCATAACACGTTTGTGAACTACAACTTCCAAATTGGTTATCCCACCCAAAGCCAACCTACAGCGATGCGGGATTTTTCTCGATTCTGAGCGCGTCGAACGTTTTTACAACCGTGTTTCTTTTTTTTTTCATTTACAAGTCTATCGAGTATATACTCCGTTACATTCCTCGACTCGGTTTTGAAACATAATGGTTTTTCACTATAAAGATATATAATTCGTCGTGCGTGCGACGCGCAGTAACGACAACCATATACTGTATAAAGACGTGACGACGAAATTTAATGGATCGCAATAACGTTATAAAATACTGTATCGCGCGTACAAACCGTATTTATACACGGGCGCGTTTATTAAAAAACCGTGTTAACTGTACACACTACATACAGGTACTAAATCGTTAAGTGCAATCAGTCGAAAAGCGTACAACCAGCGTCGTCGGTTTTTATAATAGTGTTTGTGGTTTTTTCTCTCATTTTTTTTTTTAAATTTTTATCGTTGACTATGTTTACGTTATACCTTACACTCGACAACACTGGTTTCATAACGCCGCACATATTATATAAACGACCCGTGGCAGTTCACCTCAGCTCTATGGATAACCTTAGATACGCAAAGTGACATCGTTTGCAGTCGTCTGTAACTGGGTGGTGTGCGCGCAATCGATAAACCGACCGAACGACTTCACCAAAACACACCGATCGGTTGACCGGCCAACCGAACCACCGTCGGGATAAGACGACAGTGTAAACAACAGTGTCTCTTGCAGCGCGCGGTTCGACGACCTAATCTTCGAGTGTCGACGGATACACAATATATACAATGCGTAGGTAATTAATGTGAACGTTTGGAATTTTTCTTAGCGCATTATTATGATCTATGATCGACGAAACGCAATGAAGCTGCTATAGATGTCGTGTACATGATAAAGTCGCGCTGTTGTCTGCTGCACCGACGAGAACCCGTCAAACGTTAAATCCCGCACAGTACACCGAAAATCAAAATTTGTTCTTTACCCCGCGATGACGAAGTAACGTGTTTCAAATTATTTTTCTGGTCATATGTACGCACAATAGTCGTACACTTGAAACGAGGATCGGATGTTCGACGTTTCTCTTCACCACACCGCTTCTATACACACTCTAATGGTCTAAGAAACGTTCCAAAAACGTGCGTATAACAACGTATCACGCTCATCGACGTTTTCAGAAATCGAAGAAAACCGACAAGTTTCATTCACTGCTGCTTTACCAGTGTAAAATTTAGCTTTTAAAACATTTACGACTATATTAAAACGCGACGACGACGGGATAAAATTAAGCTGAAATAAATAGGTCAGTGATCTCATCGGAAGCACGCCGATTTTCTAGTCGATCCTCTGAATCTACGATTAACCACCGTGTAATTTCCATCAGAATAATGGATTATAATATTTTTCAAAATCAAACGTTGTTGCAAAAATGTTTGCGATACATTACGGTTATATACGTAAAACACTTATTGATGTTAAATGTATGTTAACCGGTAGAGTGGTTACTCGTACTTCAAAATTAATTTGAGCAAAGTCTGGTGTAAAATCTTTTATTTTTTTTTCAAAATTTTTCTTTCTTCGCGCGGACTTTTCAAAAAACAAAATAATGTACAGTTTAGCGAATATATTGATTTACGTATTCTGTATGGGTGATACTAATGAACTATAGTTTAACGAAACGTATTTTTTTTTTTTAAGGAACTATGCTTACTCACAACTTTCGATACTAAAAACATTAACATAATACACGTTTATATCATAAAGTCGTAAAAAATGTTTTATTTTTTCAATATTCTTTATGTGGACGGAAGTGTGAATAATTTTATAGACACTAATGCAAAACGTAAATACCTAGTCATGGAACACATTTTAAATAACGGAAAACTTTCGTGTACCATATATTTCAATGAAAAAAAAATTCGGATCATTACGTTACATTTAAAGTAACATAAAATCACTGTAGGACCGTTTCGGTATACAACATCATCACGGTTGACCAATGCAACCAATGATACACGACAAAATAATTCACTATTTTTTTTTTCATGTCGGTTTTAAAAAATTTAGAATAGCACGTTCGTAGGAAATCATATAAAAAAATAATACATATTTCCTACGAATATTATATCGATTATATCGACATAAATCGATTATTCCCATACTGAGTATGTTTAAGGCGTCACAAGTGTGGGCCGTGAATCTTGAAACCGCGTGTGTTGTTCAAAATTGATATCAACTACGTGCGTTTATAATAAACACGCGTTTTCTATCCAACAGGAGGTACATGACCCGATTGTTCGAGATTGCCACCGACAACAACTTTTTAAAAAATTATTTGAAAAACGATCGATCCGTTAGTTAAGTTATTCGTGTACACGGCGGCTCACCCGGTCCGTCGGCGGAGCAGCTGACAGCAGCAGTAGTAGTCACCGGCGACGCGGGTCCCTGCATGGTGGGCGGCAACGACATTGGTTGACTCTGGAACAAAAAAACAAAACCACGGTAATTATTTTAAAATTTTTAAAATATGTACGCGTATCATCTTTCGGCGAGAGAACGCATTTTTTGTGAGACGTACGCGATAACAAATGCGAACGACGACGACGTGATTTTATTACCATCTTTTTCCCGTCTTTTCGTCGCGGTTTTCACCGCCACGCGCGCAGTCGTACTAAATTTACTGTATGAATTCCGTCGGTCTTTTTCGTTTTGCGTTTCCCTCCTTCCCGGGTGATTCGTGGGATTTTTTTCGTTTTTTACCACATCGGCGTGATCTCGATCAGTCGAAAAAGCGAACCGATGAACCGTTGTTTCCTTCCTTTATGCACACGACGTCGTGTCACGAGGATTAACGGCTTCCGCGACAATCATCGTCGTATTACGAACAAACTCTCCGCGCAGACATTACGGGTGCTGCGGCGTGGCGACCGACCGACCGAAAGGGAGCCTCTCTGTCACGGTCTGAGGTCGGATCCAAACACTCGTTTCCGGCGATATCGGATGGTCGGCGGCAGTAAAAAAATAAAGAAAAACCATTATTATCATCATTCGCGGGCTCGAACGCGCGTATCCGAAACGAAAACGTTCAACGTGGTGGAAAAAAAGCCGGGATCTAGGCCGCGTGGGTGTAGACGGAGAAAACGTGGTCCGAACGCATCGTACGCCTTCGAAAATAGCCAGCTCGATTGGCTAGCTAGCGAATACGTCCCGGTAAAAACCAAATTTAACAACACAAAAATGGTCCGAGAAAACAAAAAAAATTCGAATAACGTGTGAAAATTTCGAACCGTTCGGGGACCGTTAGCCGAGGAGCCGACACGATTATCAACGGTTAGGTACGAACCGTTCTTCATCTCGCACTCGTCCGGAATCTATCGAGCGGATTTTTTTTTCGAAATTTCTTTTATCGGATTTTGTTTTACGTGACATGGTTCAACTTCAGTTCTTAAATTCGTGTGAAATTTTTTTCCGAAAATAAGATATGACCTACTTTAAACGACTAAAAAAAAAAAAAAGAATCGTGACGGTGAATTTTCGAAACTCGTTTGTATCTAATAACGTACACGCCTGTTGTTAGTCTCGTGTCAAAGTTATCAAATTTTTGTCGAAAATCGTATTTTTTAACGAACCAAAATAGAAATTTTCGAAAATTTTCACTTAGAACTCGGACCAAAGCTGTATCTTACCCATTTCAATATTGTGTAATAATAGTTTTAGCCGATTCCGTCCGTTATTTTGGCAGTTATGGCCAAAAAAACTACGTTTGCCGTAATTTTTAACGTTTTTGGTCCTAGATTTTTATTTTTTCATTTTTCTAATATGAGACCCCTCGAAGTACAGCTAGAGGAGTCCTAAGACCTTTCATAACAGGTGTTTTATGTAGAAATCGCTATATTCCACGTACCCTTGTATAGAGTTTACAGAGAAAAAAAAACCGTAAAATTATTCTAAAAATCCGTAAAATTCGACACGTTTTATGGCGCGATCTCGACGTCGATGTGTTCAAATAATAAATTGCTATATTATTATAGAGACGGTACACACACATATATATGTAATACGCGCGTAAAAGCAATTCAAAAACAGATGATAATAATACGTTTAATAGAACTAACATATTGTACCGCACGTGTATTGTTAAATCGCAATATACAGTAAAATATAACGTACGTATATATATTATTATACCGAAGAAAATGTCAATGAAATTGCACGATTGGAGAAGCATTTTAAGTTTACGACGACGCGAGCGTTATTCTGCTGTGCTCACTGAAATGGAAAAAAAAACAAGAATATTCTTACTGATTCGGCCTCTAGTCGTTGACATCACTTAACCCCGGTTTAGAAAAAAAAAAAAAAGAAAAAAAACCATCGCCGTGCGGATTATTAACTCATTTTTATTGCCGTCCCATGATGACACGACGGTGGTCGAATTCATTAGACGGGTTCAATCGCGCGCGTACAGTGTGCCACTTTACTCCGCTGGGCCGTAATATTCGCGGGGGAAAGGCAGATTTTCAACACCGATATTGTTCTCGCGAATAACCGCTGTAACATATCACGACGATTATATAGATCTGTCGAGTACGTTAGGTGTAACGTATGTTTCGTATAAATTACCTCTAAAAAAAAAAAAAGACGAAAAAGAATAAACGAGTGAGCTCACTGATTTCGCGTAGGATGTATGCGAATGTGTGTAACGAACGACGAATTTTCCCCAATAACGCGATGCACGTTAAATGACAATCATCGTCCATAGGTATTATGATTTTTTAGCTAAAGATATGAGAAGTACTGACGTATTTTTTTTTTCCCCCGAAAGTATATTAAATAATACTCAGTTCGACTGGTATACGAGTTTAGAACGATACACACACACCGCGTACCGGGGGTTTGTGATAAGAGTTAGAAAATAATAGTTGTGTTGTCGAGAAAAGAGCAATTTCTCGAATTTATTAGGAACTTTTCATTCGTAGAAGCGTTTTTCAAAATGTAACGATTGTTCGTATTCGACAAAGTGTGATTGTTCGACTACACGTAAACTGTCGAAAACCCGCGTTGATAGTGAATGTTTTATGTACGTACCGTACGTCAATGTACGAAAATTTCGCAGTAAATTCGGCGTTTCCATATACCATACCGTTTTGGTCGTATACATAAAAATTACAAAAAATTACTTTGCAAAAAATTTCTTTTTACCGCGATTCGGTTAAAAATGGAATCGATACGGAGCAACGCCGTTGTTGCGATCGGTATATTATTAATTTCACGAGCGATAACGACCTTAACAATAAAAATAGTAATTCATTCATGATTCACGATTACGTACACGGAATACGCTCATCGTCATTGAAAAAAATCTGTGTTTGTTCGCAATAATTTCGCATGGGTTAACACGCGACGCACCTGTTGAACCGCTCCACATTGCGTTGAAACATTTGCATAAAATACAAAGTTCCCGTATCCGCATCACGTACACGTGTTTACAAATACACAGTACAAATGCCGTTATATCTTATTGAATCACAACGGTGTTTCGATTTTATGTACCGCGCTTTTTAAACGTTCGACAGCTATGATGTCGAGAAAAAGAAATTCGGCGTAATTCCATAATTTTTCCTCCAAATGCGACCATCGTTCGACAAATCAAACACCTATAGAAACTAGATCGTAACAGATTTTCCACTTGGAACAATGTGTACGATATTTATTTTACCGAATCGTTTATTGAAAAAAATACACGCACGCACACCGTATAAAACTATATTCAGAACAATAATTTCCGGCAGTATAGACACGGCGACGTGTCTCTCAGACGTCTGTTTCGTCTATTATTGGAGCCGTTCGCTGATATTACTTACCAGACCAAGTGTAATTGACTTTAGAAATGCGTCA
The DNA here is from genome assembly GCA_017140985.1 of Hormaphis cornu. Lineage (NCBI taxonomy): Eukaryota > Metazoa > Arthropoda > Insecta > Hemiptera > Hormaphididae > Hormaphis > Hormaphis cornu. The sequence goes on from CM029358.1 coordinate 5,726,130, forward strand.
TCGGTTACACATTGTTATATACATGACACAATATAAATCACGAGGTATGTTATGATTAAAAGAATTAGAAAAATGATATGAAAAATCGGCGCGGTCGCAGTCGTATGTATAAATTATGGCGATTACTAAACACATTAATATCGTAACATGAAGAATAATAATACAAAATATACACATATTTTATGACGTTTCAACACGGCACTCGTCTCATTTTATCCAACTCGTCTATTATAGATTTATACGAACGCGTTTTTTCCACCGTTGTATTATAGTATAACGTGCTGTAAAAACTCCAAGAACGGCATAAAACATAACAAAAGTTTTCGCTTTTCGGGAAACTATAAAACAAAGTCACCGCGAACTGTGACTCGAACCTGTACTAAAGGTGTTCCGTGACGACCACGGTCAAGTTTTACACGATTGTACATTATGTGTACATATACGCTATGAAATTCCGTCACAAAAACTATTTTTTTTCCGCCACAGAGCGCTAAGGATTGCACGGCGAAACCAATGGACACTCCTTCGACATTCAAGTCCCATCACTAGTCGGATTCCCTGGTTTTGTCGATCGAATTTCGAGAGACATCTTCATTGCGTTTATGAGACTTAAATTAGGAAACTATTCCCGGTCACGCTTTTTATTTGAACGTTTCTCTAATCCGTGTTCATCGCACGCGCGTCTATTTGAAAACACATCGTTTCACAATTCAACACTACACTTTCCGCAATTGTGTTTTTACTGACTTTCGTACTTTTCAATGGCGAAAAATGTATATAATTTTAGTAAATCATTAAACCCTCCTCCCATATAGCGATCGATACACGGCCGCACGGAATGAACGACAAAATAACAACGCGAAATCGGCTTTAAACCAAAATTGTGGAGGACCGATTCTCTACGTTTTTCAACCACACGTGTAAAACTATCTTAAAGTTTCTCAAAGACTTAAACGTAAAAATCAGAGGTTTCGTGGAACTGCGTGGAAGTTTTCAAAGTTCCACAACTCCCATAAAAATGATCAAAATCGACTTCAGCAGTGTAATAAACTCGTACAGGTCGAACGGAGCAAAACGTTTCGACGTTTTCGGCTCGTACAACTCCAAGAATAATTTCCAAAAAACGCTTCAAATAAAGTGCCGTCTCGGATGTGCCATCTTCTGTGAGGTGTCTGCTGAAGCTTCTACTATAGAAACGATGATCGCAGAAAAAAAGAAAGAAACCGTTGTGGTAGTATAAACAGTACGTTCTTCGCGGACGCTCAGAGTCTAAAAACGATTGTCAAAACGTTTTTTGTGTTTTCGAGGAGTTCAACACCCTCGCGGTAACCGCTCGAAACGGTGAGATACGGCAATTTCGTGAACAGTATTATAATACACATTGTGCAATAATAGCGTCCAGTTCGACTCAAAAGTACGAAACCTTAATAGGTATCTTAACCATCGACGTTTTTTTCGTATAATTTTTTCCGCTCGGTTTTTTTTTAACGTCTAAACGCGCGTTATTATCTGACGATATAACATTATATTGTACACGAAACGTTCCACCAATACGGAACGGTTGGATGGAAAAAAAAACAGCGTACCGCAATCATCGGGCATTACTGTTTTTTATTTTGTATAAATTTTCCGGATACTAAAAAAAAAGAAGAACTCGTCGTAGGCGGTGCGACATTGTGTCCGCGGCGACGATAAACGTCCGAGGAACGATTACGGGCAATTTCGCAAACAGTAAGAGAGCACCTAACCCGCGGTAACCACGTCCGTGGTGGTATATTGACACCAGGAAAGCGGCAAAACGTGTACAATTATAGTAATAACGTACGAAACGGCTATACGGTGTAATATAGTTAACCACCGAATGAACTTAATAAACGGATCCGAAAATTGTCGTAAAAAACAAAACGTTTCGTATTTTAAAAAAAAACTCTATAGGTTGTAGCGTTTTTCGCGAAAAACCGCGAGTGTTAAAATCTAAATCGTTGATTTTTCAGCAAAACGATGAGGATCGTTTGTTTTATTTACGAAGCGTATTATGTATAAAGTTAAGTATGGTAACACGAACATAATCGCCATCGCCAACCGTATGTTTAGAATTTTTTTTAAACAAGATTGATTTAACAATATCGTTCGTTATTAATGAGTCGTTTTACATTTTTTTAATCCTTTGTTACTCGTGTTCAACTACCGAATCGTTAGTACGCCCGTTAGCATTTATAATTATGGGGTTTTTTTTTTTTGTAATTACCTATTTATTTCATTTTTATACGGAACGTAAAATCTCCACATAACAATCGTGTCAACCCGACTCAATGTGAAGAATTCGTTTTTTTTTTTAGTTTTACAACACTGAAGATAAATACAAATGTTCGCGGATTAAAACCAACGTAAATTTCAATTTAGAACCTCCAAGTACAATCCAAACGATATACGTACGCTAGATCGATGGATTACAAAAATCGAAAACATTACGCGCGCTTATACCGCGAAATCGTTCCGTTACGATATCTTTTTCTCCTCCGAAATAACTGTTTTGAACCAACGGTAATCGAAAACGTTGGATTCGATAAAAGTTTAAAAAAATTGTACCTCCCGTCATAAATACGCACGAAACGTTGAAAGATGTGTTCGCGCACAACGAGTAACGGACGAATTTTTAACTCGTCCGAAACGCAGTGAACCACCCGTGACTTACTTTTTTTTTTTTCATCGAAATTCTCAACAACTTACCGACGAAACAACAAACGGTCGTTACAAACGAACCGATTTTTCTCTCGTACATATTATATTATACGTAAAAATGGCAGAACTGCTATGGAGATATATACGTGTGTATGGTAGGTACCGCCCGACACGGCGGAGGAGCTGTCTGCGAGGTGATTGCCGACGATAATCGAACATACGTAAAAAACCGAAAAAATCATCCTACTACGCAAACCGCAATCGTCTCTGGCGACACGCGCGGATCGTCGACGAGCACGTGTAGTAAAATAACAACGCCGTCGTATCGTCGTATTCTATATTATAGAACATATACATACATATACCTAACATATACAACATACAACATATATATATATATAGAATCTATATTATTATCTACTGTAACGTGTGCGCACAGGTGAACACAGCGATGTTATCGCCAAAACAAACGGGGCGGCGATCGGGGGCGCGAAAAACGACGATTCCGCGGAGATCTCGCGACAAGATCGCCGTTTTTCCAAAAGGCGTTTCGTCGACGACGCGGTATTGTTGTTGTCGTACCGCCGTATCGGCGACAGAGACGTGAGAAAATATTCGCCGAATTAGTTGAAATAAACATGCGCTTACACGTTCGTGCGACGAATATATATCTATGTGCGTGTGCCGCGAGACCGACGTCGGGAATCGTCGTATTATTACACACCGATCGGTCTTTTTCAGAGTTTGTGGACTCGCGCTGAAGACGACAGACAGACAGACAGCGTCGAAATGTGCCGGTCTTAAAAAAGCGCGATCCGGTCGTTGCTGTCGTGCGGCCGGACGGCGCGGAAAACTGGCCACCCGGATTTTTCGCCGCGGAATTTCCACGGCCCAATTAGAGACGCAACCGGATCGGCGGCCGCGCTGGTCGTCGTGTCGTCCGCCGAGGACCGCCCCGCCGACGCCGCGTTTGGCCACGCCCGGCCGCTCGCCCGAAATGACGTCGTCCTCGTCGTCGTCAGGTTCACTGTACCCGTGCGGATAACGACGTTCTTTCTGTATACGTACGATATCGGTTGACGTCTAGAACGTTTGTATCTTTTTTTTTTTGAAATTTCGTTTTGTCTTTATGACCACCCCCCGAAAAAAAATAAAAAAATGGTTTCTGTCCGTTGAAATTTCGACAATCTCGTAACTCGACACTTACGTTTTGCACGTTTTCTATTTCGCGCGATTATTTTTTGCGGTTGGACGACGAGGAAAACAAAAGCGCCTTTGACGGAACACACGGCAAACGTAAAAAAAAAAAAAAGGAGTGAGGGAGCGATGAGTTTGGCGCAGCGATCTACACCTATATGAAAAGTCGTATTTTAGGTAGTTTTGTTCAGCTGATAATTTTTGTTCACACGTTTCACGAGTTTGCCCAGAATCGTTGTTTTTTTCTTTTTGAACGTAACGATTTAAGACATTAAAACATAAAAACGCTTTGTGAACCGCTTCCGAAACTGTCCAAAAGAGTCACGCACTCGTAAGCGTTTACGCCAAACAACTATTCCCACCCGACCACGAATTTACTTTCTTTCTTCCTTTTTTTAAATATTTTTTGTTTTTGGGGTAGGTCTTTACGTACAACTCCCCGCGATAACAGGAACCGAATTCGCGCACGCATCACACCTACCTGTATGTACATACGTTGTGTTTGTGCACGATTAAACCTCCTCAACAGCCATCGAATTTTGTGTTTTTTTACGCGTTCTTTCCCGAAAATTTTTTCGTTATTTTTACCGGCCTCGATCATTGTACAGCCGGACGTATTTTCTAGTGTTATTTTCTGCGCGAACCTAATACACACCGCGGAGAAAAAATATCAAATAAAACGACGTGTATGCGATCAGGAAAAACGCTGAAATTCCGAAATTTATTCATTCTCTCGTAATGTAAATATAACAAAATCGATACCGACGAATTTCAATTGTTTCGTCGTTCATAAACGGCCTCTTATAAACTTTTTGAGGGGAAAAAATGACGACGATGGCTCACCGATCGATTTTATTGGAAAAAAAAAACGTACAGAATAAAAGTTATCGAGAACAATTATTACTATTTTTAGTGTTACGTTTTGGCTAAACCGTTTTGTTTGTCTTTGGATGCTGCAGTGACAAATGAGTACGTTCTGTTTAGGACTTCCTCCATATAGCTCGTCGGTTCGTACGACTTTTCTTAAAAAATAAGGAAAGATCGGATGATGTACACACGCATCATATTATACGAGCTTTATACACGTACAATAGTATACAATTGAATGTTTTCGATAGCACGTTAGACGGAACAACGAAAAAAAATCATTCAGAGGAACGGGTTAGGTACGTACGTATATGTATCTGTTGAATGGATGTTGAACCGTTGCACAAAAAGATGCTGCAGAGAGCAGAATCAATTGATAGAATAAACAGTATAATATACGTACAGCTGTGTATGACGAATTTTACAATTGGAGATTTTCAATTGACTCCAATCACTGTTGATAATCACGAAAAATACCTTTGCTACATTAATCGTCGGAACCACTGCAGTTTTTATTAAAAATATTTATTTATAACACATTCAGAACATATTATACATCGCATTAGCCATTATTTTAATTATAATTCTTGACCACCTTTTTGTTTTTCCATTAAAAACTGTTGAAAAGTATTAACGTTTGTCGCGACCGTGTTGTTATTACGTATAGAATAATGTAACGTGTTCCTTTCGTGGTAATTCTATTAGAAGTGTGTTGTATTACTGTTGAAACCATACGAAGTGCGATCATAACACGTGATTATAAACATTAAGTTTAAAAATTTCACGAGAAATAAAAAAAAGATTAACATCGTTTGCTATTTTATTACGAGCTAAGACGCGAGGAATGAAGATGCTGAACTATAATTAACGGTTCGTAATCGTACGTTAAATAATTTAAATTTGCCTGATGTTTATTTGACTGCAGTATGATAGCCGACCGTCGAGAGTAACCTACATTGTAGTTATATTCAGTAGATCATATAGAAAAAAAAACATCAAATCCATAATTTTTCTTCTAACTTCACAACGTGTGATACCTATAACTGAGCATAGCGTGTTTCGTTTAATTTAAAACATAATTTATACATTTGGCGTACATTTTCTAATAGATTGATGAAAACAGAATATGGTCAGAGGACTAAACTATTGAACCGAACTAGAGTTTTGATCTGATACAAGAGAAAACGTGCGCAATTTTAGAGTTTTTGTATTTTATGTATATCTATTGAAAAAACTCAAACCGCTGCAGTAATAGCTTTTTGTTAAATTGTTGATAAATCGCGATGTACGTCGAGAAAAACATCAATTTTCTTCAAACATGATTCTCAAATCTCTTATGAAATTCACCCGGGACACACATTTTATACTTAATATTATTATTTTAATAAACTGCGTGTACCGCGAATATTCGAATTTACATTGCAAAACGAATTTTTTCCGTAAATAAATTATTATAATACGCTGTATGTTATACACGGTGATTTGTATAAGTTATTCATATTTTTACCTTTGAAATAACTTTCGTGACCGCATATTAAATTAACGGTGTTTTCTCCTTCATTAGCATTAAGAAACCATATTTGTTTGTCTACTATAACAACGTCGTAGCCACACAGAGATAACATTTAAATATATCCTACGTTCCCTCATTCTCCTCGTGAGTGTGTTACCGCGGTCATTGTCGTGAGTCGCGTAACCGTAAACAATTTTCGTTTTCGTAAATATCGCGTTCATCGTTTTCCCGTGATGTTGCTATCAGAAATCATCGTCTTTTTCTCGCGTCTGATGTCGGTATCTTCGTAGAGAAAATAAAAACAGGAAGAAACTGCAGCTATACTTACTCGTAAACTCATTTGATGAACTCAAATCGACACTGTTGTGACGTTCTTTTTTATTCAATCGTTTTATTTTTTCGACTGTTTAGGTCGTCATTCGTTGCTGTCAGCTGCAGTGGTAGTTACTACCTTATCCGTACAGTGTACATAATATTACGTATTTCGTGTATAAACCCGTTTTTATTTGTTATTCATCTATTATATTTTTTTATTTATTGTCGTTATTTTTTTTTTTTTCACTCATAATTATTATTTAATGGCTTTGGAAAACATTTCTGCATCGCAAACTACTATATCATGTAAGTAATACGTTTGGTAATAATTGTTAAGTTCTTTGTTGATTTGTCAAACTGTTATTTTTGTAAACTTACCTATTGAAATGGTTTTTTTTTTACTTTTCTATCGACTCCACGACAATTTATGACTCGCAGCAATGTAAAATGCGTCGAAGGAAATTAGTTACTCGGCGTAGGACCTTGACGACGAGTTCAAAAAGAACGCACGGCACACGCGCGTATTAAACCCAGAAATTATCGGTGACACTATTTGTCGGCGTTAATTTATTCCCGCCGTCTTCACTCGGCGCAGTCTCTCACACTAAATTTGTAACATTTATGCACAGTGATTAGCGTTGAGTTTTTGGGTTGTGGAAAAAATGCTCGATTGTATGTTTTATAGGTTTGACCTTATCGCCGATGTCGACATTTTATTAACGATTTTTGTGAAAAAACGTTAACCGTTTCGGCGCCACGTTTGAAAACAGTACAGAACTATAAGTCGTTCAACATAGCCTGTTAAAAATCAGTGTACTACACCCGTTTCGACGATTGTTTGTACATTTTACAAGACAAAACGTTCAATACGTTATTTAGCGAGTAAAAAGTTTGAGGAAATAAATTTTCCCGTTTCTGTGTGACGCGTGACGATTGCGGGGCGTTACAGTGACAACGGGTCGTGCACGGGTTGAAAATAATAACCGATGTGGCGGCGATTCGTGAAAACGGAATGATACGAATAAAAATAATCGTGAACACGTGAACAAAACCAAAAAACGATCCTCCCGTTTACATTGAAGGCAAGATGTTACAGTAATGGATGACACGTCGAATTATACACACGAGTCTGTTGACCGAGTATCGTTTCGTTGTTTGAATATCGCAGGTGAATCGCAAATGAAAAAATAAAATAAACGTTGTTCAAATCGTTTTCAAAAGTGATTCGGCAAAACTTTCGTCGGTTTTCGGACACGGGCCGGCTGAACATCCGTATCGAATCGCCCGTATCTTTGCGCACAAAGATGACGAGCGTCGCGCGTGCAGAAAGTCCAAGCAAACATATCGTTTTTCCGCGCGGGAAAACTGCACGTTTTCGCATTCCGTCGCGCGGCTTTCAAGTGTTACAAAACACAGGTTGAACACGAAATTCGTACTCGTCGTACGATATGTTGCGTATTTCGCTTGCTTTTTCCCCGGTCTTTTACATGGTCGGTCCAACACGGACGACCGTCGTTTATCAGCGTACCGTCGCACGTTGTCGTACGACGTACACTACTCTGCAGCGAGTATATCGGTGGATTCTCTTCGCGGCGCGGGCGGAATGATCGTGCGGAGAAGATCGCGAAGATCGCGCGCGAAGATCCCGGCGCAACGAACAGACGCACAATCGAGGGCGACGCTTTCGTGCCGGTCGACGCGAACGAAAAAAAAAAATCCCACGTTGTAACAACGACGTGTTACAATGTGGAACGACGTAACGTTCTTCGGTCCTCTCGTATTTTTTTCGGCGTGAACCTAACCTACCGCTGCTTTTCGTTCGATTTTTTTTTTTTTCCATCTGAAAAGGATTTGTACAAACGACGGTCGGTCGCAGCGACGTTTTCATCCGTTCGTTCGTTTTTTCCTCTTTCGCCTTCGGTGTACTACACTGTTGTTATCGTGTGTTTTTTTTTATAGTCTCCTACGATTGTGTTCGCACCGTGTAACGGGACCCTTCTGTAATATGACAATATAGTATTACGCACAGGCCGGAACACGTCGAACCGAACGCGAAAAGTACGTATATAACATTATGTTTTATGTACCGCGGGCGAATATTTTGGGACGTTATTTCTGGTCATTTTTATACGTACGTAACGGCGTAATTGATCAATCGGCTTTCGTGCGATGTACACCGCAGCACGTTGACGACGATGTTACATTTTTGTACGGATTTTTTCGCGAGAACCGTACGAATTCGGCATCATAATGTCACACGACGAGAACGCCCGTGTGATGCGTAGGCGCGGCGCATGTTATTTTTTTGTTTTTGATCGAAAAAATATCGTGCGCGGGCTCGAACGGTCGTTTAAATTGAAAAAACGAAACGAAACGATTTATGGCGATTTTCGTTAAACCTGTGTTCGTTCTTCGTACGATAGAATATGATAATAATGTCGTAACGGAAAATTTTTAAACTGAGACGGTTTGAACGCGAGGAAAAGCGAAACCGAGACGCAGTTAAACAGCGGTCGCCAAAAAGGAACGTCGAATTTTTTTTTTTAATTGAATTGTTCAGGTTTGTGATTCGTGTCTTATTCCAACAAATTTTTGAATTTTTTCACATTTTGCGAGTAATAGCAATCCTATAACACACAAATTTATACTAAAAAGCCCGCTGGAGTGGCGCGAGTATTTGTCCGATCGAATGGACACCAATGCCATTATAATCGATCGGCCATTACGCGTTAAAATGTTCACAAGTTTTTTAAATTAATATTTTTTTTTATACGTGGATACGATTTTTGGAGTTTTCGGACCATTTTTATTGTTAAATTTAGTTTTTACCAGGACGTATTATACTATAGATAACTGAGCTCGCTCAGAATCGTTTTTTTTGAAGACGACGGTTGATCATTGCTTTCCTATACTAATCCCGTGTTCTTTTTTTTAATGTAACAGGCAAATTTATGTTATCGTGGTTTATTTTTTCCTATCGTAGGTGATGTGTATTACGATTTTAACTCAATTAAAAATAATGCTTTGAAAATATTTCTACCGTCGCAAAACTTCCATATATCTGTAACTATCGACGTATGTTTGTTTGAGAGATGCAGATAACAAAAAAAAAAAAACTTCTGTACGTATATTCATTAATCCAGATTGTTGATTTAGCTGCTTCAGTAACCTTTGTATATACGTTTATTTCTTAATTACTTTTATCCACATTTTTTTACCAACGATCAAACTATAAACGAAATAATAACGAGTACGGGATAGACGCGTATACTGCAATTATTATTCTTGTTATTCAAAACAAATGTTCTTAATTATTATGTTTGTATAATATATGCTCCGACGAATAATCTCTATTGGTTGATTATTGAATATTGGCCGATAGACTGCAGAACGTGTTAAAACTTTAAATGTAACAACAAAGTAACTACTTGTTGTTTGAACGAGGTGTATGTTTATTTATAAACTGAATAAATCAATCATTTCAAATGCATTGTGTTTCAAGTCGATTTCCTAATTGTTTTAAACAACTCATAAAAAACAATTACCTCAGTACCTTGGTTTAATAATTGCAGATAGTCTTACGTACAAAATCAACATTAATTATTATTATCCGAGTAAATGGTCCGTTTAAAAAATAAGTTTCGATTATAAGGATAACTTACAGCAACGATTTTTAAGCACACTTTTTCTTCGGGTAGTAGAATAATAGCACTGATCATATCGTATACAAACTGTAATCCCTCCAAAGGTACCTCATTGAACCGGAGATGCTTACTCATTATTGTATCTTGAATTTTGTTTATCTTTTGAGTAATAATTTAAAAACGAAAAAGTCAAAACTTCACAAAATACTTGAACTAAATTTAAAAGACCCGTTTAAAGAACGAGAAAAAAACATGTACGAACAAATTACAAAAAAAATTTCCATTTTGACTGGGATTTAAAAAGTTTCCAATTTTTGCAGTTGTCGTTTCTTAAAACCTTTAATTTTCAACGCTAAATCTCAAAAATGAATACGTCTTTGTATAACTGTACAGATCGATTGAAATTTTTTGAACTATGATCATTTTCGAAAAAACTTAAATTTTTTAAAATTTTCACAAGTATTATTAAGTACATCAAATACGTTTCATATTTGAGACCCAACATTTCAAAACACGATGTTGTTACAAAGATCATGAAAATCGGTTATTTTTTTGTATATTTTAACGTTGTAATTATGTTTAGTCATTTTCATTCTTTTCGTATTATCCTTTATGTTACATAACATGGAGAGTGTTAAATACAAAACGATACTTACGTTTTCATTGTTCGCACTTACAATCAGTTTCATAAAGATACCTGCAGGCGAACAATACGTTTAACTGATTTACGATTTAATTCAATGTATACAAATGATTATATATAAAAAAAGAAAAACGGGATTACTCTGGGTCGCGTTTGTCGTAGTAACGAATATTCTTTGGGCGGGTCACTGGTTTGGATAGAACATTGCCTTCAAACGATTCTGATCAAGCTCAGTTGTCCATAGTACACGCTAACTGGTAAATCGTACTATACTTGGTTCGAAAATTTTGGAAATCACGAGAAACTCTTATCGAATCCGTGTTTTACCGATTTTAATATCGGCCGGTTCCGATCGTTGGTAAAAAAAAAACTAAACCGATACGTCAAAAACACGTTTGCCGTAATATTCCCCTTAGTTTCTGCTTGTAGTTTCTCGACAGCGGTGACTCTTTCAATTTTGAACTTTCCGACTCGGGGCCGTTGACATTTTTCATTAAAATATCCACGAGAAAAACTACGCCTAAACATTTTTCACGGAACTACACAAGTGTTGCTCACCGACAACACTGTAGTGCTCGAATCGAAGGGGGGCACCTCTTCATTTTTATAAAATAATATTTAAGCGTATCTTAAAATTCACTTTCTTTTTGCGTTTCTTTATTTGCTCAACAGCGTCCACATTCCATTTTTTTCCGATTCTCGAGCGCTGCTTTCAGGCGTTATCTCAATTTTCTAATAATCGTACAAGTATTTAAACGTAAAAAATAAAAAAAATTAATAAATGCGCACTGAACACAACGATAGCAGTAAGTAGTGGATCTTTCTTTATTAAAACAACCAGAGAGAGAGAGAGAAGTTGCCCTTTGTCTCGTCGCACTTTCGATCACGAACGCGCGCGTCCGACGTGGCTTATCCGCGTATTTTTTTTTAATTTTCTTCCCGTTCAAATAGTACGTACGTAACGCTGTTGATCTGATATAAACGTCTGCTATCGACTTCAGCTGAAGTATAAACGCAATATAATAATATATTATATTATCCGTAATGCCGTACGCAGGATTCCTTCGATGATAAGTCGAGACGTTGCCATACGCCAATAATTACGGCGAGGTCGGCGAACACCCGTTACTCATCGAAATCAGATGGCCGCTACAACTGCAGCAAAGAATATAATTATTATTTTTTTTACCAAACGCGTGAATTTATGCGCAGGAACTGCAGCACATTTCGAAATATTGTTACTCGTCGCAAGTTCGAAATCGTCTTGGTTGTACGCGGTTTTTTTTTTGGATCGTGGCAAAACCTCGCGAGTAAAATTTGGAGTTACACGTTCTAACATCATTTTTGTTTACCTCAATGTTATGGCCACGAAGCCGTCGGCGAAGACCGCCAGAATATTAATATATAAATACATAGTAGTTATTTAAGATGTCGGTCGAAATGAGATACATGCAGCACTAACCGGAGCATGAGAACTGTCGAGTTCGAAAATCGAATCTAAACATCGCGTTGAGTTTGTATGGAACGGCTAAATCAAAATTGAGTTAAAGTGACTCGACTTGCACAGTTTTATTTCCAACTAACTCGATTCGTTTTCCAAAAACCGTTTCTCGACGATCCGATTGACCGTAGCATTTCATATCCGCACAGTCAGGTATTGAACACGAAAAAAAAAATAGCACACTACAAACGGATAATATCGTTTTCGATAAATTATATACTACCGGGTTTAGAAAATCGTACCGGCGTACACCCGGAGTCGAACAAAACGTAACGAATTCGGCCAGTTTTGACGTTATATGAATGATGTCGATCTCAAAATTCAAACGAAATTTTGAAAAATATGTATAAATTTTACGGTAAACGTGTGCCTTGACGGTCTTTGTCACTCGTAAATAATTATTTTAACACCACTGTGGGGGGATCATCGTTTTAAAAAACATCGTTCAGTGTTTTCGCGAAGTACCAACGACGCTAACGGGTTGAATAAGCGAGTACTCACAGATTAGTCGAATGCACGAGACGTTTCGATAACTTCGTGGCCGCGAATATCGTCGCAATTTCAATATCGTCGTCATTGATTTCTTTGAAAACGGACTTTTTTCAAAAATTATCTCGCACATCGTTGTCCGTTATACGACGGGAAATCATTATTACTGTACTACTCGCTGCGGAGATTACAAAAAAGTAGAAAAAAATTTATTGTGTTGCACGCGTATAATGTTACTATTATTGTTGTCGCGATTACGGTTCATTGTCGGTTACTACTACTATAGCCCGATGATATTGGTTCCGTCTCGTATAATACGTATACAGTAATAATAATAACATAATAACGATAACGACAACAACGACAATAATAACATTATAATATTAAAAGACATTATTATGTGCTGCGCGTAGAAAACACGGCGCGGACACACAAAACACCGCGAATAATCGCCACCGCCGCGGAAAAGATGACGGCGATGGGAGCGAAGAATAGTACGAAAAAAAAGAAAAAAAAATCCCGACTAATTTGTCTCATTGTAACACCGATCGTGTGACGGTATTTTTCACCCGTTGCCCATCATCATTATCCCCCCGGTCGTTTCGCTTTATTTTTCAGTATAAACGTATATACATCGTTGTTGTACCCGTATAAAAGTGTAATTCTTCGTTTTCGCCGCTTCTCAGTCAATTTTTCGTTTTTTTTTTTTCTCCTCTCTTCCATCGCCGCGCTCGTTATGTGGTATTACATTATTATTGTTATTTCTTTATTATACGGCAGATCATGGTGGACCGATCCGAATCAGCCAACCAAGGCGAGAGGCGATCTGGAAACGGAATATAATCGAATACCGTAAATTGTATTTTTATTTATTAGCCTCGCCAGAATAAATATCTCTGCCTATATACGTATTATGTGCACCAAAAAAAAAATACCAAGCGATTGTGTATTATTATATACAATGGTCTTACGAAGAAACGTTGACACCTTTTTTTTTTTTTTACCTCTTTCCGACGCGTCACGGTATTCCGACTCGTAGTTTTTTCCGATTTGCCGCGGATTTTTCGCCGTTCGCACCGAAATAAAAACGTCAAAACGCGCGCCACGGACGAAACGCGTTTTACACGAAAAATGCGGATTAACACAACGGTTATTTCCACGGAAAACAAAAACGAGCTTTTTCGAACAAAAGTCCTTTTTGTTTTGGCCGCTCGATCTCAAAACACAATACGAGATATACCTCTCTACTATACTCGACTTTGTGCGAATACGCGCGATTCGTTCGTTGACGCTGCAGACACGACGGTTAAACGTCTAATTAATTAACAGTTTTTGTGCAGACGTCGGCTTAGCCCCAGAATCAAATAAAAACAATTCAATCAAACAAACTTTTATGGAAAAATAGTCCAAAAATTTACGTGTGCGGCTGAGAGCCGATCGTAATAATAAACCGATTTATAATAAACGTCCGGTTTAGGTATGGGAGTGTTGTGAAAAATGTTACGAGCGGTGTTTAGACATTTTACGGGACAGATCTCGCCGGATCCCCGCACAGATGTGTGTGGTGGACGTGATAAAATGTATTAGTTTTTTTTCACTCACGCTAGTCTTAAAAACGTATACGTGGGTACTCAAACCACCACGTGAAGTGTAACGCATAATAAACATTGTTTTTTTTAAGGTTTTCTGTGTCGGGTGAATCCCAGATGTCTGTGAACTGATTATTTAATATGATCGATAACGCACAATACACAGAATCAGCACGAATCATACGATTTCTAGTGCCTACTCTACAAACGCTTCTACAGAACCGGACTTATCTCAGGTCCTCGGCGACCCACCAAATAGACGTTTAAAACGCGACAAAACAATTTTAACACCCCCGAAGAAAAAAAAAAACAATTTCAAACTGCTCTCATACCTTTTATGTACCCCATAAAAAGCGTTTTTACGTCCAACGTCCATTAATTTCGGATGTTTATTACATCAATGTGTTACGTCTGTATAACGTTTATATTGTCGTGCCTAAATTCAGGGGTTTAGTTTGTGAATACATTTCAAATAACGAAAAAAAAAAACAACTTGTCGGTTTTAAAACGATATACAGGTATAAAAAGAGTCGATTCGACACGCATATTACAAAAATATACTTATTGGCAATAGTTACCCGTGTAAAATAGGTTAGTGATTGCTTTTCACACTCGGCAACAATAATATCGTACGAATATTTTCGAGTACATTTTTATATTTCCAATTAAAGTCGTACAATAGTATTGATTAACGCACAATAACGGAAAAATCAATATACGAATTTTTTTTTTTTTTTTATCGCACAAATAGTACAGCGTTACACTGTAACTACAAACACGTAGTATTATGTACATTTTAAACAGTAAACATTTTTGTACAGCAAAAACCAAAAAAAAACACAAAACGTCGACGGTATTTATAGTTAAACCACGAAAACAACGTTTTGGGTATCGAAAAATTCAGAAAGATCAGGAGCGTAAACTGGGGCGTATGCTGCAACTACGGCAAAACGAATAAACTGTACCCAATATAAAATTTTCAGACGCCGTTTATATCAAAAACGATCTTCGTGGAATTGTTGAAAGGTTCACCATTCTATAGTTTGTCCAAGAAGGCGTTTGGAAAAATACAATCAATGTCAAACGGGCTTGCGCCACGTTTTATTTGTTTAAACTCGAACAAACTATGCAATACAAACCATGCTTAGACGGCGCGATAAAAAAATTCGAGAGTATCGTGTTAAATGTTTTGCACAAACGAACGTATTCTATCTTAAAAATTGCATTCTCGAAACGTTTCACGAGTAAAATTTGATAAGCTTTTAACGAAACACCGTCGGCGTACTGATATGACGCGTAACGTACACGGATTTGTTTATTGTACTTGGAAACATACACAGTTTGTATAGTGACTCTTATAATGTACTCGCGAATGATATTTTTTTTTTTTGAACGCCGTTTGGAACGTTATGGAAAGAAGAAAATAACTTTTTTTCAACTCAAACACACAGCGTATTTGGGCGAAAAACCGTGCGTTTATTTGAATCACGCCCAACAGTATCTCACAACGATATGGCTGTCTGTTCACCGTAAATCATTTTTCTCGTTAAAACAATAAAACGCGTTGATACGAACTACTGGCGCTCGGTCACTAAAAAAAAGAAAAAGAAAAAAGAACCCGATCGAAAATCGAACACGGTGCGTATACTTTTGTGCACGAGGCCGCGTTTGGTGACGATAGTTTATCTTTTTATGCTCCTCATCGCACGCGGTCCGTGAATTCGTAATCACCGCAGAACCGTTTTATTATAATACATATATATATACACGTATATTGTTCGTGGAAACTTTGATTTATGTGCGACGTGCGAAAGTTCGCCGGAAGAAGAAAATTCTTATCTAGTTTAAGCGAAATTTATGACGTTTCGCTGTGGGTAATACGCTTCATCCCCTCGGTTGCCGCCGCCGCGAGTTTGCAAAGAACTCGCGCGACCTATAATAATAATATACTCCTCCGCAGCAGAACGTTATTTGCGCGTGAAAGCCGACTCGAAATTTTCACTTTTTTAGATTCTGAGCGCAGCGATATCTCGAGATTTCGCCAACTTTTCGACTTGGATATTAAAAACCAGGGAAAAAAAAAATTCGTGGAAAATTTTACATCGATAAGTGCGGAACTAGCTTTCAAAAAACAGTAACTCTTCCGACAGTTTTATTATTGACCGCGTTTTGGTCGTAAATTTATTTTTAAAAAAACCAATCGGCGATTTCACTGCGGAAATTCGAAATTTTCAGGTTCGCGATTTGAACTGCGATCTCGTTCAACTTCTTCGGACGCCGCGAACAAGTCGAGACTTCAAATCGAATCGCGTTCCAAAAAATTGTTTTTTTTTGAGTTTTACACGTTTCGCTGGTAAATCTAACCGAGAACACGCAAAAAACGCGAACCCGTACCGTACAATACAATCGGTAGACGTTGTATGAATTAATATTTTTTTTCTTTGAATACGATCTTTTGAATACTTTCGGAGTTTTACGGATAACTGACTCCCGAAACCGGCGATCCTGCGCCCACTCCGTCGAACTAACCGCTATTCCTGTTTTTTTTGTTTTTACCTTCTTTTTTTTTTTCCTTTTTATAAGTATCACCCGCGCTCGGACGGACATTGTTGCGTTTTAGTACGCGGCGGAACGCGAGAACAATGCGACGCCGCGGTGACGAAAACGATATCCGAGAGAAGAAGAAACGCGCGCGAATCGTCATTGTTACATCGAAGAAACTGCAAATACAATATTTTTTTAATGAACGCACGAGGCCTACACGTATATACGCATCATACAGTCGATTTCAATAATCGCATTAGACGTGTTTCGGGAAAATTGGCACTCGTTCGAGCGCACGAGCATCCGGCGTGAAAAACGCGCCCGACCGAAGAAGAACCATTGTCATCGTTAAGAGACACACGACGGTGTGTACAACAATTATTACGATAACAGTGCCGGCGAACCGGTACGTTTCGAGGGTAGACCGAAAAAATTGTGTATTTACATCAATCAAATATACATATATATGTATGTACGAGTGTAAAATAATTCGAGTAGTTAAGTATATCGCGGCGTTATGATTCATTCGTGAGAACATCGTTGCGGTTTTCGCGAGACGTCGTCGACCGGAACTGCGCAAAGTGGAACCGTATTGTTGTTATTCGCGTACGAACGGGGGAAAAAAAACAAACACGAATCTCGAATTTCCTCGAGAAACAGATTGTCATCGCGGTCGTTACAGTCCGGCGTCCAAACTGCCGCAGTTTTTTTTTCTTTACACGTTAAGAAACAATTAAATCGAACAAACATTATTATTATCCCGTCATTACGGTGAATCCGTAACGCTATTGTTGACGTGTGAACATCCCGCTGACAACGCTGATCAAAACGGTTGGACGTTTTAAAAAAAGAAAAAAAAGAGAGAAGACGACTACGCTTTGCGTGCAAAGTTGGTTAGGTGTTAAACGCGCGGTGAATTTTCCGAAAACATCGAACCTCCAATACTTGAACGTTTTCGAATTGAAACTTTTGCCGAACCAAAAATGTCGCGCAAATGTTTCACAGCCCGGTGGCTAAAAAACGCAAAGTCGGCGTGTAAAAAACCCGTTTGCCGTAGTAACGGTACCACGAGGTCTTTCCAAAATGTCGAGACCTTTTTCGATTTAAAACTCTCGAATTCGATACGCCGTCGAAACGCAAAAAACACCAAACGAAACCGGTTTGAAATTTGAATAAAAAAATGTAATATCTTCGTGCTTTCGATTGGCGTTTCTTTCGTGCCGGTGTTCTAAGAAGATAAACGTAAGATACCGCATTACATTAGGGTAATATATATATATTTGACAAATTTAAATTCCACTTTCAGAGATTCGTTCGAAAGAAACAAAACACGTAGGTTTCGATCTGGTCTCGTATAGTATTACCGAATCGCAGTGTTTTTTTCTTTCAAATTTACCGATTCTAAAACGATTTTGAATGTGTGTTTTTATCAACTCCATTATTTACTATACCATGAAACTATTTTCTGTATTCGAAAATCGATCCTATATAAAAATCAGTATCGTTGGTATTGTGACACACTGTACATATTTTGTCATTTTAATCTACCTGGGGAATCACTTTCGAAGAGAATCGAACGAGTCGCTTATACGTTGAACGGCTGCCAATAGTTGGATTCGATGAAGAGTTTTACAACGTGGATGTGAATACGGTTCCTTAAAATACGCGATAAAAATACTTGTACACCTGACCGTACCACGGTCAAACACAGTCACAACGGATTATTAAAGCGTAAGTCTTATGCGAAATTTTTAGAAAAGTGAACAAATAATTTATCAACATTTTTCATTATTTATTTAAACGTTATTGATGATGAAACTGTAGTATACGTTTAGTATATACCACGTCGTGCGGTAGCTTGGATACACGTTGTTTTAAATTAGATCAATCTACACCAGCACCGCCAAAGGACTTGGTAGTTTTTACAAAGTATCCGATTGTAAATTCCTGCGCATTTGCGGCGAATTTCGTGGTAAATTTTAACATTTTGCAATAATTATCATTATTGTTCTGCTTATAATAACTAACCGTTTCACGCGTGTGTGTATCTTGAGAACGGCGGATTTACGTTCCTAAAGATTGTCATAAGTTATTATGACGCGTTAAAACCGAAATCGGTACAAATATTTTTCAGGAATTCGAATATCATGCTCGATAACGACCGTGTTGCATTCAAGTTTCGTACACGTGTAATAATTATTGTAATGTAACATGTGTGTGGGCGCTAGCGGATTCGCGTTATCGGAGAAAATGTTTTACGTCATGCTAAATAGCTACTGAGTATACATTCAATCAAACGAATTCGTTCGAACTTAGGCTTTTTGATAAAAAAAATTTTTTTTAAAAATATAAACGTATGGTAAAAATACGAGCAACAATGAGGATATATAAATATGCGGTGTAATGGAAACGTCCGGGTGGAGAAAAAAAAAAACAAAAAAAAACAAAAATCTGTAAGTAATGCACTCGTTCGGCTGCGGTTTAAACCGTTCCAAATGTCGAAGAGATAAGCTCGTTATTTTTTATGTGAACCAAACAAACATATTTGTGTTGTTTGAAATCACCATAAAGATGTCATCCGTACAATAGTTTTTACTAGCACTACTATTTTTTGTTTAGATTTATTTCCTAAAAATGATATTCGATGTTGAATATTATTATTATGTTATCTTTAATGTCTTTTTTAGATTCGACGTATGTTAAGAGAAGCGCATTAATCACTCGAGTTGTTGAAAAAAAGTTGCCCTGATATAGTTTACAGATAAGGCTGTCATCTGTTTTGTTTAAAAACTTAATATTCTTACAGCGTTACGGTATAGCCTCCAAGGCTGTTCTTTATTGTAAAAAAATCACATTTTTTCCGTTACCATATATTCTGTATAGGCTTTCGATTCTATTAAAATAATACAAGAAACATTTGAAATGTTTTAAAAAGCGTAGATATGTTCATATATTCAGTTTAAAATGCAGTAACGTTTGCATAATTCGGAATTAATTATATGCTCCAGATCGTTTGATTCGAAACGCGTTGGCGGGTTTAGAATTTTTCTATTATTTTTGACAAATTGTCGTGTCTTTGGACACTAAATGTATTTTGAGGGGTCCATTTTGGTTTTTGTTCGATAAAAAATTTAATTTTTAACAAAAAAATGTATAACTTTAACACAAGGTTAATAACAAATATGTACATACCTATGCAACAAAAAAATGTCAAAAATTCATGGTCACAATCATTTTTTTTTTTTTTTTATTCCTTTTAAGTTGGAAAAAAATTGGTCGTACCTTTGGCTTATTTTTAGAGAAAAATTCGTAGCTCACGCAAACGCGTTGTATTAGAATTGAAATTAATCTACGTTATACATAAAAGACAATTTTCCATCCGATAAAAAAGAATTTTCAAAAAAATCTGCCCAATAGATTCCGAACGCGTACAAAAAAAGTGTTGAAAAACGGTGCAGTTTGGTCAAAACAACGAAATTACGCGCACTGATTAACACAAAAATCGTATCGACTGCTCGAATATAACCGTCCAAACGGTTTGAAATTTTCACACGTAATTCAAATTAATATTTTTTCTACACGCGGATTTGTTTTTCGGAGTTTTCGGACCGATTTTATTGTGAAATTTGATTTTTTCCTGGACGTTTTACTAGACGACAATTTTCGATGGCAACGATTTATCGTCGCATTCAGATATAAAATAATGCGTTTGAACCGCAACTTCTAAACTAGTGACCCACCCATAGCGTAGTCGCTACTCCGTCAATCTACCCACGCGACCCAGAGCTGTGAACCCGGATTTTTTTTTATAAATTTGTGGTGTAATTTTTTTTAGACAATTTAGTCGGATATTTTTTCGAACGGCGAGAAATGTGCCTTCACTTATAGGCCTAATATCGCGTGTGTACGGCGGCGGACTGTAAGACGGCGTGTTTAGCGTGCGATCGACGGGAATTAATAATTTCGGGCAAGTCGGTGAAAATTTTTGACTGCGATAAGTTAAGTCGGTTCGATTAGATCGCCTTCAGTCAAAAGTTTAATGTTAACAACGAAAACAACGCTGACCATAGGACAAGTCAAGACGGAAGACGAAATAAACTCAGCTTAAAGTTGAAAAAAAAGTTGATCTTTTCGCTGAGACTTTGACGAACCGTAAAACCTACCAATGAATAGTTAGGAAAATAAGCGAGAAATAAAAGTCAACGAATCAGTTTTGGTACCTAGGTTGGGTTGGTTACCGCTTGATGACGAAAATAAAAAAAACGACGCTACCGACTTTGCGACAGTGAAACCATTAATTAAGCATCGAATCCGTGAAGATTTGAACGGACGCTGCAGTACAGTATTCAACTGAACACATTATGTCAACAGGTTAAAAACAGTTTTTAACTTGACCTAAACTTTTTGGCCATCCAGTTGATGGCCACCTCCGGGCCCGAATTATTATTATTTCTGAACACAATTATTATATTGTACGAATAATAATAATGCGTTCTGTAATCTGCGGCGGATAGCTGTTTGCGCCGAAATCCTCGCGCTCCATCAACTTCGCGTCAGTACAATTATATTTGCACGCCTACTGTAAACATTGTGCGCGCGTGCTCACAATGCAAATGCTATTATTTATTCGCGTTACACAGTACGACGGGGTACACGTGCGATGAGGAGCTGCTATAAATTACGCGTTTGTCGCAATATAAATATCCGAAAACGATTTGCCTTCGACGAAAACGATTCTGCGGTTGCCTGTATTATATACAGTCCCGGTTGAAACCATATATAATACAAAAAAAAAAAAAAACAGACTTGAGAAAATTGTTAAAAAAAAAAATACCTAGCAAATGCTTTTCGATGATTTTATAACGCGTGAAGTTAATTCACTAGGTACTACGCGAGAGTTTGAAAACGACGTGGAGTAATAATGTTTTAAAACGGTTTAATTTGACAGCCGTTCTGACGCCGCGGATCTGCCGTTTTCGACACGTCTCAGAAAATAATAAAAACATAAAAAAAAATGATTCAAACGAAACAAAATTTAAATCCCAAAATTGTGTTCAACGTAACGATATTTTTTCTATACACACCCGAAAATGTCGTAAAATTTCTCGATTTTTTTTATTGTTTTTGAGGTAAAACTCGAAAAGTATGCAAAATTTGAAGGCTTCAACCACCGGAGTCCAAAGGCGTGTTATTAGAGCTACTGAAAATCGGAACGTTCCTTCTACACGAAAAGTTGTTGAGAGGCAAAAAAAAAAAAAAACAAAAACAATACATATTCTTCGCTCGCGTTGCTCTGAACCCTTAAGCGAATATCCTCATTAAATCTTTTACAGTATACGTTAACCGAGTAAATTACACGATTACTTTCGTAAATTAAGCAATTAACTTGGTTAAATTACAAGTTCCTGAACACAAAAAGTAACTATACAGTATAAGCGTTAAACTATCTTTTGTTCAACCATTTATCCTCCCGGGGCATAAAATGGACACAAGTACAATGTTGTCATAATATATTCTCTTAATCAGAATAGTTTTGGAGGCGAAAACTGCTTTTACTCATTTTTATCAATAACACAACACAGAAGTATTTTCGTATGCAGCTGACCACTGAAAACCGTCCGTTAAAACGGACTTCAGGTTCACAACTATTAGTGTGTTATATTTTATTGTAAATATATAAAATTTAAAAAAAAAAAACGAATAGTTGTCCATTATCATCTATACAATTATAGCACTACAAAACGAAATAAAACGGTTCGGTCTCGGGAGGTTACCCATATACACAACAATTTTTCAAACAAACTTTGAATTATTAATTCTTTAATTATTAGTGAGCGTTACGCTTAAAGTATAACGTATACATTATAATGTACCTTTGTTGTTTTGCCGCTACAAACGGTCTGCTCCAACATTTCCCGTAGACCAAAGTGAATTACGCACTGCACATTATCATATCCGCTAAACAATATACCTATTCGGCACTACAAATAGCACCGATGTGCACGCGTTTAATAATAATATCGTATAAATCCTCCAATATTATAATAACGTCGCGTGTTTACAGTGTGTTTCCGTTTCCACAAAATATATCCGTCCAGTGACTTCGGATCGAAATTTCGGAAGTACGGTTACACGAGCTACTGAAACGCGCGTTTTTCTTTTTCTTCTTCTGATGATTTCCAAATCTTAAGACTTTTTACTGCAATACAACCGGCATTTTTCGTAATTAACGACAAACTATTGTACTTTCAATCGCCAGATTCGGATATTATACAGAACAATAGATTGTTACTACCGCGAACCGTTTAAAATTGAATAACGGAAAAAATTATTGTAATTTATGTCTCTACAAAACTATATGCGAGCGCGACAAAAATTAATACGCGTGTAAAACGCATATGCATATAGGATTCAAATCGATGGTTTGACTCGTCGTCAATTCAAACCGCGATTTCGGTTTTAAAACCACTGCTAGTGGTGACGTCCAAATGACTTACGACGATTCGGTCCGTCCGAACCTGATGTTTAAAATGTACCATTAAAAAAAAGAAAACGCGTATAGTATAATCGCGCATGTGCACGGCGGCTTGACGTTTGAAAATCGTCAAAAAATAAAAAAACTATATATAGTATTAATTCTCTACACAGTCTACTTCAACCAGAAATCACTGAACACACTTATTTCGCGTTATGCCTTTAAAAACAGTAGCGCCCAGGCCGAGTGAAGAAATAATGCTGCTACACACGCCCCGAGGGGGAAGAGTATCACCGAACTCAGAAATAAAAACTTGAATCATAACTGTTTATCTGGTAGTTTGACGAATCAACGAAAAAATACTCAATTGAAATCATAACAAACTAAAAAATCAGTGAATTCCGTACGTAAGTATGATAAATTCATGAACACTTCAAACTTCAAAGTATGAACGTCGCAATATTATTATTAACTATATTATGCGTACACTTGAAATTTTATTGTTCTACATTATTTAAGAGGTTAAGCTAAGCGAATCGTTCGATTATTTAAAACCGTTAGTGTTTTGTACTTCAGAGCTTAGACGAGAGATCTCGATGGGGGCGATAAAAATTCTTCACTACACCTGAAAAAAATCACTGGTGCGCCACTGTTTAAAGGGAAACACACTGTATATGAACTGCAGTGGCGTGTATGAAACGGCACACGATATAGTGGTCACCGGCCAGTGCTCCGTGCCGAGATGACGTGTTATTAGCTGTTGTATCGAACACTCGAGCAGATTAAATACGTAATCCTGCACAATGACCTGGCGCGTCCCTAGATATGTTTTTGTGTCCCATTGTACACGAATTTGTCACGACGATCGATTTAGAATAATACATATATAACGTTAGTAAATAATTTTGGAGTACTGGAAATCAGCGGTGACGTAATAGAAGAAGCAGAAAACTGTAAGTATCTAGGATACTTTGTAACAAGGGACTTTAATGAGAGATGTGAAACATAGGATTAAGCGTGGTTGGATGAATTGGAGAGAAGCTTCAGGTGTTCTATGCGATAAAATAATTCCAACAAGGTTAAAATGCAAGTACAACAGGAGTGTGGTGAGATCAACCACGTTGTGTATGGTGTTGGGCGGTTGACAGGAAAATAGAACAGAATACGAGTGTGGCGGAAATGAGAATGATTTGATGGATGAGTGGAGTAACAAGAGAATAAGAAATAACAAATATGCGTACGAGGTAGTATTGGTGTTACATCAATAGTGGTTAAAACGAGAGAAAACAGGCCGGCGATGGTTCGGACATGTGATGAAAAGAGAGGAAACTGAAGCAGTTAGAGTGGTAATGAAAATAAACGTTGGTGGAAATAGAGATAGAGGGAAACCTAAGAAAAGACGGATGGAAAATATTGAAAGTGATATGAGAGTTGTTGATGTGCGTGTATGGGGGGATGTTAATGGTCGGGACAAGTGAAGGTATAGAACAAGGGTGGCCGACCCCAAATAGTTGGGAGCAGGGCGAGGATGAAGAAGAAGAAAAAGAAATAACTTTGAAGTTTTTTTTTTTTGAAAAACAACATTTTTCAAAACTGACTTATATAACTTAACTATAATATGTATAAGTCTTAAATATCGTGTCAAAGTTTGTACTGCTGTGGTATTGGAAAGGTAAAAAATAAGTAGGGTTTTTTTTAACAAAACAACAATTATTATTATTATTATTTTTTTTTTTTTTTTAATATTCTAATATAAAACAAATCAAAACTGATTTGTTTATTAAAAGTGATTTTTTCCTACTAGAAACTTATTTCTTGACGTGAGTATGTGTGTTACAAAATGCAAAATTTAATGTAATATATACATTAAATATGCACTTGGGCAATTATTTAGCAAATCGTAAGAATACACATGAAAAATATTTGTTTTTATACTTTTTAATTTACACCACAATACGTAATGAGTATACACGTTTTGTACGATAAATATTTATAGAATTATTCGCAACAATGAAGATATAAGTGTATAGCTGTAGGTTAGGTACACTAACCTAACCGGTATAATATACACTGTATATTATAGTTTAATACGAACTGGTGAATAAATGTTTGATGTGAGAAATTACTTTGATGAAAATCACTTAACGTCAAACCTTTTTCGGAAAAAATTGAACTTATCGTTGTAAATTGATTCTCTCTCTCTTTTCAAATTAAACTTAGTTAGCTAATATTGAATTAAATTCCATGCACCTAAAGTATTGTATACATACTAAATGCGTATAATATTTTGGTTGTATATTTATTTACTTTAAGTTTAAAGTTACAGACAAAAATAGGTATTATTATTACTCTATAAACGTCGTTTGATGAATTGTTTCTGCACGAGCATAGAATATATTCCAATATTCTATACATCTTTAAAGCAAAACAAAACACTATTAACTGTCGAAAAATTAATACTATAACGTATCGAAAATCGGTGGTTATTCGAGAAGTTTTATTTACGATAATATGACTGTTTTATGATGAAAATACAATTAAGCCGCTGTACTCAAAAATACTATACTCAAAATGTTTTTACCGCCGTCGACTCTTTCGTGAGATCGAGGATGTTCTAACTAGTAAAAATAGATACGGAATGAGTACAATTTATTATACACACTTATGTGTTTGAGTCTTAGAACTGTTTGCCATCATTCGTTTCATATTTTTTTTTTTTTTTTTTTACGATTATCATGTAGAAACTGTGAATTAGTCATAATGTTCAATAATACCCCTGGTATAATATATCGGAACAGATTAAGATTATTTGTATTTTAGACTTGAAACACGTTTGGCGAGTTCCATATCTGCAGCACGTCAACATGCGTGGACCGAAAAAAATTATGAAAAAAAGGTTTGGATTCTGAATGAAGTCTTTGAACGCGTAATCGGTATTTTTAATATTATTTTTATTAAATTATTCAATAAAAATAGCGCTTTAGAAAACAATTTTCAAAAACGTAAAAAGTAGGCGACACACGTTAGGCGTTTTCTAATCCGTTTTAAAACGTATAATAATAGCTCATTTTTCTTATAGTTCTGATGATAACTGTATAGTTCCGTTTTAAAAACTGTTTTTATAGTGATTGTAGGAACAGTGTTTAAAGTGCGAGGGATATAATTTATTTTAATAGTTTTGGTAAATCGGTAATTTAGTTGCAAAATGTTTGGTACAGTGTGTCGAAAGTGCACGATAATATCTTTTTTACAATATTTAACTGAGCCCTCGATGATTCGCGTTACAATAAAAAAAACCTTTGGCAAATGCCGACTTGGAAACGATCTTAAATAACATTTTACACACTCGGTATGTAAAAAAATCAAATATTTACGCTACACATTTTGTATGTAGCATTCGAAAGGGTTACTTTTAAACCACCTGTTAATACGCATCCCCGCGCAAAATCCATTGTAACATTCTATGGATATTATACTACGTGTAGTATGAATTGTGAATTATTATTTTATGGGCATTTTAAATTATTATTTATGTTTTTAGTTATGGTTCAAACGTGTTATTTAACATCTAAAAGCAATGATAAATCTTCGAAAAAACGATTCTGAGCGAGCTCGGTTATCTAGTGTAGGTATAAACCATATTTAACAAAAGTTATGAGAAAACTAAAAAATACCTAGCAAAAACTTTTTTTCAATCTTTTATAATAATAATATTTAATTAATTTAGTACGTAAAAGTACGACGTGGGATGACTTTTTATAACAATAGTTTAATGCGTATAGCCGTTCTGACGCGGCGATTCCGTCATTTTTGGCACAAAACTCGGAAAATAGTCGAATTATCAAAAAATGCCTCAAACAAAATAAAATCTCCGGTATTCAACGTGACGATTGGAGCACTCGTTCTACTAGAAAACAGTCTTTACGAACCTGAGAGTATCAAATTTTACGCCGTAAAATTCTCGATTTTGGGGTAAAAAAAAGTTCCAAAAAAAAAACTTCAACCAGAGTCCATACACGTTTTAGAAAAGTCGCTGACTATGAAAAATCCTACGAAAAATTGTTGACAGACAAAAAAAAAAAAAACATTATCATTGTAAATACGTCGAAAATGATGACGTCGAAAATCCTCGCTCGTCAGAATCTAAAACAACCAATATCTACGGCGCGTGCATCATAAACTCACGAACCGCGCGAGTTTATTTTTTACTCGTTGATTGATGCTTATTTTTAAGACCGTGCAGGGTTTGTTTAGTTCACTATACGGTAACCGGCGATCTTACAGAATTTTGAAAGATTTCTAAAAAAAATTATAAAACCGCACACGTCAAGTATACCTACTGTGCTCGGTGTTATACGTATTTAGTTTAGTAGACAATATTACAGTTTTATACACTTGTAAAACGTACGCACCGCGGACGTCGTAAAAATGATTTTTCAATAGCCGATATCGTCGTTTTCTTCGCGTTCACGCGACATAGCGTATGATCGTGCGAGTTTTATCGCCGCGGGCATCTCGTTTGAGTACTACCTCGGTACTCTCGAAACAGGAGAGCTTTTCGGTAAAAACTCAGTTCGGTGGACAAAATTCAAACTCCACACGGTCCTACGCGTGTTCTACGTACGGTATGAACTAAGATCAACTCGAGCGTCACGACGGTGTCCAACCTAACCACCCTACGGTCCATTCTGCGCCAAACGTATTTAATTAAAACATAATTTGTGTTTTTTTACGGTCTTCTCGGAAACGCGCGTGAATTCGCTCGACTGATCGAAATTTTCGTTTGCCGTCCAGACCGATTCGGCAGTGTGCCGGCCAGACGACGAGCACGCCAACGCTTTTTCTCGTCCTGTGTGTTTCGCGCGCGCGTTATCGGCGTTAATGATAATGACAATAACTGTTTTTTACGGAAAATTTCGAACGGATCGTCGTGGGAGCGAATAGCTTTTTTTTTTGTCAACGCGGAGAAAAACCGGCCGCTGCTCTTACCTGTTGATACCCGTTGATCGGCGGGTACGTGAACGTCCCTTTGACGCTGGCCACCGCCCACGCCTCCGCGAACGTCTCCATCGCGCTCTGGAAGTCCATGTCGGCGGTCGCCGAAAATCTCCTCCGAAATTTTCAAAACGGCTCACGGCGTCATCGAGCAAACCGGACGTGTTTTTTTTTTTTACAGCTCGTTTATTATAATATAAATTTACGGGCGCGGGGCTGCGGCGACGCGAAGTGAGCGCGACGAACGAAACACGTGGCCACGCGACGGCGTCCCGGTGCTGACTGAACGGCGGCCGACCGCGTAACAAACATGTGCCGCCGCCGCGAAATTATCGTCGTCGCCGCCGCCGCCGCCGAAATACGCCCGGTGCGGCGGCCGCCGCGCGTATTCCGTCGTCCACCGGCGGCCGCGGCGGCGTCTTTTGCCGCACGCGCGCCGGACGCCGCGGAAACGCCGTTACGATACGCAGGTACACCGCAGGTACGCCCCCTCGGCCGGGGGACCCGCCTTTGCGCGAGATTTTCCGCGCGCGTGCTCGGACGGAGATTTAGAAGAAACGAAACGAAAACGCGGCCGAAACGAAAAAAAACGCAGCCGAAAACAAGGCGGACAAGCGCGGTTCGGGTATACAATGGGGGTCTAAAGGCGCAGAGAGCAGCGAATACGATAACCGAGCGAGCGCGGCAGCCTGTCGTCTAGGTACACAACACGATAAACAAAAAGAGAAAAACTTTTATCTTTCCCGTTCCGGAGTTTCGGGACCCGATCCACGTCTCCAAGTAGTCCGAATCGGCGTACAAGAATGACGACGACAAGTTTTACGACAGCGCGGTGGGACCGGCCGTAAAAACCGAAATCATGTTAGGACTTGTCCCGTTTGTACCGCGAAGACTAGAGGTTTTAACCGCCGTAAAATAACAAGTTCGAAAACGACCGTTCTCGTTTTTCGCTCGAAAAACAGTCGGAAAAAAAACATCATTGTAAAAAAGGACACATTTTTTTCGCGACGGATAAATCGTAACCGAAATCGCGACGATTTTCCGCGGTACGGGTGTGGCGTCGAACCGTGGTGGAGTTTTCACGTGTGTTAACTCGCAAAGTGCCTTATCACCACCACGTCCGTTGAACGGCACGTGGTATTTACCATTTTTCCCAGGACGACACGAGCGCTGGACTGCCGTTCATTTTATAAAAAAAAAAAAAAACGTAAAAATTAACCACTAATTTTACATGAAAAAGTGACTCGGGCGTCGGCGGGGAGTATTGTTTTTACAACAAAGTTTTTGTTTTTCTGTCGGCAACTATTCGAGGGTCTAAGGGACGCTTAATAATTTCAAAGGTCTATGAATCCCGATGGCTTTGAGGGAATTTGAAAGTTCGAATTGGTAAAAAGTCACGGTCATGAGAAACTGAGGAGAAACATAATAACAGTTACGGCGCGCGTTTTCGACATTTAGCTTTTTCGCCAAAATAATCGAAAATAACGACCGCAACTTTTACGTAACATTGAAATAAGTATCGTACAGATTTTAAAATGAAAGTTTCAAGTGATTGCAAAAATTTTTGAGCAAAGTAGACAACTTTGAAGTTACCAGTACTTATGTGACAACCGAGCTCGCTCAGGATCGTTTTTTTTTTTTCATCACAATGTTTTATCATCTCTTTGGGATACATATTAAATAATTCGTTTGAACCACCCGAAGCGTAGTCGCACTTACACTTTGTCAAACTGTCCGCGCGACCCAGAGTGGCTATTTTTTTAAAGCGATTTCTGCAATTTATAACAATACTTATTACACGAAATACACGATGTACGGTATAATATTTATTAAATTTTTTGTTTTCTCGTTGTACAAACGTATCAACTGTAATTTGACTTGGAATTTTCGTTACATCGTGTTATAAGGGTAAACATTCTTTTCCCAATGTTCGTTTGAATAGAACCTGTTTGGGATTATTCTCTCGTAGCTTCGCAGTATTTTGCAGGCGGTTCCTAACATTCCTGCAGCTACTTGAGCTGACAAAAACATTTTTGAAATCGTTATTATTATTACATAACAGCCCAAAACTGACTACTCGATATCGTTTTGTTTTATTCAAGGGAAGTGACCAATTTACTGAAAAAAGTAGCAAAAAGTGACAAGAACCGCAAAAAAGTGAGAAAAACCACTGTGTAGACCCCTAAACGTTTATTATTGTTTGTTTTATGGAAAACAATTTTGAATAATTTTTATCGATTAACTTATTAATAATAATACCTACACACAACATGTTATTAAGTCTTATGTGCAGTGGTCAACGCAGGGGGAGGCTTTATGGTTTCAAACCACTCCCAAAATATAAAATACCTTCAAATTCGTATGCAAATTGCAATTCGATTTTTGTATTTTTTTTTAACCTCCCCGAAATTTTTTCGCCACTCATTATGTGTAAAAAAAAAAAAAACCATGGCAGTGGATCTCAGTCCCATGATTCACCCCCGTAAATACACCCCCCTAAATGTCCACCTAAGAGTTCAGAAAAATGATTTGAATTATTTAAATCAATCGAAAACGCGGTCTTTGTCACGTTTTGGATCTCTAAATTATATTTACGAATCGAATTTAAAAAAATTTTACTTTAGTACCTAAATCAATTCTGCGGAATAGACTTTGCGTGATGAATTCAAACATCGGTTTTCAGAATCCTTACATCGTTAGATCGTTCGGTACATTGAGAACAACAAAATGTTTACATTTCTTCACGTTTCGCGAGTGTGACAGCCAGAGAAAAAAAAAACGAGTACAATTTCCCAGAATCAACTGCTTACTTGCAGCGCGTATACGGTTTTCACCCGAGACAGTCCAGTGTTTATTTTTATGTTTAAACGAGTTCAAATATAATAAATAATAATACAGACAGTAAAAATTGTTCTTGATTATTTTAATATATTTTATCAGTGTTCTACGGATATAACCGACATTTGACGTTACGCATGCACGCGACTTACAACACACGAGTTCAGATAATACAAAACACGACAGTATAAAACACAAACAAATTAAAAATAAATAAAACGATTGGATAGTAGAGATTTCAGTCTCGTTCGTTTCCGTACAAAGCATTGGTCTGTGTACGCGAAACAGTTGACAGCTTCATAATTGTTTATTTTTATTTTTTATAACATTATTATCTTTTATCTATAAACATTCTATTGTAGAAAAATCGTTAAATCTATCATAAACCGCTTTGTAAATCGAATCCAAAAGTATGTTTTAACTCCCTGAAATTTTCCGACGCTGTCTGTATAACATGTATGACAATAAAAACTGTTTACCCAATCAAAAATAGTATATTAAATTGTTGAAACTTATTATTGTGTGTGCTGTTCTTCAAGAAGTAGAATTCTGCCAAATAGAGTACACGATCGCATTATTATACTTATAACAAATCGTTTTGTTTTGTTTAAAACAGGTTAATCCTACTCATTTTAACTTGTAAGCCGATAAAACTCCCCTAAACCGCCTATTCTAACCAATTTACACCCATATGTGTGCCAGAATACTATCCGAATTACAAATCTAAACGGTAGGTTAAAATTAGTCAATTATATCATGTCATTGTAGTTTTCGATCAAGTGCCATTTTAAGCAAGCAAAAAGGAAAACGTCAACTTAATTTGATTACCCGTAATAGTGAGTAATATTAGTCATTTGATTGAGATTTGAAATGGTTTGGTTTTTCTGATCAATCCTTTTTAGTTTGAAGAAAATAGGTAGTAAACCTTGTTGAAATTATTAAATAAAATTAAGAAAACTAACTCAAACAATACTAATTTTGAAATGACAATCTTAAACATTGTACTCTAAATCAGTTTTAAAATTAAAAGAAAAACAATAGGTAGTTCATAACCTCAAGGAATAATATACTTACTGAAAATTTGTCAAACTCTAGGTACATGTACAACTGCTAGATAAATTTATCGAAATTTAAAAATTATATCTTGTATTAATTTGATGAAAGTAATCATAATTTTTTAATTTATTAAAAACGTGTTTGGATAATTGTATGTAGGTATCTATATTTAGGAACAACTGGGTTGGGTATAACCTATTGTCTTAATTATTTTAAAGACGTGAGTAAAAATACGAATTTGGAATAATATTTGTTTAAAATCATAATAAAAATAATTAAAAAAAAATAATTAAAAACCGCATAACATTGACCTTACGTAATTCAAATAAGTTGAATAAATAGCCAATAAAATAAAATTGTAGCTTTCAAATCGTAATTTCTTGAAAACACGGAAAAAATTAACTACTATTAAGCTTATACTTGAGTCGAAAGTTTTTAAAAATATACAATAAAATTTTTGCTAGTTAAAGTTGCATGAAAATAATTCGAAAATTTCAATTAAGTATGTAATACGTATGAATATAACACAAATTTCATGTATGTATAATTTATATATATATATTAAAATTGATTTGACGTTATGATGTATAAACAGGTTTTGACAAATTCAAGTGTACAATCTGGTTTAATTTTTTATTTTTCCTGTAGTAGTTATTCTACAAGGTATAAAAATTTTAAAAAATTCAGAATTCAATCAATTTAAAGTCAATTTCTATTAAAAATTGTTTTCAATGCAAATTATTAAACCGTTAAATAAAGACTTATTTCATGAAACACATGCATCACTCGCGTATAAACTATATACCAATTAAGTATGGTAATATTAATTTATACTGTAATACTTATCATTGTAACTAATTAACTACTTGTGTTCATAAAACTATAACTTATACATCATTGTTTTCGAATAGCAAATAAACTAAAGTTTATTTTATTTTTGCTCTATACAATTTTAACGTACACCCAATCGTTTCAATAGTATTAATATACTTTACAAATTATTGACATATGAAACTGTAAAATTACTATTAGCTAAATATATTAATTAAAACTCGAGCACTTGTTTAAATTAAAATTATTATGATTATGATATAATTATTTTATTAAAGAAGGGACTGCTTACAACGTTAAAACTTAAAACACATTAATTGTCTAATAAAATGAATTAATTAAGGCAAAGTTTGAGTATTTTTATCTACAATAATAGTCAAAAATTAAAAACATTTTTTATACGTGAAATATAAATTATGATACTAAATATTATAATATTCTTTAAGATTTTACATTAATATTTACTATGCACAATGTACAGTTTCACTGTAGTTTTTTTTTTTCAGTTTTTGATTAGGAAACTCGGCTGTTTAAGAAAACCTACTCGGATATGGTGAAATAATCTTAAAAGGTTTATTAAACGTTTTTACGTTCAATATTATTCGGTTAGCTTTTTGTTTAAAATAATTTTGGTACTAAATTAAAATCGTATATTATTCAACTTTGTTGATTAGCCAGTTTAAATGTTAAAAATATGTTACAATTTAAGACGTTTAATATCTCGAGATTATTTAAAATGAAGTAGCGTACTATATTTGTGTAGACACTCGCACTAATCAACTTATAATAATTTTACTATTAACATCATTAGAACGTTAATATTTCCTAATCAATTGTTACACATTAATTTTTAGAGAAATTCTAATGAAAAAAAAAAAAAATCTTAAAAGTAATACATTTTTCAACAGATAAGAGAAGTATAGCTAACGTAAACATCTAGCAGCGTATTTAATTTTAACGTTCATCCGTATAGTTTGTTCTGCGCGTGATGAAACTAATAAAATAAATAAATCCCAATTAAATTACAAATTAACCAACATATTTTTTGATTTCGAGTCAAAGAATAGTGACGTTTGCTGAGTATCAAAATAAAAAAACGAAATTGATTTAATTTTGAAATTACAGCGAATAAAATGAAATTTGACATAGTATAATTATTACTATAATTAAATGTAGGTAATAGCATATTTAATTCGTAGTTTGTACTCGTATACATATTTTTCGATTACGTAACGGGTTCAAACAAAATTTTCACGAAATGCAATGTCTTTTTTCCATCGGTTTGTTGTGATATCTTCCTTTATATTTACAAAAAAACGTATATATATATATATACACATCACGTTATTAACTTTGGATAATCTAGCAATCATCATTCATTAAATACAATATGACAAAATTAATTAAATATATTATAATTTTTGTGTAATCTGTGTAATCCATACTACCGATTACCATTTATTACCATGGTTACTACCTAAAAGGATTAAAATTTAAAAATGATTTAATACTTTGTTTAAAAAAACTTTCCTACTAGTACAATATGTTATAAAGTTACAACATTTATCTTGTATTTTGTCGTAGGTATTTAATTAATTATGGTTTTTGTGATCGTTGACACCAATTTTTAAAAACCGTGTTAGTATAATTATTTGTTAATATTTTAAGAAAATTTAAAATTTGAACTCAATTTTCGTACACTAGCTCATTCTTCACGCAGAAAATGATAAGAATACAGAGTTGATAATCTATGAAAACTTCCTCGGGGTGTACAAATTATTCACTTCAGTTAGTACAGATATAGATTATCGTTTTCACAATTCTTCAACTTTTTCAAAACTCGTAAAACTTCAAAGTATGTGTTGAGGTATGTCGTACCTACTCATTGGTTTTGTATCTCAATTTCTTCCCTATGAATAACTATTGTTGACTTGCATTTACTTGTATTAAATATTTCGCATTGCGTATGCAATGTTTGGGAACACGTTATTCTAGTTATCGCCATACGATTCAAAACGTTAAGTCTTGCAAATCAAAATATGGTTATTGAAATGAAAAGATCGTATTTAATGGGGTAGCGATATCAAATTCTGTTTGAAGGCGAAACTGTTTCGTTTTTAACATTTCTAGGTCAAATTAAATGACGGCTTCAATATTATGTTTCTCACGAATCTATATGTTACCTATACGCTGTATGTACGATATAGGATTATAATAATCATAGCTTGTGATGTAATATACTAATTATAATGTTTTGACTACACCTATATCTATTGTAAAGATACACTTTTGAAACTATTGCATAATGACGTGGCCGTTACAGTATCAAATACATAGAATAAATCAGCTTAAATAATTAATGAACTGTTTATGTTGCAACAAGTCAAAAGATATAAATTATACATCCGTTCAAGTATAACATATAAGTAGCTATATCTGTATTTGTTTTGAATGATTATCTTTGTTGCATTAAAGTACAAATCGATCGTTTGGTGTTAATTAGGTATATTTATTACTGAACACATGAATTTAAATTAATTATATGTGTTATTTTAGCTGTGGTCTTACATTGATATAATAATCTGTTTTTTTGTTTTAGGTGTTATGAATGGTACAGAATATGTAATTTGTACGTGTTATAACATAGTACGTACTTACGTATTTATGCGTGTCGTAAGTATAGATTTTTGTTTATCGAACTTGAATTACGATAAATCATTTTTAACCATCATTTAGTACGGTTAACGTAATTAAATATTGTAATTTTGAGTTTCTATTAATTATTTATTACGTTACACAAACAATAATTATTATTATTCGTATTAAAAGTTATAATGCATAAACAGTTTGTTGATTTTCGGCGTAAAACACATAGTTATAATATACATCATGCAAATATGCTTTTTTAAAAAATTAACAGATTTTTTAAAAACAATTATGAACTGCCTAGTACATAAATAAAAGTGAATAATAATAATAATAATAATAATAAAAAAATATACAAATATAAAAAAAAATTCAATTGGCTTATTATAAGAGGTATAGTACAAAATGAAATCTGCTTTGTTGTAAGCGTGAAATTTATCGCTTTTTTTTATTAAAAGTACAACCTTACACTAAAGAGTACGTAATTAATACGCTCAGAGTGAAGGGTTTATTTTTTTTCAAACAGTCGGATGTATTTCATTTAAAATATAAACGGAAGTCTTTTTGAATATGCATCGGATTATCAAGGTTTCGAAATCAAATAACTTGGATTATACACATTATGAAGGAAAAAATTGATTTCTCAACTTTAAAATGTACTAGAGATTATAAAATAGTAAATGTACTATACTTATTAGTGCAGTTGTTACTTTGTAAGTTTTCCAATGGTTGTATAATTACAAAATAATCCAACTACTTGATCAGTCATTTTGTAATAAAAACATATTGCCCCTCAAATCTGACCATATACTTAAAATGTATTCTTATCAATATACAAAAAAAATCTGTTTTCCTCGTCAGTCACACATATTGGTTGTGACTAACTTCACAATACTAGTTATCTACAGTTGTTTTGTTCAAATGCTCATTAATTCGTTATAATCTCGAATATACGAGAAAATATTGTGCTGCCTGCACAAATGAGGCCGTTAACTACTGAATTTAAAGGTTTTTATTAATTATTTGAGCGATAAATGCAAATGTCATATGTTGATTTAATAGGGAAAAATATTCGAATTAATAAACAGGATTCCTAGTGAAATTCAGTTTACTTTGCGTCGAAGTGTATCTATATATTGATCTAAAATAATCGGTGTCGTGCTTTAGCTGTACGCTAACATGGGGATTTTATTTTATCATTTAACAGTATTGATTTAATTTGAAACAACATTTTTAGGATAACAATACTTTTTTATTTTTAAATGTATGAAAAAATTATAAATGGCCATTCACTTTTTAAATTTAATATGCATAATGCATATAATATTAAATTAAAAAAAAAAACCTGAAATTTTTAGGTCAAGTGGGCAGTTTGATGAAGTAGTGACTACGACATTGCAGTGGTTTTGGAAGGTTTAGTGAGAAATCGTAAATTAAATTGTAAATCCTGAGTGAACTCGGTTCACTCAGAATATTAAGCAGTAACATCTATTATTAGAGTTTCAGGCACTTAAATTAAAAACGGTGAAAATAGTTTGAAACTGACAAAATTGTTAGGTATCTCAATGCTATCATCATGAGAAAATTATTTTAAAACTAATAAAAAAAAAAAAAACCAAACGAAAATTATTATCAAATACCACGGAGTACGTAATTTATTGGTCTCATTTTTAGAATATTTCTAAAAATGGTCTGACAATTATTCCTAAACTATTTAGTACCTACTTAATACATATTATTAAGAATAGTAATTTAAAACTCATATAACGCGTAAAAATTTCAAATCGTTTGGAAAATTATTTGTAGAGTTATCACGATAGTGTCAACATGTC
>CM029358.1:5764186-5809955 GCA_017140985.1 Hormaphis cornu
TTTTTTTTTGGAAATATGATGTTATGGATGTGATGGCGAATTCAAAACTAATGATATCGACCCCGTGTTAAAACGTGTTTTAACGAGTACACACCTAAATATTTTCCTTTAAAACGAAACGACAAAAGTATGTAAACGAAATAAAAAAAAAACCTATCATATTGTTTAAATGATTTTTATATTGCATTGTCTATACGTTCTAATTAAAATCATATTTAAAAAAAAAATGCATACCTACTCCAAAGGCTACTGGTGTTTTTCTCTTCAATTTTAATTATAAATAAATAAAATGTCGCGAGTATTGAACTTGCAGCAGAGTTGAAATAAAACGGTTCATAGTCACTATAATATCGAAAGTCATGATGATTTATACATATATATATTATTATTATTTCGTGTTCTTTAAATTACTGTCGATAAGGATACTCTGTGATTCGCGTTTGAAAGTATGTGAACAAACTGTATAATTTAATGTGTAATTCTTTTTGATAAAATTATTTTTATTACGCTCACTGTTGATAAATGTGAAAAAAAGTTTAATGATACGTCATCGCACATAAGTGCAGTTTGTGTTTGTAAAATTCGGTTCTCATCGCAGTATATTGTGTGAATAATATTGAAAATCCGTAAACGGTCTTTATGCGCAGCGCAGCCGTTATGACAAAGTACGGTAGATATAGTATATTGTACACTATAGTGTAACAATATGCTCTCAAACATTATTATAATAATTGTTTATTTTTTTTTTTTTATAAAAGCGTGTTTTCTCGTGTAAAAATTATTCGCTACTTGAACACGAGCAGATGAAATCGGCTCTAAAATAAGAACGCCGTTTCCGTTCACATTCCGCGTGTGGCAATACGCACGAAAAAATCATTGTTTCGTGGCATCCGTACACAAGTCACTTCTTCCACACGTTATAATTATTATTTGTTTTAACATGTACAATATTATTATTACAATCGTATCAGCGTTTGTTTGTTGCCCATAATGCTACACAGATGTATCAAACGCATTATACTGCGCTATATAATGCGTCAAGGGTAGCAAACACACAAAATAATAGTACGGACATATTTCGTTAATCGAACGTTTAATCGAAAGTAAAACGTAAAAAACACGTTTTCGTATAAAGTACAAAAACACTTCTCAAAGTGATTTTAGAACCTCGAACAGAAGCCGAAGAAAACATGATTTTGGAGTACGTCTCACAGGCATATTATTAGCATAGAATTTTTTTGCGAAAACGTTACACGGGCTTTTGCGCATTACACGCTAACCGCGCGTTTATTCCAAAATGTTGTTTTCTACCGTTTGTACAATAGGTTTGTTTGTGCTAAAAACAATAATTTAAAAGGTAGTTTTGTACTTTTTACGAACGCGATAATTTTACGAAAGAGTTACGATGGAGTTCGACCAGAGGGCGTTCTATATGTACTGTATTTCTTGTAAGTACTCTTGGCTATGTTTGTATTGTAATACCTGTATACTGACGTTGAGTTTTGTTTTTTTTTTGAAATTTTGATTATTTAAAAGTATACTCATCGAATTTAACTTTCAACAACCAGGTCAATTTTAAATTTTAATAGCTTTTAAAAAAAATTGATTTTTAAAAATTGGCCAACGAAAACAATATGTATTGACTGTATACACTTCAAAGTTACAGACTCCTAATTACAAAACTCAAGCTTATAGTGGGCACAGGACTTAAAATACAAAATTTTGATTTTCAAACTGTTGTAACTGACTGAAAAATAAATAAAACATTTTTATGGTCGTCGTAAGCCTAGTATTTACTATAGGTACACACACATAATCAAACTATTCAAACAAAAATGATTGGATATTAAGCGATTTCATGTTTGCTAAAACACAACTTCACCGACGTGACTAAATAATTGTTAAATAAAACAGCGTGTAAATGATAATATCAGTAGACAATTTATGTTTAACACCTAACGGATAATAATGTTTTGGGCATTGGAAAATCCTCAGTAGATCCGTTGATTTTAATTTACGTTCTAACATCTCACAGACATTATTAATTAGTGTTCTTGGAAATGTTGTATGATTAGTTTATAAGAAAATAAGTTGATTTCGAAATTTCCATTTAGTAAATAAAACGTTCAACATTTCACATACTTTTAGTCATTAATTACAACTGAACAAATACATTGTACACTTTTGCAACGTAGTAATAGGATGTTTTTGAATTGAACTCCTATCTAACATATTATGCGCACACTCAATTTTAACAGGTGTAGCAGGATGTAAATTAAAACGATTCCCTCTTCTTAATTTATAAACCTTTATTATCCACATTTCAGGGGTAGAAGTTGCTTCAATAGAAATAATCCTTTATGCGCGCCACCGCATACTGTGATCATAATATCATACTGAAAAGTACAATGAAGAACGTATTTAATTTACTATAACTTGCAGTTGTCAAGGTTTTTTTTGTCAGGAAAAGTTTTGATTCAAAGTTTTTTTTATTGTTACGCGTTAGAGATTATATTTTTATAATAACATTTTTAAGACCAACACAATGTAATGTACACTTCACCAATACATCAGTCACCGCATGACGGTGTTTCCAAGACGTATCGAATGAACCGCGCAAGTCTGTTCACGGAGATTATGTTGTAAAAATAATTATTAATGTGTAGACATTATTCGAAAAAGCTATCTTGTTTCACGTATAGCAGTAGCTGGCGAACTAATAATATAATATGTTGTACTTAATAGGTATATCGTGTATATAAAAGGTATTATAGGTTTCTTCGCTCGTTGTAACTGCGTCACAATAATTATTACGGCTATTACTTACTATTAGGCTCATCTAAAACTGCATAAAATTATAATATTACTCGTGAGTGTACATAATAAAACGCGGTCGTGGGTATACGATTTCTAACGAATTTGTAATGTATTACACATTAAAAGGTACTACCTACCTGCCTACAGGTACTTTAAATGGTTATATAGATTAACGGGCAACAGTAGTTTCTTATTCGTGCCCATAATGGATAATTTACGGAAAATACAAAAGGTTTAATGCGCACATGCAGGTAATGCAGTATTAGTATCGTTTTAAATGTCATGAAATATTAAAAGTGAACATAACTACGACGTAAGTAAGACGGAAAAATGTATACATTTATGTTTGATTGACTGCCTATCTAAGACGCCGGTTGGCTGTACAGTATCGATTTCCACATAATATTTCTAGTGTTGTGAACTTATTTTTAAAACGATTTAAAGTTCTACTCAATTGCTTCGGCTTCGAAGGATTTGAATAACACTACTCAAACACTTAAAAAAAAAGTATTTTAAATACTCTCCTAGTACAATAAATATATGATTAAAATTAAAAATGACCCAACACCACGTTCGATGATTCCACTTATGATGATCACACGTAAGAATTTTCATTTGGTTATTTGGAAAATCTTTAAAAAATTTTTATATTTTTAGACAAAATTTTGTAACCAAACCAATTTTATTATTTTACGTATTGTTTTTACAATGATGTTTTTATTTTTTCTGTGATCAAAAGTAGAAAAACTGCTCCGATTTTAACGTATGATACCACAAAAGATAGATCCGAAATGGTACTTTATTTGAAGCGTTTTTTGAAATCTTAATAATTTTTTAAGTTCTGAGGAAAAAACGAAAATTCCACGATATTCGAAATTGTTCCGTTCGACTTGAAATTTATATATGTCATTGCGAAGGGTTTGACGAGTTTACTGTTGATATTTCAATCGATTTTGATCATTTTAAAAGTGAGTTGTGGAACTTTGAAATTTTTGAAATATTGAATTTTACGCAGTTATTGTTCCATAAAACCTCTAGTTTTTACGTTTAAGTCTCGAAGCTTTAATACAATCTAAACAAGATAGTTTAACATATGTGGTTAAAAAACTTAGAAATATGGTTTGCACGATTTTGGTTTATAGCAGGTTTTAAGTTGTTATTTTGTCGTAAAACTCGTCATTCCGGGCGGCCGTGTATTTGTTATAGGGGGGAAAAATAATCACGGGAACCGTATTTTTTACACATCGATTTAGATTTTTTTGATCGTAACATCCAAAATAAAAATCGGACCAAACTGAGACTTTTACATAATATTAAAATAGGAAAGATACAGATTTGATAAAAGTTATGATTGTTAAATTCGTTTTTACCAGAACGTAAACTAGACGATTGAGCTCGCGCAGAATCGTATTTTCGAAGGCTATAATTTGTCGTTGCTTTCGGATATAAAATAATGCGTTTAAACCACAACTTCTAAACTATAGTGACCCACTTAAAGCGTAGTCGCTGTCCCGTCAAACTACCCACGCGACCTAGAGTGATCCCGGCTTCATTTTTTAAACTTTAAAGTTTAGTATGTCATGTAAAACAAAATTCGCTATCACCGACAACAAATACCAAAAAACAAAATACGACCAGTTGTTTCCGAAAACCTATAAAGTAAGTATTGATAAAACGGAATTATTTTACTATGAGGCGTCACAAATGTTGTATTAATCTTGTTGTTACGAATTCGATTTCTCTTACTAATTTAAAACTTTTTTGCATATTTTTTTTTTCATTTACATGTCTTATAATTAACACACAACCCACTTCCCGTTGTCCTATCGAACCGAGCTTTTGTTCAGAATCGTTTTTTCGAAGGCAACGATTGATCATTGCTTTCAGATATTTAATAAAACGTTTAAACCACAACATCCAAACCAGTGACTCATCGAAAGCGTAGACGCTACTCCGTCAGACCACTATAACGCGATCTATTGAATAGAAAAATAATGGATCGAAAATGAAATTTTGGGCGTTTTTGATTCAATTATTTACAGTATAGGCAAGTTAAACAACAGTTCGGTGTTGTGGGAAGTAGTATAAAATATTCAAGTCGTTTTTTTTTTTTTTATTCAATATTTCACGATTTATTTAATTTCAAAATGAATATAAACTAACAGGTTACTAACACGAACATCAACGTCAACAGAATCGCCTTCATATAAATTTAAATTTTAAACTTTATTTACTATTATTATACTTGATTACACCAAAATCCATACTAATATCAATCATGCGAACCGATCATAAAAAACTTACTTTTTGATCTAACGACGCGTATAAACGTGATAGTTTTTTATTTTTTATTTTTTTTTTTTTTGCTAGACGATCGTAGTATTCTGCAGCGTGCTCGTTTTTCCGATTTGGAATTCAACGCTTGAGAAATAAAATAATTCTGTTTAAAAATGTCTCAAATATTTTAATTTTCAACTTCAATTTGCGATTGTATATTTTTAATGAAACTAAAAAAACCAGCGCCCAAGAGAAATTACCGCGCTGCGTTTTGGTGTTTTATCACATAGTTTTAAGCCAGTACCGCTCCTCTAAAAACCAAAGACACAAAGCGCTGTTAACGTACTGTTCTCAAAATTGATCGGAACCTTTGCCATTCAAACCGTATTCACGACAGCCTCCAAACACGAACGATAAATAAATTAGACAACATTGTCCGTTAGCACGATAACCATGACGTGCCCATGTTTTTAAGAAGAATACGGTTTGAGAAAATCGATAATTTACGTACGTTCTTGAGACAAGTGCGCGCGTAACGTAGTTTTAATTTACGTACTTTGACGTTTCGTAAAAAAAACAAGTGCCAGCACCATCTGAATTTTACGTTAAAAAAACGGTGTGTAGATTATGACTGGTAGTTTTGTAAAAAAAAAAAAAACAATACTGCCGATTTGCGAAAACAATAACCGTCGCACAATGTTTCTTCTATGTTTTTTATGGGTTTTTAACAATAGTTACGTAGTCGCGTGAAGAAGATTTGGCACGAGCGATCCGGTTGACAGGCGTCGTCGGGTGGCAACTGAAAACACGTAGACGCCGCCCATTTGGTCGATACGTGGCGAGCACAGGCGGAGTCCGGATGCCAGTTGCTAGTGGTAACATTTCCTCCCCTTCGTCCGACGTTAACCCGCGAGTTGAACGAAAATCATTGCCACGTTCTTCGCCACCAAGGGTAGGAAAAATAAACGCGCATGTTCCGCCCGAGCTCTACACGAGTAAAAACATCCGGAGATCCTGAACAAAGTGTCTAAACACCGTATTACCCCTGGCCGTTTGTGAAAAAA
Organism: Hormaphis cornu; assembly: GCA_017140985.1. Taxonomy (NCBI): domain Eukaryota; kingdom Metazoa; phylum Arthropoda; class Insecta; order Hemiptera; family Hormaphididae; genus Hormaphis; species Hormaphis cornu. The sequence continues at coordinate 5,770,345 of CM029358.1, forward strand.
GATCCGAAAATCTGTTCGAACACATCAAAAATAATATCGGGTATAATAAAAGCATAGTTGATTTTGTTTTCCGAGCGACGAGCGAGGGATGTATTGTTTTTATAATTATTACGGTTTTTTTTTCCCCCCGTCAACAGTTTTTCGAGGTTTTTTTTTAATGTAATTTCGCTTACTTTTTTTGTTTTTCCCCCCCCCCCCCCCCACAAAAAAAAAAAAGATTTGAAATTTTCAGATTTGTAATGACGTTTTCGCGTAGACGGAGTACTCCGATCGTTTCGTTGAATACCACATCGAGGTTGGTATTTTGGCTTCAAATTTTATTTAACACAAAGCATTTTTTTTAAGTTTTGATGGTTTTCTGAATTGTGCGCCGAAAACGACGAAATCGTCAAATCCTAGGCGTCGGAACGGTTAAATCTGTTCAACTAACGTTATAAAAAATTATGTCGTTTTCAATCTTTTATGCACTAAATTAACATATTACGTTGTATTTGAAAAGTTTTTTTTTTTTATACAACTTCCATCTGAACCTACAGTGACCCACTACAAAGTCGTCTTTGACGTTAGACATGACGTTGAATTGACCATAACTGTTTGGCATTTGAAAAAAACTACACTCATATACTGTTAATCATCCGTGCTTGCTCAGAAATGTAATTTTCGTAAGCGAACATAAACTTATCATAAACATCACACGATTCGAACCATTGCGCACCCCAACCGATGCTGTGGACAAGCCGAGGTCGCTGAATTTGTTTGACGATACTGACAGTAGGAGGCACCAGACTTTTTTTTGAGAGGGCGACGGACGAGGTGCATCGTTTTTACCCAACGGGGCACATCATAGTGTGGTGCACTAAGAACAAAAAAAGCATGTGAAATCGTAAACGACGTCCGAACTCTAATAACAGTATAATGTAAGGTTTTTATTGGAGTATGAAAATTTTTATAAAAATTCGTTAAACAAGGAGAAAAAGGTGCGAAATTTGTTTTATAACAATTATTGGTGTAAAATTGGATTGTACATTTTGTACCAAAAAAGTGGGAGCAAGAGATAAGGCGAGAATTTTGGGGGACAGTCGCCCCTCGCCAAACCCCGGGCGCCGCCGCCACTGATAATACAGTTAATTTATAATATACGATTACGGAATAAAAATATCATTAAAACTCGTTGAGAGATGGTTTAGATATGATGTTTTGATAACGTGTTCGCACTATGATGAAGTATTCTCGTGTAATCGGCTTACGCGTTCTAATAAACCAGTCATAAACACCGATCATTATAAAAAATTTGCATCTACAAACTATTTTATATTATTGTTGTTGATTATTTCGGTAATCGGGTTAATCATCTACGAGAGTTATTCTAGATCATTCAGTATGTTTGATGGAATTACGTTTGTTTTTAATTTTTTTTTTTTTTCAAAGCGTTCTTCCATGACCTTTATAGGCAAGTTTATCAAATATGAACGTATTACGTTACGTGCGTCTTATACGTTAATTCATTTAACTATTGTTTATTGATCAACGGTTTGTATTCAGCGCTCGTATTTGAAAAAATAAATAATTTTTCGTCGTACATTGTAATTTAACGTTATTCACAGTTTTTTTTTTTTTCGTTATGTTACGTTTTGGCGATTTTTTTCGTTTAACGTTTGTTGTATTGTAAAGTTTTTTTTTTTTTTTCCAATAAACTTATCTCGTACCTCAGCTTATGATCGTGGGTTTTATAATATCTATAGAGCTCATCATCAGGGTTTTATTATAGTTCATTACATTAGTTAGCTATTAAGCACAGAACTAACCCCGTTACTCAAATAAATTGGTAAACAAATTTTGATAACAAACATAATTTGAATAGATATGCATTTAAACATATTCAACACTTTATGTAAAATAACAGTGGTAGAACGATCAATTGTAATTATCCTTTTCTTGTTTAACAATTTTTATAGGTATTTTGAAAATGTACATTTAACTAGACGTGGTACCTATAGAATCAATGATTACGAACCATCAAACAATAGTAATTTAAATAAACAGTGTGCATAATAGTCTGTTGATGAAATAAAACTTCAGACCACTGCATTAGATTAAAAATGTAAAATTTTATCTTAAAAAATTACTTCTTATTTTTCTACCAGTGAGTAGTTAAAAAAATTAAAATATCAACATGAACGTGACGGGAAATGAAAAAATGATAACGTACTTACCATTAATATAAAATGTTTTAAAATAACATTTATAAATATTTAAACATCGAGTATGAATTAGCTGAGTTTGAATTTGATTTGATACTATCGTAAAAAAAAAAATTAGCTTGTAAGACGAATCGATGTTATTTGTTTAATGGATGTTAAGTATAATATTGGTATGAAAAATATAAACGTAAAGCGTTTAATAAAAAAAATATTTATATTTTAACCGTAACTATCAAAGTTAAAAATTGTAACGCAAATATTGTGTTATTTTAATACATCAAAACTGTGTTTGGTTTGTGATCAAATTCAATTTACATTACAATACGTACGGATTTTTTTTTACCTATAAAACATTTAGTTTTAATTCCAATAATAATTGAATACAATTTTAATATGAAATCATATTCAACATAAGATTCACTACTTTTATTCAAGCCAAAAAGTGAATTATTGGTAAAATTTAAAAAAAAAACAGATTTTTAACAAGATAAATAACAACCTATTTTCAACCTTACCTTATCTTAACAGGTTTGCTCGGTTAAATTTGAATTCCTCATAAAACCAATATCTATACTGGTTACAATGGTGCTACCTAGTGTTATGTTATAGACCAAAATATATATATACCAATAATCATATGTTTAATATGATAATACCTAGTTTCAAACTATTCTTCTCTAAATAATTACAGTACAATATAGAATATTTTATTTAGTTCCATATTTTATCTATAAATACTATTTTGTTATACTAATCCACTTTTGTGAAATACGTGTATTTAGGTACGTTGTTGAAATTTTTTCGACAGAGATGAAACTGACAGGGGAATTTTGTTGTTGTACTGTATCAGTAAGACCTTATCTACTGCACTAATATATGATTTAATAATATTTGACCTGTACAGAAAAAACAAAACAAAACAACCAACCAATTAAGACAGTACCTACCTAACAAACGAACGATAACTAATATTAAAATAAAAACAACTAAGCTAAATAAAATATAAAATAGTCATTAAAATATGTGTTATGCTTTTGGCTTTTGATGAACGTCGAAAACTTCAAAATAAATAATTACATACAATTATAAATTATAATGTACAATAATGTAGAAAATTAATGGGAAAAAAAATGTTATAAGTAAATTTAAAAAAGCCGGAATAACTGTAGGTCGCGTGGAAGGCTTGACGGAGTGACGACTACGTTTCGGGTGGGTCACTGGTTTAGAAGTTGAAGTTCAAACGAAAGAAAAAACGATTCTGAGTGAGTACAGTAATTGGCTAGTATATATCCTGGTAAAATTTTCGAGAATTTCAAAGTTCTGTACTTGTCTCAAAAATTGTCGAAATCACTTGAAATTTTTAAACCTTTATCTTACCTGTTTTAGTATCATGTAGAAGTTTCAGCTTGTTCCGATCACTATTTTGGATGTTATGCCTAAAAAACTAAATCGATTTGTATAACGCCGGATTTGGCGGTTTCGCCATTTGCGTCGTTTTTGGCGCACAACTCAGAAAATAAATAAAATATCAAAAAATGCTTCAAATAAAATAAAATTAAATAAAAAGAGCTACTAAATTTCCAAATCGGAGCATTCCAACTATACGAAAAGTTGTTAACAGAAAAAAAAAGTTTAAAAAAAAAAAAACATCATTGTAAAAACAATACGATTCCTCGCCGCGCTCAGAATCTCGAAAACCCAGTTTTATAAATTAAGGGTTGCTCCGCGAGGGAAAAAGAGTGGAAGGATATTTAGAATTCTTCTGGATTACGGAATGCGAGGAAAAGGAAAAAATCTTACAAGTCAGTCAACGACGTCGGAGTGAGTTACGGGGTCGGTGCGGATACCATTTTTCACCCAAAACAAGCTTAATCAAAGAAATAAGCTTGCCTCACAGAATTAAAAGACTTGGATGATTATTTTTTTTAATTGAAAGTTTAAAACATTTCACGTGTCGCATTTAAGTTCAATCGTTTAGTTTAAATATTGCTTTGATTTCGTTAAACATATCGATATTAATGTAGATTTCACACGGAATTTTATTCATATTTCTAAAGAAAATCGAAAAGTGAATATAAATACCCGACTTCTACAATTTTATAATCTATTAGTAGATAAGAAAAATTGTTTATTTTTATTGATTCTGGTGAACTTTTCCTGTGAAGTCAATAGGTATAATATTATGTTGTCCACTTAAATGCATGTAATTTGGTATAAATTGCCATTTTTTTTCACATACTTCACCTGCATCTTCTCGCACATCAGCCGTTGTACGCCGTCACACTAATTCGTACTAGGTATTTTTTTCATATTATGTTTGACGTGTCATTTTTGTACGTTCGTAAAATTACATTTATACCAGTGGTTTATAGTGTATATTTTTTAATAGTTAATAAACAAATGGCGTTTTAGCCTTATTCGAAATACCACGTTGTCGTCCGAGGTGACAGAACTATATTGACCGCGTTGTCTATGCTGTATGCGTTCAAACGACTTTGCAGAAAAAGAAGAAGTTACAGAATATTCTCCGGCGTTATTCACACGGACTAACAAAATCGTGCCAGGTTTACACGAACCAGAGTGGAAATCGGAAAAGTGGAATCCTGGACGGCGACCAGAATTCGATTTACTCGTATACATGTAAAATATTTTTTAATTTTTTTTTTTTACAGGAGGATCTTTACGTTAAGCCGTCCCGAGTCCACTGGAACCGGGGGGAGGCGGCGTGGACGGTAGCCGATAGTTACAGGGACACTTTTTCCACCAGTTTGTTTTCTTAATTACCGGGTTAAGACTGGGGGATCACTGTTTCATTTTTTCCTTCGGTCGACGAGCACGTACCGTGCGTATAATAATAACTCACCGTTAGGTCACGTGCAGCTCCTTTCGGCGGGCCGTGCGCGAGCTTTGGCGGGCTTAAGTGAGCGCGTTTAAATTTTAAACAGCACCCGCCTTACGGTCGCCGAACACGGTGCAGATAAATAATATCTGTAAGAATATTTTTGTAGAAGACGGAGACGCGCCCAAAAGTCGGGGGAGAAAAACACTTGCACGACACTAGCCGGATCTGTTTTTTTTTTTTCAGGAACTTTCGAAACGGGACAAACGGATTTCGGGAAAACTGGATAGGATTCATCAACAAAAAAGAATTCGACGGGACCGAACGTTTCGGGAACGCGGAAAACGTCGGGAAACGGGGAAATTTTTTCAAGAAAACAAGCACGTTTTTAGGAACTCGCGTGGTCAGGATTCGTCGTAGTATTGCGGGGGAAAATAGTTTTTTTTTTAAGAAGTGACATTTTTGCGAACAGTCAAAATTCAGGAATAACTAAAATCCGAAACATACGTTTCAAGAGTGCATCCTCATTTCCGATCGATTCGTTAGTATCGTTCTGTTTCAACGCTAGGAGTGCCAAAACTCGGTAATAATAATAATATTCGGTTTCAGTGTATTTTTAGGTTTGAGTTATCTCCCTTTTCGTGCTTTCCGATGACGAAAAAAAAAATTCAACGGTTCCGTTTGCTTTTTCCTCGAAAATATTTTCCCGTCGCGCAAATAATTCCGGTTTTGTCGTTTCCTTGAAGTTATTTTTCTAATCTTCCTGATTTTGATGTATAGATATTGCTTACAAGGACGTATGACGTATAAGATAATAACGTGTTTGTATGAAATTCAAACTTCTCGAGTCGTTTTAACAATCTATTGTGTGTTATCTCGCGAACAGCGTTAAATCCAAACGCACACGAAAAATATGCACCTATGTTTGATTTCTGAAAAATACACATACATATAATATAAATAAACAAACGAGTTGTAAAGTTAAAATTATAAAACTCGTACAGTTGAAATTTTAGAGACGGGCAAGTTGTGTGTGTGTTTAAAGAAATTATTTCAAACGTGTGTTTAAAATTTAAAACTATTTTTCTATTCTTTATCTTCGTTTCATCTGTCCAACGTATTTTTTGTTTTAAATTACGATGTTGGCTACGTCAGGGGCGTAGAGGGGCAGTTATTTTTTGTGTGCACGGTGCATCTACTTTAAACCTGAGGATCCCGAGAAAATGTTTAGCCAAAACGAGGGCGCGAACGCTCATTTGCCCCTATGCAACGCTAGGTACTACTATATACATGAAATAGGTTGTTTGGTTGATAAAAAACATTAAATAATTTTACAAATAACAATTATTTATTATAGATTTTTCGATTATATTTGTGTGAGAAAACTATTGACGTACCTATTGTTAATGTGAACTCAAGCATGTACAGAATGAACTTGTATAGTTTTTTTTTTCTTTTTGTAAATTTGCTACTATATCACGTCTTCCGTTTTAAACACCTTAATAAAAAAAAGTTATTGACCGTCATAATGTGCGGAGTCTGTACATTGTCAATTCAAAAATTTAAGATTATTGGTGCACAGTAAAAATTACTCGTTTAGTTCAGTACAATTTTAATTCTCTCGGGGACAAAATCAGCAGACACGTTTAATCCGTTTCGAGAATAGTTAAGCGAATGACTCAACGTACTGTAAAATAGGTAACGCCAGCTACTATATAATTATATAATGTTTGTTTTTGGTTTTAACAACCACACTTTATTGTGATCTCGCATACGCTATCAGAACATTCGTATGACGCATAAAGTGTGAAAATTCTGTTTTGTTTCTACAGAATATGTGAGTAGTATACATATATATGTAGTGAACATAAATGTGATTTGAGTTTTGCTCGTATAAAAATGTGTTTAGCGTTTTCCTCTTATTTAGTCATGATACTTTTTTTTTTTTTTTTAACAAATTGAGTGTTTCTAGTACTTTTAGCGTTTATTAAAAAGTCGATCGTAATAAAATTCACCTGTGCATAAAAGAGTCGATATAATATATTATAAGTGTGTACAAACGTTATAAAACTATAATATGGTTGATGTTTTCTTTACTATCAAATTTAGAACGATGTTTTACGGGTTGGATGTTCGAGTTTTGGACTTTCATAGAGAGCGGATATTCGATGACTCTGATTCTGCAGACGTTGTAAATATAAATTTGATTAACGCTCACGTGATTTGTTTGTTTTGAATAACTGTACAATCCGACAGTCAAGTGTTATTACAGTAAATTAAAGTGATTTTCCTCTTACCATAATTTTTATCCATTCAAGTTAGATTGTCACTATTACGAGGAAATTTTAAAACGAAATTGGGTTCCAAAACATAATAATATTATGGAGAAACGTGTACGGAGAAACTTTATGAATCGCAAAATTATTAAAAATTTAACCGTGAAATCCCTATGAATAAAATATTCATTCATTAATAATGTACTTTAAATTTTTATATTCTTCGGTGTTCTGTTATATAACGCGAATGAAGCGAAATATAATGTTTTACGATTTCACAATAATTGGTTTCTTATAACGATGATTAAGCGAATCGTGCAAGGACTGTGATATTTGTTTAAATCTCTATTTGTACAACCAACAAATTGTTATTGCATAATGATTTGGTTCGTTCTCATTTCCGATCAGTGTATTTATTTATCTAAAATCACGTATATTTTTGTACGGTTTTTTTTTACTATTTAGTGTGTACACAGCAAACATTTTATCATAACTTAATTTTAATCTAAGACTATAAGAAATTATCACGAAAACATATTCTCGCGAAATATGCAAGATCATTATTGTGGCTTTGTTAAATTTTTTACTTCTATTTGTTGTTTAAAAAAAAAATTTTTCACAGTTTTCAACTTTAATCGTGATGATAACCGGTCGAAAACTGTTTCGTCGTTAACGGGTTATTTATTTTACATATGGATCACGGTTATTGAACCCTTAGAAACTTGACAATGAGTTTATGAGCTGAAGTCTATCGACTATTTTATCTTTTCCGTGTACGTTCTTGACTACGTGTTTCAACTACGAATTTAGATTGAAAAGAAGTGTGAAACGAAAATCGTGGCCAACAGTTTTTCAATCATCAGGCAATGTGGGTTACACCGATTTGTTGTGGCTTCGAAAAGTTAGGTGGCCAGAAAACGGACAAGTAGTATCTTGTATATAGCGCCGCCGCAGTACGCGTGGCCAAAGCGGGGGTAAACTTTAGCTTTTTCTGAATTCGTTCTTAAGTCTTTACAAATTGAAATTGTCAAAACTGATATCGAACCGATCCCGTCCGTGCATAGTGTGTACGTACAAAATTTGAATTGAAAATATACTCTTTTACAAGCGTTTCCATTTCGTCCCTGCAAGCGATTCTCCCGTGCTCGCTGCTGCATGTCGATCGCGCGAAAAACGTTTACAGTGTTCGCGGCGCACTCTGGTCGAAAATTAAAAGCGTGTGTTTAATAAGTACGATTCCGTCGGACGACGATCAAAATAAACTCGCTACAGTAATTATATTAAATCGCGATAATCAAACGCGGCTCGGAAATATCGTTCGGAAACGACGGTCCTCCTTTGAAGTGGACCTCTTCTCTCGGTCACCGGAATTCGATTACTCTCCGCGGAGGATACGCGAGGTCGTACGTACGTAAAATCATATTATATACGCGCGTGTGTAGACCGAGTAAAATCGAGACGACCGGAGCAGCTAATTAGACGGTCCATTAATCACATCGGCGCGCGTACCTCCTAACTTCGGTTAAAAGCCGCGCTCCGGCGTATCAATATTATTATTATTATTGCGTACAATAATATTACACGGTTTCTCTAAAACCTTTGATTTGATTAATAGAAAAAACGGCGCGTGTGCCGTATATATAACGATAATAACACGTGGGTGGTATTTGCGCGCGGACTTGTTCGGTTTAAAAGACAAACATTCGCGTTGATTCGCCCGGGAGGCCTTTTGATCGTAAGTGATTAATGGAAACAACTTCGCTCGGATATTCGCCCATATATCGAATCGCGGCCGTATCAGCGCTGTACGAGTTTTTAATAATATACACCGCCCGTACTTTGGCGGGGCCCGTCGCGTTTACCGCATGGCGATGTATTATAATAACTTCCGAACAACTTCTGGTGTACCGACTTTGCCCAGGTCTAATATGTCCCGTTCTTACTTCCTCCGTCTTCTTCACGGGCGAGTTTTATCTCTGTTTCGCCCCTTCACGTCTCCTCACAGTTGGTCAATTTCGACAGCTATGCTTCGTTGTTTTCACAATAGAATCTCGGGCGGTTCGTATTGAGAGTGGCGTATAGCGCGGCGTATATTAGATTAGATCGGACGTATTGTATGTTCGCGGATATCTTCTTCTGTGATTTTCCGGATGTCGGATATTTCTGGCGAGCGATGTCCGAAATAAATCAACTGACGTTTTACCGTACCACTCGCGGAGATCCTTCGGCCGAGATGTCTTCACCCGGCACTTCTTTTTATCCTTCCATCTTTCCCTGTGATATGAGTCGGAGGAGTATACACACTGTATCGTCGATTATTTCTCATAACGTGTCCAATGTATTCAAGCTTCCGAGCTTTTACTGTAGTTTATAGTTCCTTCTGTTTACCCATCCTTTCCAGTACCCTTTGGTTAAAGTAATTCTATCTGTCCGTGACGTCTACACAACCTGCACGTTTCAATAGATTCAATTTTGTCACCGGATAACTCTGTCCGGGTTTCGGCTCCATATAATAACACAGAGAACGCGTAACACCTTGACGGTCGGATTTTCGTATCGAATGACGGATCGTGACCCTGGAACGCCTTTGAAATTTTTCGAAATGGATGCGCAATACCATCCGTAAAGCGGATATCTTGGATTCGGTTTAGGATGTTGCCTATGATTTTTAAGCCTTTTATGGATGACGTAGCTGTTGGTTTGTTTGATAAACTCGAACTATTGTGGTCTATACGCGGACGTCCAGCCGCCCAAGTGATTACAGCTCAAGACATTTTATGTAGACCGCAAAAACGTCTTGTGTACAGTTCTGTTGTAGTATTTTCATTATTTTTGTACACAAAATCTCTGTTTGTGATGAAAAAAAAAATAACAATAAAAAATACCGAGAACTTCAATATTGTTTTTAAGTAATCGAAGTAATCTTAAGTAATCTTAAGTAATCGAATTCGTATCAGATGCGTGTTTCCTACAGAATAATCGAACGAACGCGTAGTTTTCTATAGTTATTGATTTGTATGCGCGTAAAGCACAGATCGAACAATTGAAAAACGTGTTCTTTAGTTTCAAACGATTAACATACTAATTATTGTTGTTGTTTAGATTCTGAGCGTTAGCGAATGTAAATGAAAATGAAAATGTATTGGTTTCACAATGATGTTTTTTTTTTCTGTGATCAAAAGTTCTTATAGTAAACCTACACCGATTTTGACGCATGACACCTTAAAAGAAAGATTATGGATCCGAGATGGTACTTTGTTTGGAAAATTTTTTTTGAAATTTTAAATATTTTCGAAGTTCTAAGGAAAGCAAAAAACGGCCCAATTTTTCGTGTTGCTCCGATCGACTTGAAATTTATATATGTCGTTTAAGAGTGTCTTATAAGTGTTCCGCTGAAATTTCAGTCGATTTCGATCATTTTTGAGGAAGTTATGGAACTTTGTCGTTATTTTGGGCGGCCGTGTATTTCTTACGGGGGAAACAAATAATTACGTGAAACGTGTTCTTTCCACATAAATTCAAAATGTTTTGATCGTAACATCAAAAATAAAAATCGGACAAAGCTGAAACTTTTACACAATACCGAAACAGGAAAGATACAGGATTTGATAAAAGTTTTTCACGTTAAATTTGTTTCTACCACGACGTGTACTAGACAGCTGTGCTCAACGTTTAGAATCGTATTATCAGCAAATGGCAATGATGATTTATCGCGTCGCTTTTAGAAATTAAATAACGCGTTTATACCACAACTCTTTTACACCGGTGACCCACCCAAACTGATCCCGGCGCTTTTTTTCGATCAGCATTGTAATGCTACACCCAACACAGACAGATAAACTTTGTACCCACACTATTTCACGTTAAAAGTGTTAGAACGTGATAAAACGAAGTAGTTTACAGTCGTCAAAGGTTATTTAGAACGAAATTGATGCAGAACGATGATTGTTGCTGTGTATACACGGGAGAAAAGTATATAAGACAAGCCAATTGAGCGGATATAAACGTTTGCAATTGCCCGCAGCCGCAATCACCGCGACACCGTTCAACACGTTCGTGGCTCAAATCGCGTTAATGTGCTGGTTTTAAATTTTGCAGTTTTCGAGAAAACGAACGATGGTAAGAGTTTTTTTTTTTTTACACCGATTTTGGATCGTTTTTACTTTGTCTTTATTCGTCAAACGCGACCCGTTCGGACCTACAGAAATGATCAGAACACGAACAGTACACGCATTTTTAAGGATTAAATTTTACAGCTCTGACATTTTAAAGATTCGGTTATAGTTCGTCGAAAACGATTACCGTCGTATTATGTTGGAATAAATCGAGATCGGACTATTTCAAACGACTACTTTCGAGCCACGTACGGAAATTTAAGTTGTTGCAGCTGCGGGTTTCGCGTACACGCGGTGTAGAGCACTGTGCCGCACGAAGTTTACGATTTTTCTTAGGGATTTCGACGGCGGATTTCGCGCGCACAGACTTTGTTCGCTTTTGTTTTTTTTCTCCTTTCTTTTTTCACTCGCAAAATGGCGCCTCTGCCGAGTTTCGGTCGATTCCGCATTTTCCTTGACTATCACGTAGAGATAAATCAAATGAACTGACCACAATATTTGCGCGTGCCGTCGGTTTTTCTCGTTGGCTTTCAGTCGATCCGGTCGTTCAGTTTGGTACTGCTGTTCGTGGTGGCGGGTACCGGTGTCGTGTTCGGAGCGCCCTCGAAACCCAAGGCCCAACCACCCAAGGCCGCGTGCAACATCTTGCCGCAGATCGTCAACACGAAGTATCCGCTCAACGCGCCGGTCGTGCTGCCCAACGGCGGCGGCGTCAAGTATCGCGTGGCGCTGATCAGCGACTTGGACGGCCAGTCGGTCAGCAAGAACGAGACCAACACGTGGCTGAGCTACCTGAAGCGGGGCCACCTGACTTACGACGCGGCCAAAAAACACGTGTCCGTGGAATGGGACTCGGCCACCGACGGCCAGCGGCTCGTGTCGCAGCTGTCGCTGGCCGGCCGCGGTTTGGAACTGTCGGAGCTGGTCACGTACAACGGCAACCTGATAACGCTGGACGACAAGACCGGTCTGGTTTACATGATCGAAAAGGACAACCTCATACCGTGGGTGTTCGTCGTCGAGGGCGACGGGCGTAAAAAAAAAGGTAAACGGTATCGTATATTGAACGAACGAATTACCTACGCGAGGTAAATTAAATCATAAAACGAATCATTGCACACCCTCGCAACACGTACCTATTTACATATTTACACCTGTACACGATCTATGTAAACCGTGTGCGAAAGAAACCGTATCACACGTTAAAAAAAAATTTGCATTCTTTGTACGAAAAAAAAATACAAATGGCGCAAATGTCGCCATTTGAGACGAAATGAAAATCGTTTAGTTATTTTTATTTTTTTTTTTTTTTCCGTAATTATTTTCGTTGACAAGTCGGCGTAGGCATGTATTATATTTTCGATTTGGTACGCGATAAAATTAAAACCGTTCGAATCGGTGGTTCCGAAAATGAAAATTGTGCGAGCGCGGTGTCTGGGAGCAATCGCGTCTTACTACAGCGTCGACAGCGGCGGGTTAAAACGATACGAGAAAAAAAAAATCGAAATGTTACGGAGAGATTCTATTTCGGATCACCGATGTTAAATTGTGTTTTGAGTGAATTTTACCACAGTTACCTGATCGGCGATATACCCCGCAGAAATGTAATACATTTCGTTTAATTGATAATATAATTTACCGCGTATATATGGACGTAACTTCAACTTTATCTCTGGGGGGCGGAATTAGATAAATTTACACTCGCGGATCTGTCAACGTTACTACTTTTGGTAATAATCATAAAAATCAGCATATTATACTCGAGCGTTCGTGATATCACTTTTAAACTATCGATAGGTACTGATGTAGTTTTTTTCCTACAATTTGTTGTGTTAATCGTATCAAAATTATTGTTCATCATCACCGCGATGTTTTCCTATCGCTTCCACGGGCGTAGTCGATTAACTGTTGCGTACGCGAATAACAAAACGTTTCGGTTGGGCGCGAATGCTTTCGCCAACGTCGTTTAGGAACCCCCGAGACCGCGCTAATTACGCGACACCCACTTTCAGGGATGAAGAACGAATGGGCCACGGTCAAGGACTCGAAGCTGTACGTGGGCTCGCACGGCAAGGAGTCGGTGGGTAAGGGCGGTCTGAACGTCATTGACGACTCGATGATGTGGGTGAAGTCGATCGACGCGGAAGGCGGCGTGAAGCACTTGAACTGGACGAACAACTTCGTCAAACTCCGAGCGGCCGCCGGCGTACACTTCCCCGGGTACATGACCCACGAGGCGTGCGTGTGGAGCAACGTGCACAAACGGTGGTTCTTCCTGCCGAGGAAAGAGTCCAAGGAGCCGTACGACCCGGTGCTGGACGAGCGTAAAGCCACGAACAAACTGATGACGGCCACGGCGAACTTCAACGACATCAAGGTAAAAAAAAGTTTGACCGGCGTTTTCGTTCGGTTTTCGCAGCGCGTTCTTTTTGCGCGAATAGAGACATAGCGTGGCGGCTATGTCTCGGTCGATCGAACAAACGAAACCGTAACTGCGGTTTTTATATCGAAAACCGACCTCGCATAACGTACGATTTCGAAGTTTTCCATGGTTCTGCGATGTTTATTTAACGCCAAACGTTAAACAATAGGAACAGCGAAATATGACTTTTACATACCTAGTGACGATGATGTAGAAGTAACAAATCTAAGAGTCGTTCAGGAGACGCACGTCGTTCTATGTGTAGAGGCTAGGGAGTAGTTGGTACGGTGAGAGCGAACTAGGAAAAGATCTCTATAGTTGAACGCACGGAAACACGGAAAGAGATAGAGGGTCCGTGTTTAGGAGAATTTCGTGCTAATGCGCTGCAAGGATCACATTGTTGGAGTACATCTGAGTTTATTTAGAATAACTAAAAAAAAAATAAAAAATCCTAAAAACAAAAGATACTGTATAAACCGATTACGAATAAAACCTCTAAATGGTTTTTAAACGTTTTCTTTGAGTTTTCGCGAGGACGCATAATATCGTTAGATTTCACCCGCGCAGCGCCCGGTGATGCTTTTGTACCAGTACTTATATTAAACTGAAGTCGATTTTGAAATATGCGTATATTTTATTTTTAAAAAACCTATTGTAGTGTACTGTTTTCTAGAGGTTCCAATTAATGAAACGTGCGTACAGTATTATTTAATAAACATTTTAATTTTTAGGTGGTGAATATCGGCAAAGTAGTACCGAACCACGGATACGCCAGTTTTAAATTCGTTCCAAACACTAAGGATACAGTTATCGCTGCGATCAGTACGCAGGAAGAGGGCGACACCACAGCTACTTTTATAACGGCGTTCACCGTCGACGGAAAAGTCATTTATCCAGAAACCAAAGTATCGGATCTTAAGTTCGAAGGATTCGAGTTCATATGAATAATGTATAAAAATGTTGTATCGTATAAATATTATAAACTATTATACGCTCGCACACTCGTTAGAATGACGATGCGTCTATACAAATCTTAATGAAAATATAAATATAAACTTACATTTACGGTGATAATTATTATTGTATTGTGTTACGAACGCGTGTGTTTTTGAATAAATGACAAAACTTTTTGAAAGGCGCTAATTGGTTGCGTTGAAAGTTGACCATTATTTGGTCGCACAAACTGATATACTATTAGTATCGTTGCTTTAAATTCTTATTTTATTCGTATCATCCAAAACAGTTTGAGTGAGAGGTATAATTACTTTACACAACCGCTATTATCAAAAATAAAACAATCTACAAACGAAAATTCGTATGGTTTTTTCTATTATCGAATTCGTTTCAGAAATAATTTCGCAGTCTTTCTGCGGACGCTGCAAAAAACGATATTATACTTACTGTGAAAAATTTGACGCCGTTCTTTACGCAGGTCGCGTAGTCTGAAAACCGAGAAAAAGTTGTCTTTCTTTGACCTTGTTTTTATCTATTATAATTCGGGTGTTCGTTATTGAATGTAATAAAACAGAATTTGTTCGGTAGACGTACACGGAGGGTTATTATAGCACAGTACAATAGTTAGCAGGTGGATACGAACGAACAAGTTTATGACTTCAAACCTTGAAACGAAAAATAACAACCAACCAGTTAGGACAGTAAACTAAAAATGATATGATCTTCGTGTGTCCTCATGGAGTAATGATAAACACGATAGAAATCAAAAGTGTGCACCGAGAAAGATGGTTTGTTAAGTTTTGTAATTTTCACCGAACAACCTTTTCACCATCAGTTCGGTTCGTTCTATATTTTCGTACCGTAAAAGCAATCGTATGAAATGTTTTTATACCGGTGAATCGACCGAGTGGTAAAAATTTTTTCCGAAAAAACGTAAAGTACCGTCAAAGATCGCCCGTCTTTTGAAGTGGCGTACGCTCGGCTAGAACTTTTGATCACGGGGGGAAAAAAACATCGTTGCAAAGGCGACACAACAACATTCTTCGCTCAGAATCTAAAAAGCGATTTCCTCGGCCGCGCGTTATTATTATAAAACGGGTGTAATATCACTGCGAGCGGGAAAGAAGCGGATTAGTAAGAAAAAATTACAGACGTGTGCAATAACGTCGTACGGTATTCATGAAATAATAATAATTGTGCAAGTCGGGAATAATGATTTGCGACGGCGAAGAATCGAAAACCGCGGCGGGCGGAAAGTGTGCAACGGGCGCAAGAGCCGAACACTCCGGGATTACGCGGAGCGCGAAGAAAGGGACAAAAAAGCGTCCGGTCAATTAACAACGGGACGCGATTAAAAAATAAAATAAAAAAAACCGGCAACTCGTCAACCGGCGAGCAGGGATTTCCTAAGGGTTTTTTTTTCCCCGTCGCCCACTCTTCCACCGCGTCGACGTCGTCGCAAATTAAGTGCCGGGATTAAAAGCGTGCGGCGGGCGGGCGGGGAAAAAGAAAAGGAAATATTTATTTTTTTTTTTTCGAAACAACGATATTATACGACGTCGCGTAATATTATAATGCGTTTTGTATTGTTACAGTATATATATATATATTATGTACACAGTCGCACGCGTTCGGGATCGTCGAGACGGGGGCAAAAATTAAAACGACCCGGATTTTTTTTTTCTTTACACGTTTTTTGTTTTTTTGTTTTTTAACCGGAGGATCTTCGCGTTTATAATAAATGTACGCGAAAATATACGCTGCGGCGGCGGGCTCGAGCGTGTAGAAGAGGAGAAAAAGACATTTTTATTTTTTTCCCGACCCCGTTTATTTTCTTAATTATCCGGTTAAGACGGGGATCACCGTCTCGTTTTTCGTTCCCGTCAATAAGCACGTACCGCGTATAATGATAATGATTATAATAATAAGAATAATAATGATAATAATTCACGGTTAGGTCACGCGCGCGGTTCGCCGGCCTGCAGCGGCGGCCGGTCCTCGAAACTCGAGGCGGCGGAGGCCGTTCGGTTTTTAACCGCGCCGTGTCTCCGTCACCGGATGATATCAAAGGCCCAAGACGAAATATAAGAAAAAAAAAATGCCGAAATAACTGTCGGTCGCGCGGGGGTAGTTCGACGCTCATCGTTTCGGGGACAATGTTTACAAGACACGAGTGAAATCCGTTGGCGATTTAAAATCGCTTACGAAAATGACGGACGGTTGCGAGTCGACTCGAAACGGAGTGGTTTGAGATGAATAAATAGAAAACGAAATTAGTCACAGAGTTTTTACGTATACAACACGGTTTTTCCAATACTTTTTTATTCGGACGGCAAATTTTCGACTATTTCAAAAAAAAAAAAAAATGATTATTTTCGAAAATTTCAACGTTCTATAAGTTCTTAGTACAAAAGTTTTCGACGTTTCTTTAAATTTGTATCAGACTTGTATCGTGCCGATTTCAATGGTACGTGAAAGTTTTAGCTTACTCCGATCATTGTTGTGGATGTTTTAAATCTAAACCGATTATGTCCAAAACGAGTTTGCCGTAATTTTTAACGTTTTCTCCTTAATTTCAGGTAAGTTTTTTTATTGTAACTTTTTAGTTTTACACACGCCCAAGTTAATGACCCCCTCAAAGTACCATCCGTGTCCGTGTACCTATCGTCGGAGGTACTGACGTTAAAAATCGGAGCGTTATCGAAGAAGTTATCGTGATTACATAGTGGTAAAAAAAAAAAAAATCATGTGAAAACCAATACATTCTTCGTTTCACTCAGAATCTAATATAAAAATAGGGTTGGTACCTATACTGACCGGGCGGGCTATAGTATGTTGAAGTAACGCGACTCCGACTTTGCAGTTGGCCATCGTTTCGGGTGGGTCAGTCGGAGGTTTGGAGGGTTTATTTCGAAGCGTATTACATTGGGTATTATACTTGTAAGCATAAATTGTAATTATAAATTGTTTGCAAACATATTCCGAGTGAGCTCTGGTGATTTTATTCAAAATTTAAAAAACCAAACAGTTTTGGTTATAAACTAAGTTATCTTCTGGCGTGTCTACTCTCTATGAGCTTTTGCCACCATTGCTACACTTCGCCACCTGTTTCTATCTCGGACTGCTAATCTCCAGTCCTCATCTCCTAGGACTTTAAGATCTTCTTCCACCACGTCAATCCTTCTTTTCCTAGGTCTTCCTCTAGGTCTTTTTCCTCGTGGTTTCCATTCCAACGCTACTCTAACTGTTTCGTCCGCTTCTCTTCTCATTGTACGACCTAACCATTGTATCCTCTGGCTAACACAAGCTTACTGCTAGTTCCGACAAATCGTTCCGACAGTTCTCGCTGTTACATCTCCTTCACCAGTTTCCCGTTGTTTCACCGATGATAGGTCCACACATTTTCCTCCATACTCTGTTCTCAAAAGTCCTCAAGTTTCTCTCTGTTTGTTTATTTGTCGTCCAATATTGGCAACCATACGCGAGATAAACTATAAATCTTAGATCCAAAAACATGTATTATAACAACAATTCAAGCCCATCGACCATCATTATAATATGAATCTTGAAAATCAATAACTGTTTTTGAAGACCCTAGGACTTCAGAGAATACCACACTTTTACCGGACTAAATTTAAATACTACGGATAAAATGATTTCATTTTTTTATAAAAATTTCACAACAGTCGCATAGCACTATTTTGTCTGCACGGTACGCTGATATAACTGAAACAATTGAGGTTCACTTTTTGGGTTCGACTTGTTTAATGGGCAACCATCTACTATCTTGAATCGTGGTCATAACTGCAAAAAAAAAAAAAATGCTAAAAACTGTACGTATCTTTGGAAAAATTAATTATTATCATTATATATTATTCAGATGGGTTAAAACTGATTAATGTTTTATGAAAAAAAAACACAGAATATTTAATATTATTATATATTTAGAACACAAGTGCTTACTTAAAACTAAAAACGGCCAAATGATTCCCAAATTTATACTCGAGTTTAAACGAATATTATTAATTTTGAAAAAAACGCGTGTAAATATATAGGTTCTAATTGTTTTGCCAATACTTTTAGGAGTTTTAAGATTTTTTTGTCAACTGCAAAATACAACATAATTTCATTACATATCAGCGTTATTTTTAACGTTGTTGCTCGAAATCACCTAGCTTAGTTTTTCCCAATATAGAACCTATACGTGCTTATAGGAGTTATATTTTATTGTAATGCATACTATGAAATTTTGAGATCTTACAAAAATAAAAATTGCATTTTATTCATTTTTTTTCTCCAAAACTTTTTCAGTAGGTATAAAAAAAATTGTGGAAACCGATTTTAAAAATGTTTTAAATTATGTCTTTGAAAGTATATTGTTGTCAAGCTTATGTATAAGTCTAGAGATCTAAACTGAATCATAAAAGCTGTTAACTGATTCCGAATATTGTCGACGTGTTAGCCAAACAACGGTCAACGTGGATTGAAACTTTTATCTTGCTTGTACAAGTGGAGAACCCTTACTATGAAAATACTTCTTTTTTACGCTTTAAGAAACGACCGGTAAATTTTGTTTTGCGTATTTTATTAATTTTTCAAATCTTAAACATTGTACAGTTGTGTTGTTTTTTTATCGAAAAACAGTTCACCGATATAATAATATGGGTCTAGGTACGCTTGACTGTCGGTTATTATTACGAGTAAACTCAATAATATTCGTATACGGTGTACCATATATTTTTTATTTTCACGTAATGAACACAAAACTGTGTGTACCTAAACGTAAACTACTTAGATAAAAAATAATGAAACGCGCTAATGATGCTTTTTTTACATGTAGAATTGATAATATTATATTTTACAAAATTGATGAAATGATTATAATCCGACTAACAAGTACGGTTTTTCATTTTTACCATTCTCTGATTACATAGTAATTATTGTAAAGGTTTCTGGGTGATAGGTCTTATCGGTTATCTGGTAAAAATTGTGTACAGTATAAATGCTAACCGGTACCTAACCGATGACGTTTGCAATTATATCTAAGGTTAATGAGGCTATAAAATATTTAAGTAGCATAGGCTGCTCGAAAAATACGGTGGTTATAAAAGACCTAAACAACTTAATTTCCCTTACTAGTTCAGTTCACGGCACGTGACCGTTGTAACTCGCGCTTATGACTCTGTTTTGAAATTTACGGCCAACAGAGAAATATATACACCATGGTAAGGATTGTTTTTTGTATGATTTTGGATTTTTTTTTTTATTTTTTTTCGCACGGATGTCGTCGGCTATCGAGATTGATCTCATGAAAACGTATAATACAGTTTATGAATTTTTCTTCGATCACACATTTTTTTTCCGTATCCTACATTTCGGACTAATTGTAAATTCATTTGTAGTGCTCTTCGCGTGTATTTAAACATTATTCATACACGTCATTACAATTAAAATTCTCGCGTTCGGCAAAATGGTTTGGAGAAAAACCTTGATAAAAAAATTCGCAACACTATTCGCTAGAACGTAAACTGGATTTTCGTTGAATATTTTTAATAACACACTATAGGAGGGCCCCTCTGCGCGCCGGCCCCCAATTATTATTATTTGTTATTATTTTTCGTCATGTCAACGTATTGTATTATCCTTAGGTTATTATCTCAGTAACTTACAAGCGTTATTATCTTTTCGTTTATTACTACGATAATGTAGGTTGTTATGAAAACGGTACAACACGAAAACGTTATAAATGTTGGAAACAGACCGAAAAAGAAACGACCAAACAAACGTAATTTTCTCATGTTTATACGTGACGTGACTCACGGTGAGATAGTAAATGTAGGCAAAATGATGGGGAGGTGAAACATAAAAAAAAAGGTTCTTAATAACGTTTGAGCGATAAGTATATACGTGGGTAATAACTCCGTCCCGGACTTTATTAGTGTTTTTGATTTTTAACCGTTTGCTGCAGGCCGTCCGTTCGATCGGTCTGTTACTGTTCGCGGTGGCAGCAAGCGTTGTCGTCGTCCTCGGAGCGCCCGCGAAACCCAAGGCCCAGCAACTGAACGCCGCGTCGTGCAGCAACGTGCTGCCGCAAATCGTCAACACGAAGTATCCGCTCACCGCGCCGGTCGTGTTGCCGGACGGCGGCGTCAAGTATCGCGTGGCGCTGATCACCGACTTGGACGGTCAGTCGGTCAGCAAGAACGAGACCCACTCGTACCAGAGCTACTTGAAGCAGGGCTACCTGACTTACAACGCGGCCAAAAAACACGTGTCCGTGGAATGGGACTCGGCCACCGACGGCCAACGGTACGTGTCCAAGCTGTCCATAAACGGCCGCGGCGCGGAACTGTCGGAGCTGGTCACGTACAACGGCAACCTGATCACGCTGGACGACAAGACCGGTCTGGTTTACTTGCTCGAAAACGACAACCTGGTGCCGTGGGTGATCGTCGTCGACGGTAACGGACGCAAGGGGAAAGGTAATAACAATAATAATATGTTGTAAAACTAGGTTTCGTGAACAATAATATCAACTATATCGTATCGTACAACTAATGTTACAAAACGACCGTGATTAAACGGTACTTTTTCAACGATAGCCCGTTGTAACGCAGAAAATACCGATGTAATCGGGTTGAACGCGTCCGCAGCGTTCGGCGCTGCTGTCCGGCCGCATGATAAAAAAAAAATTTAACGTCGATTCACGATTTCGCGCAAATAATATCGACGGTTTTCAAAACGAAATTTATCGAATCTTTATCATCGTCCGGTAACGACGTTTCAGCGATGAAGAACGAATGGGCCACGGTCAAGGACTCGAAACTGTACGTGGGCTCGCACGGCAAGGAAATGGTCAGCGACGGCGGTCTGAAGGTGAAAGACCACCAGCTGATGTGGGTGAAGGTGATCGACGCGGACGGCGGCGTGGAGCACGTGGACTGGACGGACAACTACGTCAAGCTGCGCGCGGCCGCCGGCATACGGTTCCCCGGGTACATGACCCACGAGGCGTGCGTGTGGAGCAACGTGCACGGCCGGTGGTTCTTCCTGCCGAGGAAGGCGTCCACGGAGCCGTTCAACCCGTCCACGGACGACCGTAAAGGCACCAACAAACTGTTGACCGCCACGCCGGACTTTAGCGACATCAAGGTAAAAGAAAGTTAAAAAAAAGGTAAAAAGAAAAGGTACGATGAGCTGCGAGAGAGCGAAGAAGCGAGCTAGTGAACCGCTCGGAGTTTTATACGCTCAAAGCTGGCCGCGAACGAGTTAAAAAGTTCGATTTAATAATAGCTTTTGAAATCTCTCTCTCTCGCGTTCAAGTCGCGTTTTCTATACCACGCGTTACATTAATTTTCGACCGAAAACTAGTTAGTACCTAAATCTCGTGTGAATCATCGAAACGATGATGTTTCGATCGTGTTGATCCGGACGTTTTACTGTCCACTGCGGTCGCACCGTCGAGAAAAGACCTAAGAAATAATACGAAAATGAACCGATCGAGTCAATGCGCATTTAAACCATCTTGGCTCAAGTTAATTTCTCGACTAGATCGGGGTTTCGCGTTTATTCGATCGAAACATTTTGACTACCGAGTCAAAAATACAAGCTTTTACCCGCTAACAGCATCGATTGTGTCGTGTAGACTTACCCGGTAGTAGTTAGGTACCTACCCGTATATTATAACATGTAATTTCATATTACAGTATTGTTGAATGTACGGAAATTTCCTCAATAAACCTTTGTTTCATACCGCCACGCCAATTCACCGAAAAATTTATCATTTTTATCTCTAGGTGGTGGACATTGGCAAAGTGGTGCCCAACCACGGCTACGCTAGTTTCAAATTCATCCCAAACACTAACGATACGGTTATCGCTGCGATCAGTACGCAGGAAGAGGATGACGAGACAGCCACTTTCATAACGGCTTTCACCATCCACGGAGACATTCTTTTCCCGGAAACCGAAGTGTCCAAACTCAAATTTGAAGGAATCGAGTTTGTGTAAAATGTGTATGCTGTATTTGACACGAGTGGATACAGCAATTTTAGTGTGTGCCAGACTGTATTTACTCGATATATAAACAGAAATAAAAAAAAAATCATCACTTGTTATTATGAATTATAATATTTTTCACGGTAAATAAAATGTATCACTAACTATCTTGTATGAATTGTTTTTCAACCGGTTGTTGTTTATAAAGGCAATTTATAATATAACCATA
Organism: Hormaphis cornu; assembly: GCA_017140985.1. Classification (NCBI taxonomy): domain Eukaryota; kingdom Metazoa; phylum Arthropoda; class Insecta; order Hemiptera; family Hormaphididae; genus Hormaphis; species Hormaphis cornu. Next base: position 5,793,378 of record CM029358.1, read on the forward strand.
TCATGATTATTTGGTTTTCTGAGCAAAAACACTTTTTTAGGTTTGTAAGACTGCTTCTATGTGGTTGTGTAAACATTACCTTTAAAAAGTGCCGGTAATCGTCTATCTAAATTTAAAATTAAATACTCTATTGTCGTAAAAAATTTTAGTCTACAGATATTTCTATTATGAAACATAATACACCTATAGGTTATCGGGCAAATTTTGTCCAATAATAAAAATAGACAGAATAGCAACTTCGCAGCTTTAAAGTAGAACATAGGTCAAAGCATTGAGATGGTGATGGGTCACGGTTTTGGGTGGGTCAATGATCAGTGATTTTGAAGACGAAACTTTTGTACATGAAATCTGTAAACAACGGGTTCTTTTTCTCGTAAACAATAAGATACCGTTTTGTTAGCCTGATACATTTCCTACCTATATTTTCAAATGTTTAATTTTTTGTGGCGATCCACGTTTCTATTGAGTTTTCTGCTGGAGAGCCGGTAGCGCAACTAGGAATTTGTCAAGTGGGGTTCCATACTTTTTATAACATGGACAATTTAATTAAGATTAAAAAACTGGTGGGTATGATTGAAAATCGATTACACTATTTTGATGATATTTAGTTTTTTCGTAAAAATTTTCTACAGCATGTTTCCATTTGTTAAAGCTTCCGTGCAAAGCTGACCTAATTGCTGATTACCTTGTATACATCTAAATTGAGAAAAAAGCACGCAGTATTTGCAATAAGCGCCGTCTTCTATTTAACCATAAGCAAGCCAATTCCAATTTTCTAACCAGCCAAATTGAAACTTTAATGATTTTTTGCCTTGCTGAGTAGAAGGAAATACGGAATTCTTATCGGATGTCCACAGGTTTGCAAGATGTTGAATTTTTTCAGCATCGGTCAATTTTTTTCCAACACATAGTTTGATGTCAAAAATTAAATGACATTTTGAAAACATATTTTTATATCGCAATCGTTCGTCATTTTTGACTTATGCATAACACTATGCATACGTGCAGTAGATGTGAGAACTTCAATTTACATACAAAATATTTTGTAATTCGTTTAACAGCCTTATAAGAACGAAATCGCGTCGTTTCACTTTATAATCAATTACCTAGCTCTCATATGACATGAACAGTTGATTTCATTACAACGATGCTTGCTTTCTTCGTTCGTTCTTTGGTACCAAAGGGTTCTGACTCGATTACTCTCGAGTACACTAAGACAATTCTAAGAAATCCATCCTTTAGTTAATATTTTGCGTTTAACAGAATTATCACTACCTATATTATGCGTTTCATGAACAATTTATTAATATACCTAAACAAAACGGTACAAGTATCGTTTAACTCGGGATGTAAAATTTCCGATCGTCAGAAAAAATAATCGTTTTAATATCAGTTATTGTTTCGATCTATGTAACGCGGCTTTTGTTTGATGACAGCGGTCATCTGTTGTTTAAAGACTTACATACAAATTAACGATCTGTTATTATACTTAACAATCTAAAATTTTTCGATGTTAATTTAGTTGTGCCGGCAAACAATGCTCTTAGTCGCTCAATCGAAGTAAAAAATTACAATACTTATATTATGATAGAAAAATATTTTGAGCTTATAAACCTACAGAAAAAAAAAAACAAAAAAAACAAAAACAAAATACGTACACAATTTGTACACAAAACAAATAATTTTTTTTTTTTAACGATGTACCTAAAAAAAGTTTTCGCTTTTTTCTTAGTCAGTTAATACAATTTGAAAATAGAAATTTTGCACTTCACAAGTTCTTCCATACTAGTTTAAGTTTTGTAGTTAGAAATCTGTAACTTAAATTATACAATCTATACGTATTCCTTGATGTACAGTTGTGCGATTTTTTTTTTTTTTTTTAATAACTTTAGGGTTTAAAATCGACAGCGTTGTTGGGAATATTGAATTTCACGATTATTTTTTTTTTTTTAATGATCAAAATTTTACAAAAAAAAAACTTGTATATTATAGGTATTACCGTTCTGAATCGTAATAATTTTTCAAAACCAAAATTGGTTAATTTTTTTGTTTCGTTTGTAAAACAACAATGTACTAAGATGGCCTACTGCTACAGAAACGACGTATAGACGCGGTCTAGGGCAATAGGGCGCCGCCAACTGGGCGTTGGTACAAGTAGGCGCGAGTTAAGTGGACGCCAGGACAGCCGGGCGCTGAACAGCTAATTATGCTTATTTAAGTAGTAAAAAGTCACGATTGGCTTGCACTTTTTGTAAATCGTCAATAAGCTTCCAGACTGTAGGATGATTCTACAATCCTGGGCGTCACGCGTGCGGGCGAATTTTTAAAAATTGCAATGTGTTTGGTCAATTTAGCATAATGCGTTCGGGTGACCAATTTTTTTTTATTATTTATATTTAATACCCCGTTTTTCGAGCGGTTAGATTCACTAAAAATATAATTTTCAATTGAAATGCGTCGTTTATTTCGTTTTGTATTGAAAATATAATCAATTTCAAGAACCATATTTTACGTAAACTACAAGCTTAGCAGAAATACCGCGCGTTTGGCACTGGCTCGCTACGCTCGTTCGGCGCCGTCGCTTTGCTCCGCTAACGAATAACAGCCCGAAACCTACTGCATCCGAACCTGGACACTTTACGCTACTTGGTCTAACCCTAAACCTAAAAAACTATTGAGAACGTTTATGTTTTTTATTCGCCCAAAACGCATTACATTTATTATACGGGTAAAAAGGCGATTCGCCCGAACGCAGAGCGCCCTTCATCATACCCGAATCCGCCTGAAGCAGCTGTTCAGCTGTCCTCGCGCCTACTTGTCCCAACGCCCAGTTAGCTGCGCCGAGTTGGCTGTGCCCAGTTGGCGGCGCCCACTTGTCCCATTCCGTATGGACGCGCTCTGGCGCAATCCGATGGTAACTTTGTCGGATAGCCCCCCATCCCCACCCACCTCCACTAATGGGGAAAACTCCGTCCCCCGCGTACTGGGGTATCAAGCGCTGCATAAACGGGGGAAAAGAAAAGAGAAAAAAAAAGATTAAATCAAATGCTCCGTATACATCCATAATACATACCTATATTGTACGTACACACACCGCGGGTGTATTTTATAAAATAACCTGGAAAAAGCGACGACCGATTACAAAACGACTTAACGACGTCGCAGCGGCGCTCACTCAAGTCAAAGTCGATTCATCATCGATGACTACGCGCATAAGACTCTCCGAGCTCGCAACAGTATAATAATTGATGATGATGATGATAATTTAAGACGTCTCGGTTTTTTTTTTTAAGAAAGAAGAAAATACAACGTTGTCCCGGCCATCGCACAAAAGCGACGCGAGCCCTTTTAACTTTTGAGACACGCTTTTGTCAGGTACCACCTGTATATATATACATATATTTATAATATCCTCTGGCGCGCTAAGTCCCGCGAAAGAGACGGCCGCGATGTACCGCGCAGGTCGTACATAATAATATATTAATATTATAATAATAATAATGTAGGTACACTGCAAAAGGTGTGCTCTTATAATAGACAGATCGAGCCCCATTTAAGCTCCGGGGCCTTTTTAAATTATGATCTCAGCTGCCGCGGCCGGCGGCGTTTATAATATATATTATCGTCGTCGTCGTCGTCGTCGGGGGTAGTGGAGGTAGGCGCTTCTAATTATGAATACGACCGGGGTCGTAGTGGCGAGAAGAAAAACGACGACGGGCCGGGACGGCAGCCGCGGGACGAAGGAGAGGAGACGGGAAGAAGAAGAAAGCGGGTTTAGTGCTTTTGTGATGGAAAACGGCGGAAAATATTAACAAGTAAAAGATTTAAACGGGCGCGGCGGAGAGGCGCCGAAGGGATCAATTATTATGAAGGAGGATTACAACTGTACCTACCGCGCGTATACATATACGTATATCGCGCTGGAGGATGGGGTTGATGACGAAGAATGTCGTTTAAATTTCATTAATGTCAGTCTCCATTTTTATATCGCGAAATAACAACGTATATATGGGTACATCGTGTACGAGGCGGCGGAAAGTAAAGCGATAAATACCCTTATTTTTTTGTGGCGGCGGCGGAGGGAGGTTTTTTTTTTCAGTTCCCGTCCCGCCGCGTTCCTCTTTACGCGCGCGCACAATGAGATCTTACGATGTTTCGTTTAAAGTCGCGCGCGAGAGACCGACGATACATTAACGACTGTGCGTGAAGGATCGTTATGACGATGATAATAACAATAATATATCGGCCATTACAATATCTGGAAATAAGCCAGGGAAAAAAATCGTTTCGTTTTAGATTCCGAACGCGTTAGCGAGGAAGCGGTTTTTGAGATTCTGAGTGAAACGAACAATTTATCGGTGATTGTTCGCGTGATGTTTTTTTCTGTTTGTGAACGCTATTGATTGTAATGAACGGTCCTCGCGTTGAACACCCTCTAACGAAAGGTCTAGAGACTCACGTTGTGTGCTTTGGAGGGTTTGAATTTCGGAAGTTCAATGTTGAAAAAGTCACGATCGCAAAAAGTGGGTCGACCAAAAACGTTAAAAAAAAAAAAAAACTAGGACAAACGTGTTTTTTGACATAATCGATTTGGTTTTTTGGCATTGAAACCGTAGACGGAACCAGCCGAAACTCGTACACGAGTCAAATACAGGTCTGGGTCCAAGTTTCGAGTGGTTTTGAAAATTATTTTCGAGCTAAGTGTAGAACTTTAAAAATTTCCATTTTCTTTGCGGTTTCAGTTCGATACAAAACTATAGATATTTAACACAAGATTGACGACAAGAATACACAATATATTCTACAAAAAACTTTCGAAAATTGATGTTCGTTTTTAGTCGTTTAAAGTTGAGAAAATATGGTCGAAAATTGCTCTTGTCTTTGACTAATTTTTAGAAAAAAATTTGTAACTTACACGAATTTGTTATTTAAGAATCGAAACATGATATACAATACAAAATAGCTATTAGACTGTGTAGAATATATATCAAAAAAAAAAAAACTAGGTTCGCTCTATGTCGTGTGGGAAGTTTGACGGAGTAGTTTTTGATGTGTCACTGGTTTGGAAGTTGTGATTCAAACGTAATGTTTAACAGGTATGTGAAACTCTGAAAGCGATGATAAATCATTGCCTTCGAAAAAACAATTCTGATTGAGCTCAGCTATCGTTAGCATACGTCCTGGTAAAAACCATACTTCACAAAAAATATACTATGAAAATCATTTAAAAGTACCTACCGTAAACTTTTTTCGATCTTTTATAACGTAGTAAATACATTTAGTTGAAAACGATATAGGATAATTGTTTATAACGATAGTTTAAATAGGTACAGCAGTTCTATGACCCCGGATTTCTCTGTTTCATAACATAACTCTGGAAATAATCAAATCGTCAAAAAATGCTTAATGTAAAGTAAAATTGAATGCCGAAATCCCAACTTACACGTGGTATTTAACGTAACGATCGGAACGCTCCTTCTACCCGAAAACGTCATTACGAACCGGAAAGTTTAAAATTTTCTGCCGTAAAATTCTCGATTTTTTTTTTGTTTTTGGTTTTTGGGGTAAACACACAAAACGTGAGAAAATATTAAAAAAAAAAAAAACTTTTACCAAAGTACCACCGGGATTCATAGACCTTTCATTTGAGGCACTGACTTAAAAAATCTGAGCACTCGTTCTACCCGTAAAGTTGCTGACAGAAAAAAAAACAATATTATACGTTCCTCGCTGTCGTTCAGAATCTAAAAAATTCAAAACGGGCGTGTAAAAAACTCGTCGAACGTGTCAAAATCATACTTGAGGCCAGACATTTGAATGTTCAATATTGTTTTTGCAAACTTTGATATTACGTTGTACCTACATTTCCGCGCTGTTAAAGCGTAATAATATAATTATAATATCGTTGAGTCGTCACTATGAAAAAAAAAAAACATTAAACACACAAAATTACACGTACACAAGCGTAAACCACGCGCTATATTATAGTGTCAATCAATAATGAACAACCTAAAATAGACTATATAATAATAATTGTACACGCGGTGAGCCCGTTCGGTGGGACCCTGTTCCTCAACAGTAAAGTAAAATACATTTATAGGTACAACTTCACGTATCGGCCGTGTTAAGTTTAAAAATTTTTCGATTTGTACCGATCGTTTCGTTGAATAGTTCGGCGCGATTTCACTTTTGCGACGACGACCTGGGATTGCCGTAGGCGATCGCGTGACTGGTGGCCACGCCGTGTCTGCCGTTGCTCACGCTGTTCGCGATGACCGTCGTGCCGCCGCCCGCGGACGATCTCTCGAACCCTTGATCGCGACCGGCACCGCCGTTGCCGTTGCCCGAATGACCGGCACCGCCGTTGCCGTTGGGGAACACTCCGAACATTATCGGGAACCAAGCGTTGAACGAAGCCTCCGCGTTGCTGCTCGGACCGTCGCGACCTGTCGATACGGTGGAGGATTCGTTATTGTTGACAACGCGCAATGATGAAACGACTGCAGTATCGATGGAAAAACGGACTGGCTACTTTTGGACGGAGAGCCCTTAGAAGAATATTCGGGTCGAAAAGAAACGGGAGTTTGAATTGAGAACGAACCGAGAAGCGGAAGAACTGTATTCAAGTATGATTGAAGTCGTTGAGAGCTGGGACGGGCTGGACGCACGTGTGGAGGTCTATAAATGCCTTGTTGGGTCGGCCACAAGTTGGAAACCGGACACGAGAAGGCCGGGAGGGCGGGCCAGGCGACGACGGAAGGACAGGATCGAAAAAGATGCGCCGTGGTTGGGAGTGAACAACGGATCAGAATTAGTTCAAAGGATTTTTCACATTTTTATTACGACTACAAAAGTATAAAACATGAAAAAATGATATTCGTACTTAAAATTTGGCCATAATAATAAAAATCTGAAAAAAAAAATCTGTAAACGGTGCCTTTCCTAAAGTCATCAACGGTCTTTATGGGTAGTAACATTGCGAATACTGGCATACTGTGTACGCTTTGTGAAAAATGGACCGAAATTGATTTTTGACTCTAATTTTCACCTCTTAAAATAAAAATTTCTGAAAAATATATTTTTGATTAAGTTCGGGAAAACGTTTAACATAATTTTCGAAGAAAAACGTTTTTCTATTATATCGTTTAAAAAACTAAAATGAAATATATCATAGGTGATTCGTGGTAACTAGTTGATAACGTGTGGGCAGTTTCTCAATTTAAATAGAGCTGAGTTAACTATAATATTTTTTTTGACGATTTTTTCGAGTAACAAGAACAATACGAACTAAAAACCGTCTATCACAAAAAATCGTACAACGCGTGGATGCTATATTAATTGCCTGTTGAAAACCCCTTAAAAAAAATCTGTACCCGGCATCACCCGAATCGTTCTTTCGCGCCAGTTGCGGTTTTGATAAATGGAGGTAGGGTTGATTTCTTTTTATCTTATAAATATTCATAGATAAAAATAGAATGTAATTGATCGAGTTTGTTTGAAATTTCTTCATCGTATATTTTCTACTGTAGTTACCAGGCACGTAGCTAAGGGGTGGCCTGGGGTGGCCCGGCCACCCAAAATATTTAGAGGCCACCCTGTTGGCCACCCCATTATATTGAAATATTGTTGAAATACCCAAGGCTCAAATAATTGGGTAAAAAAATTAAACATATTTTAAAATTTCTATTATCATATTTACTACTTGTATTTTTACATAATTGTCTTTCCGAACACTATGGTCAGATTACCAGATATCAGAACTCAGAATAGAAATCGTTCATACATATTCGTCGTATTAACGAGTAACGACAACAACAATGCATCTATATTATTATATTAATTATTATTATAAAGTCGCAAGAACTAGCAACTAGCAGGTATTCCTATTCCAGTAAATGTTGGCCACTCAAGAAAAATATTGGCTATAACTGGGCCACCCTAATTATTTAATCCTAGCTACGTGCCTGGTAGTTACCTACTCGTTTTGTCATTTTACCTGTAAACCGTTAGTAAAACAAAATCGAACCATTTTATCGGATTTCTTCGTCGTCGTATTTCGGTTACAACCAAAGAAAATGTCAAAAATAATTTTTGAAAATTAGCATCTACCATCTGAGTCCGTTTTCCAATCTTCTAGCCCGATACATTCGTAAAAACATAAATATATTTTTTACACTTCTGGTCGATCATATTCTAGGAAACCAACTGTTATTGCAACTCTCGATAAACAACGAAGAAGGAATGCGTTGTTTCGTACGGACGATATAATTGTAAAAAAAAAAAAAGTATTATTGCGGCCGGCTGCGGTCTCATCGTATAAACCTATGAAATGCGTTCGGACAGAGTCGCCGAAATAAACGCAGTGCAATCATAGATGAAAAATGATTTAACTTGATTGTTCCATGAAAAGTACGTAGTGATAAGCTTAAATCGTGATAAAATCAATAATTTTTCACGGGGGAAAAAAAGGATAAAACTTATTTCGAACGCCCTATAAAGTTGTACTGGCTACAGGTGCGTTAAAAGCTCGCGCGAGACGACGACTGTAAATTTAAAAGTATCTATTACGCTTAAACCGACTAGCCGTACCGCTGTACCGTAGAATGTTTTGACGTTCGGTGGTGTTCTTTGTGTTTTGAAAATCGTTGACTTTATGTTTTTACAGCGAAGAGTTGACGTTATTAACGCGTTTAACCGGCCACAACGCTTGTTCGTCCGAGATCACCGAAACTATGTGTATAGAGAAGTCCTCTAAAACCGTGCAAAACGTTTTACGTCGGTTTCCGTACATGACACGTTATAGTTGTCATAAAACTTACGGCCGATCGACTCGCCCCGGGTACCCACTGTAAGTCTGTTATAAGTCTTTTCTTAAAAAAAAATCATTTCTCATCCACCAATCGTGTCCGACGGACCGACGTAGAACGTTTGGCTTTTAAAAACGTCCGAGACGTTTCGAGAGTCGCTCACAACCGGTCGTCCCCGTCGACTCGCCGCACTCCACCGTACTAACCACTCCACCATACTAACGTCTCCGCGCGCGGGTCTCACCTCTGTGCTGTTTCCTGTTGCTGTCCGACGGCTCCTCCACGCTGTTGGCGCCGCTCTGCTCTTTGGAATCGAACGGCTTCGTACCGACGTACCCCGCCGCGGGCTGTTCGGCCCCGGACGGCGGCGGACCGTACGAGTCTTGGGGGGCGTTTGGCGGCGGCGGCCCGTACGAGTCTTGCGGCACCCGCTGTCCGTAGTAGGCGCTGGCCTGCGGGGACGGCGGTGGTGGCCCGTAGCTGTTGCCGCCAAACGTCGGACGGTATTCGGCCATGCCGGTGAACGCGGCCAGCTGACCGTTGGGGTCGAAACCGCTGAACGAGAACGACCGCATCGGTTCCGGGCTGCGTTTTATCCGCATCATGACCACTGCGGAGGGCGTGCGAAACACAATGTTAAAAATCATCGGGTCGCCACAGTTTTACGCGGGGGACACTAGGGCGCGTAGTTTAGAATTTGCGTTGTTTTACGTTATCCGAGAGAGTTAAAAGCAAAAGTTTCAGCGGCGTGGTCCCCCGATCATTATCATCGAAAAGACCCGTGTTCTCCCCCTGGAAACGCGTTAAGTATACTTTCGAATTGGCGTTTAACTCGCGAGCGCCGAAATGTGTAAAACACGACGACGTGAAAATTGAAATCCGACCGTTCAAGTACATTTTACACGGATCGGGAATGTTTTTTTTTAATTTTTCATCGAAGTCGCACTCGCCCCTGTCGGCCGACCCCCGTGACTCACCTTCGGGCACCACCACGTGGGCGCTGCACGCCACCTGTGCGACGATCACCAAAACTGCAGCGGAGACGGCGGAAGTCTGCATGGCGTGCACGAGTCGCAGAGATTTAAAAACGAGCGTTAAAAACGAACGAAAAATTATAAAACAAGACCCTATTTGGAATCTCCGGAGAGTTGTGCACGACGAGCTGTACCGGACTGTACGGCGGCCGACGGCGGAATGGGACGAACGGCCGGTCCGGATCCCGTAGATATAGCACCGCGGTCCGGCGGCGGCGTGTTACGGGACCGAACCGGGACGTGTTCTGGACGTGTAATCGAGCCGAATCGGCAGCTAGCTGCTAACCGGTGGCAAATTTTTTTAATGTTCCCATAAATACGTGCATCATGTATTTTAATATTATTATTTTCGTACACGTTTACGCGCCCCTCATATATTATTCGTCGTGCCGCCGTTTTCACGAATCCGTCGATTGATATGCACCGCCGCCGTGCGAGAAGACTAGGTCGTGCCAAAAAAAAAATAATAACTTTTAAATAAATTAAATTAAAAAACAAACGAAAATCGCGAACGCCCGGAATTTTTCGCACGAGACAGACGGTGTGTTCGTGTGCGGGCACTGCCCCGTTACGGGCGACCGCGTGCATCTCATACGTCGCGTGCAATAAAATATTTTAACATTGTCAGTATACGTTTCAAATTTAATTTTAGTCGTTATATTTCGTCAGCGCGTTTTAATAGCTTGGGGACTTGGTTTTACACTCTGAGTGCATCTTCTTCGAAATGCCAAAGCTCAAAAAAGTTGCCCAAAGACCAAAAACATTTTTCGACCGTTTTCGGAATACGGGTTGAAATTTCGACAGCCGTTATCACTTTCTCGGGTAGCAGTTGCGATCTTTACGTCGGGTACCACAAACGTGTTTGGATCGTGGTAAACATTTTATTCGAAAAGTGTTTTGATTATTATTGTCTGATATGCCGAAAACGCGTACTCGTGGTACGACTCGATAGGTGCTGCTATGGCCTGGCCGGCCGTGCCTACCTTTTCTGTGATAAAATTCTCTGATAAACGTTTAAATTATGAAACAACTCGAAGTGATCTTCACGGGCCGATCCGCCCAGCTCTGTTGAACCGCGGACTGAAGTTTAGCGACACGACAAAAGTTGTCGGGGCCTCGGGGACAAAAGGCGTTTTCAAAACGCTGAGATCACTTTAGGTCGCGCGGACAGTTCGACGGAGTGGCGACTTACGTCTTGGGTGTGTCGCTGGATCGGAAGTTGTGGTTCGAACGTATTGTTCAATATCCGAGAGAGCGACGAAAAATCGTTGGCTTCAATAAAAAAAACGATTCTGAGCGAGGTCAATCGTCAAGCAGCCGTAGAGTATTGATGTAACCCGGGGTGTTCGGTTCGGTTTAAAAATTGAACTCAAAATTGGAAATATTCGAACCGAACTAAACACCGAATAATGGTTCAGTTCGAATATCGAACCAAGGAAAAAAAAATTTGAACCTAGTTTGTCGAAAAACGATAAAAAGAAATGGAAATCCTTCTTCACTTGGACTTGAAATTATGTTTAAGAGGTACCTACTCAATAAATTATAGACATTGTTCGCGGCGCGAAACGGTCATTTATAATATTATATTGTTTTGGTTCGATATTTTAATTGAACGGTTCGGGTTCGAATAAAAAATTGTGAGTTCGGTCGATTCGGGTTCGACCTCAAAAACTTGGGTTCGCGACATCACTACAGTGATGGGTCACGCGTAAATTTGCCGAGAATATCAAAGTCCTACACACAGCTCAATCGTTTTCGAAATCAACTTTTATAAGACCTCGTATCTATCGTATAGTGTTATGTGAATGGTTCGGCTTGTAGCGGCGATCATTATTTTGGATTCTTCTTAGATTCATGACCGTGATATTTTTAAATTTGAGACACCTCAGAGTACCGTCAGAGTTCGTAGACCTTTCGTCAAATGTACCGACTTCAGATTAAGTCGGAGCATTTTCACTGAGTTTTTAGATTGTTCGCAGAAAAAAAAAATCGTCATCACCGCTAGTACCCGATGACGACAATGACGGAATCCGCGTAACGGATATATTGTAGCCTCTCTCATTCGTAATGTTGACGAACGCACGTGTGACGCACGGGCAACTCGAGCACCCGCAGAGAGCGGCCGACGAATCGCGCGACTCCGAGAAGAGACGTTACGACGTGAGGATAAATTAAATTTTATGCCGTGTGGGTGAATGACACGAGTCCGTCGAATCCATCGATTTTGTTCCTACACTGAACAACGTTATCCGCATTTGGTCGTTGTTATTGTGTTTGAAAACGTCGTGCACATTTCGAAACGTTTTTCTGGCGTTATTTTGGATTCTGAGCGTGAGCAAAGAATGACGTGTTGTTGTTGTTATTGTACGATGGGGGTTTTTTTTTTTGTCTTTCGAGTACGACTTTAACAGGATGTAATAGGAATGCTTACTAACAATACCTTTATAAATGTAAGGTATCCGAACTCTAATAACTGTCGGTACTTTGAGAGGTCTCAAAGTAGAAATTCCAAAATTGAAAGTTCGACATTGAAAAAGTTACATTCCATGATACCTCGGTGAAACTTCGGAGAAACATTACGGCGAACGTGGTTTTTACATACCGATTTAGTTTTGTTTTGCCATAACATCCAAAATAGATGATCGGAACAAGCTGAAACTTATACATAATATTGAAACAGGCAAGACACAATAGTTTGATAAAATTATAAAGGGGGTTTCAAAAACTTCTTCTGAGCTAATTGTAGAATTTTCGAAAAATTTACCGGGACGTTTTCTTTTTGATTTTCTGTGAACAAATTCAAGGGTATAAGGAATGATTTTTAACGCCTCTACTGAAAGGTCAATGAACTCTGATAGTATTTTGAGCAGTTTAAAATTTTAAAATTCAAAACTGATAAAGTCGCAGCCTTGAAACTTCGGAGAAACATTGATTACGACAAACGTGTTTTTTACGCATCGATTTAGTTTTTTAGCCGAAATGATGATCGAAACAAGCCGAAACTTTTACATAATTTAAAAACAGGCGTGTTGCAGGTGCGATAAAAGTTTCAGAACCTCAGAGCCTAAACAGATAGTGGTTATACGAATTATTTACAATCTGCTCGATAAATATTTACGAGACACGCGTGTATACAAGTATTTAGTGTCCACGTAGCAGTGGTTCTTAACGGGAGCGATACCGCCGACTGCAACACGGGGGGCATTCCTGTCCCTCTAGGGATCGTTGGTTTAAATGCCCGATGAGTCTTCAAGTGTGGAACGATGGAAAAATTTAAAATAAAACCGTATTGTACGTAACATTGTAAAATAACATCGTTTCGTAAAGTCGGGTATCATATTCTACCGTCTTCTAAATATTAGAATTTTGATTTTGATTTGGCACACAGATTACTATTATATATTTATTTAAAAAAAAATTTCGATCGGCACGACACGGGCAGTCTGCGGATTTTACACGAAAAAGGGGGTGCCGAACCAAAAAAAAAGTTAAGAACCACTGACCACGAGGAGGACACGCCTGCACGACTAGGATACATTGTTATAGTGTACACGAGTTGTCGATCGGTTGCCAATAATTTATCATATTGTTTCCGTTCGCTGTCGTGCGTCCAATTTTCACGGCACACTATAACGCTGTTGTATATTTGACGCACCGCACGAATATATTCGATATCGTAATGGACAATAGACGAAAAAATAAAACATCGCGGAAAAAAAAATTAGCGAAACTCGGATCACGTACTAGATAATAACACTTGCTCATGGCGCGAGCCGGGCCGTGAATAACTTATAGAGTATTTTCAGCTCCCGAAGAAACACGGCTCGCCATATAGGTAGTCGTGGGAAAAACTGTACTCTTCGTGCCGCTGCACACGGTGACGTATACAGGATGATGTTTTAAACTCGAAACGTTTAAAGGGAACGGCTAAAATGCGTATGAAAAAACACCGAAACTCGAACTCGCGAGCTTTTCAATGTACGTTTAATCGGCCGATTTTGAAAAATTGTCCTTCTCATTTCACCTCTACCATAGCCGGGCGCTCGTTTTTTCCGATTTCGCGACTTTGTATAGCGTTTACAGTTCGAAATATCGAAGTCGTAAAAAACTACGTCGATATTTTCGGATAAAGTTGTGCCAGGACATGATTATTTGAAAATCGGCAAAACGAGCGGCCTTTAAGATAGTCTCGCCAGCTAAGCTATTTGTTCAAAAACAAACAATTAATAAATTATAAGAAAAAAAAAAAAAAAAACGTTTAATTTAACTGCAAAAATGAAAGCTTAGCATTGGAAATCTGACCCTGTATATTGTGTTCTAGGAGCTGCTATAGGACTGTTGCAAAATTTATCGTTACTTTGAATAAATTATATTCGAGAACATCAATTTTTATCGATTTCATGATAGACATTTTAGATTTTAAACTGTCAGAAATATGACACAGCTTATTGATTAATCTTCATGCAGCCCACAGTTTTCAACGACGGTGCCAAACGAATTTCAAACAATAAAACTCCATATGCGGTTTTAGTTTTTATTGTACTTTGATTGTGAATCTAAATTATATATTTTATTGTTGTTTGAAAATTTTTTCAACTTTTTAAAGGATATATGACTTTCGTAACTGTTAACAACAATTTAGGTATTACAATGATATTCGTTTCATTTTTTGTTTTCTGTGATTACTTTGTCTGTTAAATTACTGCTCCATTCTTTTTACGTTAGTCATTATATACAATCCCTCCAAAGATCAGTAATTATTGAACAAAGATGTTATAAGTACTCAATTTGTAGAATATAGAATTATTAGGTTTGGTTTTTTTTTTTTTAGTTATGATTAACTTCATGGTTAACGTTTTATCGAAGTTGTATTCAAAAATCTTGAAATTTGAAAGTTTAATCACTTTTCACAACTTTTGATAAATAAATTAAAAATTTGAAATTTTCAAATTCGTTACTTCCGTAATTTTTGTTTTAAAATAAAACGGTTCAAGGATTGGTTTAAGGACACGAAAAAAGAATTATTATAGTTAAAAATCTTTATTATTTTGTTGTATTATGTCTTCTTTTTTGTCAATAACTCCACCGAAAATTATTCAGAGTAATAAAAATTTTCGCAAAGTATTGGATTTGATCAAATACAAACGTGACTGATTTTCAAACAATTTTGAACATTTTTGATAAAATACAACTTCGAAATTATAAATTATTGACTAATTCGACTTACTGAATAAGAATTAGAATTGTTATTTTTGTAAGCTATGATTTATCGTTGCTTTCAAATGTTATGTGAATCGTTCATACAACCTCTTAAAAAAATTGATTTATTTTACAAAAATAAAAACAACATTATTAAAGAATTTCAAAAATAATTCTCCTCTCGATAAGACGTATACTTTTGTTAATTCTATGTGTGCGTCAAAGCGATGAAATTCATTGTCCGTATAAACCGATTATTATTGCATTTATTTTCCGTATTTCAATGACAATATTGGATCGGTATAAGAAATAAGAAACGATGGGTGAAATTTAAACCAACATTGTCGTTATTTTGAAAATTAATAAACCGCATGTACCTGTTTCATAATTGATATGATTTATCCAAATCGTTGCTGGCTTATTAATGAGTATACAATTTATACATCTACTCGAACATGAATATAACACGAAACAAATTTATATTTCATACACTTAATAGTTTATACATATAATATATTATATAAAGGATCCCTACAAAGAGGAAAATAAACTGAAACGGCGGTAGAATTTTTAATTTGATACAATATCTAACCATTTTAAGGCACGTAAAAGAAATACAAGTTGTTCAACATATTTCAACGTTTTGCGCAAAGACTCACATTATGAATAATGTATAATTTTTATAAAAGCAATTATTATAGCATTCAGCGTGACTTTTAATTTAACTCGCTGCATCAATAGAGAGTTTTTCTATTACGTTTATTTCAACTTCGTACATGGCCATATACTATATAACCTTACAGTTGTATGGATATAATTTGTGATTGGTTTTTGATCGACCAATATACTAACTCTAAGCTTAAATCATCTACACAAATATTTTCGTATTTAAAATACGCTTCCGAGAAAACGTTTTACAAAATAATACGTACCTATACTAAACTATGAATACAATAAAAGTTCGTACGAATAAAATGTAACAATCGATTGTATACTGCAATTCATTACAAATACGCTTGATAATTAATTAATAATAGAATTATTGAATTACGATTTCCCGTTATGTTCATTGACGTTTGGATCATAGGTGTGTTTAAAAAAATGTGCCGAGTATGGTATAATCTGCAGAACAATCAATAGTTTGCACCTACTGCCACGACACTTTTTCAGCACTAAAAGCATAATATAATTAACGGCACGCCTCAATAAACTCACATGGGTTCTTTCTGCTATACTGAGAAAACTCAAGTGAAACTAGACTAAATTCAGTGAATTCGTATTCTCTGTTGAAAATTGATTTTTTCAACATTATTCTAACGACTGGGGTAAAACTTGTAGACGACGGTGTAATTGTATTAATGCTCAATGTTACAAAAGTACATAATATTTTTATTAAAAGTGGACAACACCTCCAGCAATAACGTATATACCACGTCCATCTTTACGTTGCACATAAACGAAGAACAAAAGCGATATTGTTTTGTGATATTCAATATTATGTTTTCTTTATATTTACGTATATTTTTCATAAAATTAAT